>JARHVA010002538.1:1960000-2499855 GCA_037957365.1 Torreya grandis | reverse complement strand
TCCTTGATAAGATTCTGGATGGAATCTTTGATTAAGTTTTATTATTTAAGAAACAATATTAGGAAACCCCTATGTAAATCAATCTCCTCCAATAATTATTAAAAATTTTCCTACTTCTTGCAAGAAACAAACATTTGTTCACCTTCCCTAACTTTTGACTCTATTATTGATGTAAGATTCTTGAAATTTAAAAAGTTTTAGACTCTCAACTACATATTGTATTTTCTCCTTGTCAAGGATAATGTTGCATTCCTTAGATATTAGAACATCCACAGTGGTAGTTTTATTAGGGTCATTCACATCCTTCTTAAGAGGGATTTTAATTCTTAGCAATCTATGTGGATTGATAAGGGGATACTCATTTTGATTGTTATGATCCACATATCCCTCAAAGATCATATGGTCAAGGCCCATTTTCTAGGATTTATCATACTTATCCAACAAAATAATCACAACTTTATGAAAGGGAAACCTACCCTTCCCTTGTTTTACTTCCAAAACTAAGCTTTCCAATGAACTCAAAATGTAAAAAGGGATATTGACCAAGAAGTGATGTCTAAAAAAGTTGAGAAAGATAAAATAGAAAGTGAGGATAAAGTTGTACATATGATTCAAAGTTATGAATTTCATGACCTTCTTAACAAAATAATTTTAGGGCCAAGGAATTGATTCTCTTAGGTAGCCATCATGAAAAGGAATCAATTTATCACCATTAACTAGAAATTTATTAATTTCCTCCTTAAAATCCCTACCAGTTTTGTAGAATTTCCTACCTTCCATATTCATGCCTCTAATATGATAAATATGATCCTAAATTATCTCAATCTCAATCCATTTAAATGATGCTACTTTATCCTTCCAACTTTTGATAAAGGTCTTATAAATATGAGGGTTATATCCCTCGATTTATTGATGAAATTATTGAAACCCACAACATGAAGGATCCCCCACATCTCTAAATCCTTAAATAAGATATCATCTAAATATGTTTCAACATGGCATAGGTCACCTCCCATTTTGGTAACAACCAAATTAGCCTAGAACTATAAATGTAGATAGGAATTGAGATAAATCTAGACCAAGGCTTTATAATAGTAATAATGAATCTCCCATGCCAAAAGAAATAGATGATCTACCACATAAATAATTAATCATGGTCAAATCACAAAGAATAATCAACTTCACATGAGTATTACTATGGACATACACATAATCATAACAACACCTAAGACCCTTAACAATAATAGGATTTTGAAGCCAACACAAAATACATTCATTTAAGAGCTTGATAAATAAGACCCCCTCTTAATGTATCTTCTAATATAATTACTATGATACCCCTCTTAAAATCTATCCAAGATTATCAAGGAAGTCTAGAGAATAATAAAATATAAATTCATGCCATAAATATAAAAAATAAAAATATATTAAAAACTCTGTCATGTACCTGTCTTACTTCTTAGATAGGGAGATAAGGGCTTCTTTACTAATTTTTTAAATAATGTCATCTGGCATATCCTCTTTAGAAATCCACTTATTGAAGCTATTAGAGATGACTCCAAATTAGCAAACCAATTATATAATTGGTTTCCCTCTCTCTATATGTATTTAATATAGACCTTATCAAAGGAGTTAAGAATAATAGAGTCTTTTTCAATCATATTGCTAATTATCCAACTTGTAGAAAACTTATTTGAAAGGAAATGGATGATATTAAAGGAGTCTCCCTCCAAGATCAATTGAATATCCCCTAGATCCTTCACCAAATATAATCCATAGAGGGAAACTCTAGTCTCAAACTTATGATTGGTTTGGACTCCCATACTCCCAACATAATAAAAAATAAATTCCCCCTTTGAGTTCCTCAGAATGCATCCTCTTCCTATCATCCCAGGGTTCCCTTAGAAATCCCATCAAAATTTAACTTGACCTAATTGGGAAAAGGAAATTTCCACTTAGTATACTTCCTCAACTTGACTCTCGAGTCTACCAAGGGAGTACCAAAGAAATCTAAATTGTAGTTATTGTAAATAATAATCTCTTTCCCTCCAAAATAACCTTGTTTTTTAGATTTGTAAGCCTTGAAAATTTCCAAATGTAAATTTTTTAATTTTGAAGGCCACTCTCAATCTATAACTATTAAAATTTATAAATACTCTATCATTTATTTCTTTCCAAATTCCCCATAAGGTATGAGGTAGATCCCAACTCCACAACTTCTTTATAACAACAATTTTGAAGGGAGATTTCCAATAATGCCATAGCTCTAACAAAGAGGAGGGTTGTACCTAGGCCATATAAAAATTATTAAGAATGCTACCCCAAACCATAAAAGCAAAATTACATCCCAAATCTAAATAAAAGACTGATTCCTCCTCATCATCACATAAGGGACATCTATTAATAATAAGTAAATGTTTTTAAAAGATTATCCATTCTGAGGATTTTATTTTGAATAACTAAATAAAATAATATGTTTAATTTAGGGATTAAATGTTTGAACCATAATATTCCCTAAGGAAAACCATTATAAAGTCCAAATAAAAATAAGCTATAGCTAGAATTGAGACTACAACTCCCATCGATAAATTTAGACCAAACAAGTTCATCTTGTTTAGGGCGGTTTATAATATGACAACCCATAGTAAATTTAAATGGTGATTCTTTGTTAATTAATTAATATTTCAATTTTAAAAATTGGCATTTGGTGATTTTAGGTAGTGGTGAACATGGATTCACCTAAATTATTTAGGTGTAAGTTAGTTTTCCAAGTCATCTCAGCTAATGTTTAAAATAAATTTCATACATATAAATATAGTTTGCCACTTTGTCAAGACTTAATATGAACTTATTTTCCATCATATGTAAAATATAGTCATTCAAGGATTGAATTTATAAATCATATCAACCTAACTATAATTTAGAGGTCACTTGTGTCATTCTCCTGCATAGTTGCCACTTGGACACAACATTGACATCCATCATAGACTATGCCAATTACTAGTAATATTGTCACCTAAAAACACAACTAGGGTTCAAAAATGTAAATATCACTCAACATTTGAACTATCATACAATAGCTATGGAACATAGTGATATATATTATATAAAATCATAAAAATTCCACTAAACAACATCATTGTTGTAGAATGACAATATTGTTATTGAAAGACAACATTACTACCATTTGATAACATTGTTGTTGAATAATAACATTTTTGTTAGATGGAAATAATTATATTAGATGGTAATAATGTTATTTTATGATAGTATTACTATCAAATGGAAGAATTTATTTTAAATGATAACATTGTTGTGAAATGGCAACAATAATGACAGACAATAATAATGATACTAGATGACAACCTTATTATCAAATGACATCATTATTGCTAAACTATAGAATTATTTTTGAATGGAAGCACTACCCTCTAATGAAAATAATGCTACCAAGTGGAAAAAATGATATCAAATGATAATAATTCTTTCAAGTGGTATTAATACTATCGAGTGATAGTAATACTAATAAATGACAACATAAATTTCATGTAACATCATAGCTTTCATATTAAAAAAAAAACCACTATTACCCATCTACGGGTTTTTTATGAAATCGTATGTTAGAATGGATTATGCACCTCATGAAATTTTATCCTATCAATTTTCTTGCTCACCTAAACACCATCCATTAACTTTCACCAAAATTTAGAAACACATACTTAATGATTCACCAAAAAATAAGGTTCACATCTATATGGGCCGCTAAAATTTACCTTGTGACAAGCTCCGAGAAGGAAATTCAAATCACTAATGATGGTTGTCTCTTATATGTTAATGTATCCACTTGTATCTAAACCTAATATTTACCTATAACAAAACCCTAAATGTAGTCAAAAACTTTAATTCTATATATACTTTAAACTGGTAAATTAATTTGATGCCATGGTTCTAAGTCAATCAAGGGATGGTTTAGAATCTAAGAGTCCCACCAAAATTTTGTCCTTTCATCATTTCCTATCTTTCATTTAGTTTATTTAATGATAAGCTATCTACTACTAACAAGATAATTCCAAAATTAGTAACCTTTAACAAAATTGATTTTTAGTTAGTAACATGGTGTTTTCTCTTACATCAAGATATTTTACTTTAAAATTTTTAGTCCATTGGTTCATCTCATTAATTAATATCCATCCTATTTTTTGACAAAATGTTGATAAAAAGACTTCATATTTATTATTCCTAATTCTCCTAAATGTCTTAAGAGATACACCTTATCCTAGATAACAAGGTGGAATCTATTTTTGTCCTTCGAACCCAACCACAAATCTTTTTTAAATCTTTTATATTTGATCAATTGTGACTCTTGGCATTTTAAACATAGAGATAAGGTAAAATAGAGGGATATAAAGAGTGATTTTGATAAGATTAAGTATCCCATCTTGGGATAAGAATTCTCTTTTCCATCCAACTAGCTTACTCTCAAATCTATCAATAATAGGATTCTAAGCATGAAGAGGCAATGGACTAGTGAAGAGGGGCATACCCAAGTAGGAAGAAGGGAGTTATTTAATATGGAAAACCAAAGTTTAATGTTGATAGGATTGTGGAATAGGATAGGAGTTATGTCATAATTAAGGTAATTTTAATTTATACTTTTTATGATGGATGGATTAATTAGGATAATTGATTAATGAATAATATCAATGATAGTAGATTGGTGATGAACACTGAGGTGGCAGAATCAAGGTATCTAAAATTTACCCTCTTTGAAATAAAATTAAAACAAAAAGAAGAAATAAATTTTCAAATAACATATAAGAATAAATAGGTGCCAAAAATACGTCCAAAATGGTATGGTTGGTAGTTGGTCAAGTAAATTCCCCATCAAGATGGTATGCAAGGATGAAAGGCATGGAGAGGCTCTCTAAATGAGAAGGAGGGTGATAATAGATGAAATGAAGGGGTTAGGGCATAAATTATGGGGTTGGTGGGGTGAATAAATAGGAGGTAAAAGGCAAAATGTAATTAATTTTTGCTCTTATGACCTATGAAATTAGAGCTATGAGCCTATAAAATACATTGAGGGAACATGGTCCACATTTCTTTTGATGAGCATAATAGTTTATATACTCATGAAAATGATATTTGGGTCCTTGCCAACATATTTTGCAAAAATTTCAAGGTTTTTTTAGAATTCATTTTTTCATTTTTTAGGTTCTAATAAACATCATTTACACTATGAGGAACAATGTTTATGCATAAATTATGTTTGTGTATGTTTTGTTAACTAAATGATGGTTTTATTTAAGTTAGTGGTATTTTTGGAATTTTTATGATAAGTTTGAATATGTGTGATTGGTTTTGTCACTTGGATTTTCACCCTTTGAGGAGATGGTAAATCTCTCCTCATCCAAGTGGTATAATGGAAACACCTCTAGGCTTGTGGGTAGCCTAAGGATGAGGTGAATCTCTAGATAAGGCTAACTTCTTTGATGTACCACTTTGGATTGTAATTACAACTAAAATTGGGGGTGAAAATGGAGAGAGATAAATGAAATAAAAAATAATAAGGGAGGTGATACACCAAATATATTGATTATTTACAACAATATGCATCTTACACTTGAAATCAAGGGACAAACTAAACACACACTTCTCCAATCTTCATATTCTCACATCAATGTTACATTATGAGGTTATGGATGAATGTGAAAATATAGGAGGAATGGACAAGAGTAATATTAAGGAACTAATGAAAATAATAACTCACTCAATCCTTGACATTTACTATATCACTTCACATTCCTTGCAAGAAGAAGCTTTCTAATTATAAATAGGATGAAAGAATGAAACAAATTGCTAAGGAATCAATCATCGTCACTTATGCAAAATCAAACATTCCAAATGAAAACACTAAGAAAATTAATGGATGAGGTAAAAATAAGTATTATTATCTATAAAAATGTATACAAATGAGCATGGATTTTCCATACTTAGGTGGAGCATCCATTACAATGCCAAAATGGCCATTTCTTATAGAACTTGAGAGAGAGGATAAAAGAGATGTCCAAATGTCATAAGGAAAATTTTAAATATGATAAAAGGATTTAATTTTTAATTTTAATATGGTATGGATGAACCATGAAAGGATAATAAGTAAAAATGTCAATTTAAGTCATCAAACTCTTGTGAAATAGCATGAAAACTCCTTGACTAGCTCAGAAAAAATGACTTCATGATTGACCCTATTTGAACACCTCATAACTGATTAGTACCAGGTAAAATTATTTTAAAGAATTTTAATGGTATAAATAATTCCTCTTAATTATTTTTTTGTATTCTTGGTCCTCTGAAAAGATCTAAAAGTGAGCCATCATCATCTGCTATTTGGAAAACTCTTCCTTCATGCACCCTGTACACTTGTCCTCAAAATTGGAATTAGTTACTCATTAAAATCCTCATAATGGAGTTAGTTACACGTTTAAATACCCTAAATTTCCTTATAATTATTAGTAACACCTTAAAATCACTTTCCCTTAAAGTTTTCACACTTCTCACTAGCTTGTCCAATATGCTAGTTTTGATTGGCTGAGATGAAGCAATTGATTTGGACACTTAAGAGTATTTAATTGAAATTAAATTGACATATGGATTTATAAAAAGTATAAAAACTCCCCCAAAAATGTATTTCACCTTCAAACTCCTTCTTTATCCTTCACAACACAAAAAAATGGTTAAAAATAGCCTATTTTTGCTATGCCCATATAAGTTTGTACAACTAGTTTGCATGGGAGGGAGATTTAGTGAGTCCTATGAAACTTACAATAGTTTTCATGAGAAAATTGGTAAATATATATCCATATTTAGTCTCATTTATTCAATTTTGTCTCTACAAGGGTTTAACAAGGGTTTTAGGCCTATTTGCCTTCTTAAGCAATGTTCATAAAGGTTGCACATCCAAATTTCAATCCAATGCTACAAAATGGTTTTTTATGACCATTAATAAATCATAAAAACTTATTGAGAATCTATTCATAGTATCAAGAAATATGCAAGCTTTTGAATTCACCCTATCAAGCTCTTTTCTCTATATCCTACAAGTTTGAGTGTTTCAAAGTCCAAAAAGGCTTATCCAAGGTTTATTTTGAATATTGGAAGATTAAAAACATCTTTTGAGACCTCATGAAAACTATAAAATATTTTTAAATTCTCATTCCATGTTTAAAGTGAAGGTGACCATCCATTTGGGGTCATGCCAAAACCCTCCTCTAAGCCTGACTACAACCTAGAGCTCAACATGACCTTTGATTGTTTTCCTTGATTACTAATGGCTCAGGTAATTATATTATGATATCATAGACATGTTATAATAATTTATATACAATTAATATTTCTAAAAGTATAAGTTACCCTTCATTTGGGAACTATGCCTCACCATGGTCACTAGACCTGTTTACAACTTTGAGAGCATAAAACATCCTATTTAGTTTCTCAATAATGTGCTTGGTTTTATATTATTTATAGGTGTTATTAAACTTTAAAAACCTTCTTGAAGATTATATTTATCTTTTGTTCCATATTTTGGCTCCAACTCTCCAAAACTACACGGTTTGTATATAAGGGGAGTGCCCTCTGTCTGAGACAAAATAAAGGGCACTCCCTATCTCCTCAAATAATTATGAATTTTATAAGATATTATATAATTATTTTATATTCCATTACAAAATTTTAGTCCTTGGTGATAATCCTATAACTTCCAACTTCCATAAAGCCTCAAGATAGGCCTGTGTAGAAAACTATGTGTAAGGTTCTTCCAGTAGTCTATGTCATGCATGCTTGGGCTCCTTTATTGGAATGATTTTCATTATATAGAGCATTATAAAATTGTAAACATAAATTTTGATATTTTTAAACTTTTTTATCATTTCATCTTATCATATCTCCTTGATATTCCTTACTCAACAAATTGAATTTCCACTTTTGACTGTATTATGCCCTAAAGACTCCTACCCTTTAGGTTTCCTTAAGTAGTTTAGTTGAACCAAATGATTATGGGCCTATTTGAAACTTAAAACATCATTTTAATTTTTTTTAAACTTTATTCTACCCTTCATGTACTTATCACACTCTCAATCTTTGTTTTTGATCACTGTATGCATAGTATAATTGACTATGTTTGCTTGAGAATAGACCCTTATAGGTGTTGTTATCATGAATTAGACCTTAAAAATATTGTTTTTAATATTAATTAAAACATAAATACTCATTTAATATGATTATACTCATTTTTTTATGTTTTTATTATACAAACCTTAGAAATATCACCTCATACTGCTTGGAACTCACCCAACTAACTGTGTTCTACCCTTAAACTGACTATAAGTGATATTTGATGGGTTTAGGTCTTTAAAATAGTTGATAAAATACCATAATTTGTGTTATTTATCATAATCATATTTATCTTATATATTAACCCCAACTTTCATTTCCAACCTCAAAAGGATCAAAACTTTGTTCACTATCCTGCTGACTGTGTCCTGTCATGTGATGTGGTTTTAGGTGAGGATTTATTTTTAGATTGGGTTATGATGTTTTAAAACCTCCTAAAAAATTTATATATTATTTATTATTTTTTTATACATTTCATTTCATTTTTTTATAATTCTAATCACTAAATATACTCCCTCTCTATGTCATTGTCCTATGCAGTCATGTACAGGGTTGTAAGTGTGTGTAAGGGGCATCCCTTGTGTATGAAGATTCTCATTGGGAGATATTTCATGACACTTATATTTATTTAGACTATTAATAACCTCCTAAAATCATCCAAATTTTAAACTCCCATAATTAAAATCTTCTCTCTCCTTGTGACCTATAAGACTATGCCTTTTGCCCTAAGCCTAGCTATAGGTGCATATTTCTCAGTGTACAAACTATAGGTGTATAGGAGTTGAAAATAAGAGTATACCATACCCATCCTCATGATATTAATGTTCCTTAGTTTTATTTTCACTAAATAAATCCATTAAAAACATGTAATTATGCTTCATCAACACTTTTAAGTGTTAAGGTCATCTAATACCTTCAAAACCTATAGACATTACTATCTAGTTTTAGTGTTTTGCAAGCAACTTTGGACCTCCCAATCACCTTAACTAATCATTTACATATTAAAATTTTAAAGGATCATATACATGATAGATTCTGATATATAAAAATATTTATATGCTTCCAATAATTTTATAAACATGTCTTAAGATATCCATAGAAAGGCCTGGAACTTTGTTTTGTATTTTTTGAGAAAATGTCCTTGAGTTCATATAGTCATCATGATTTGAGGGAAAACCTAATTAAATATTTCAACCTAGCCTTTAAAAAGTCTAAAATTATCCATTAGTGAATTATGACCATAAATTCAAGTTTTACCACTATGTTTCACACTTAAAATGGGTATTTAGAGCTAACTATAAGGGATTATTCAATGCACATAGGCAATAAAGGGCAAACATGGACAATATGGATTGTATTTTTCCTTCAATGGGCTGTATATCCATTTAAATATCCAATTAAAATATTAACACCTCAATTGATTTGAAACAAATGTCAAAACATCATATTAAATGTTTAGAAACCTCCATGAAAGCACCTGAAAGTGTTCTTTTTTGTCACATAACTAGATGGCACTCAAAAATTGCACTTTCATGGACATTTCTTGGAAAATGAAATTAAGATGACATGAGATAATTTTAAAACATTATAAACATTATAAATGACCTATCAAAACCCCTAGAATACATTTTCAAGATATGAGTATCTGTAAATGGTGAAAATAGGCTTGTCCTCCCACATAAGACCAGTCTACAAAATTGAGATATTTTGCTCATAAAATCAACTTGAAACTTTAAAATAATAATGGAAAAAATTATAGGTTATATTTAAAATCCTTTGGAACCAAAATTGGTAATTGGTTCATACTAAATTTCTCAAACCAAGGCAAAACCTAAAGGGTACATAGATTAGCAGGTATATTTGAAAGGTCATCTTCATGAGGATGGTTCATGGAGCACATGCCACAATTTTTAAAAATAATTATATTTAAATTAATTTACTTTATTTTAAAACAACCCACCAAAATAATTTTCGTTAAAACTTCTTGAGTTATCCATACCAAGAAAAAACATGAAGGTCACTTCTACTTGCCAAGAAGGGTGAAAAGGGAGTAGAATGGTTTTGAGAAAGAAATGGAAATTAAAGATTAAAAAAATGTTTAAATGATATTTTGAAATCTAAATAGACATTTTTAATCCTTTACCATGTGTCACACTTCCCAAGGAGTTGTACAAGTGTTAAAATCTCCTTTTTCCCTAAGAAAATTACCCTTTTAACTGAAAAACCTACCACTTTGCAATTATAAACAATTGTTTAAGACCTATTATGACATGTGGGGAATTAAATCACCCTTTATAATCTTCACACTTCCCAATAAACCTATACAACTCATTAAATGCACCTTTTTGACCCCTAGAATGACTCAAAAGGACATGTAGGCTAATGAAATAAGTGACCAAGGATAATATATCATTGAATAACATTAAATTACCTATTAAATACCTTATGAAAAAATATTTAACCCCATAAAACACTTAAAAGTAAATTTTTTTACTAGGGGTGCCCTAATTTGACCTAAAAGTCAAAATTGGTCAACAATTGGTTTGGATGATTAGAAGAGTGACTACCAATAATTATTGCATGTGAGAGGTGATCAAAAGTTTAGGTGTTATTTCTAGAATTTAAAATATATGAGTATGTATGCTATATATTTGAGAATACATGACACTCTAACAACACTAGGAGAGAGATGTCATTATGAGATGAGTGCATTTCATCTACAAACTAGGGAGATGATAGTCATATTATATGATGTTTGTAGGATTCTACACATCTTGATAGGGGGCATGGTATACTAGAGAGACGTGATGTTCAATGTATTTATGAGGAGATTGGTTGACCATGATGTGATCCCTATAAAGGGATTATAGGTGGATTATATATGTGTTTAACTAGAGGATTAATAGATCAACTGCCTTTGGTGCTTATGGCTCTTGTTAGTGGCATATTACTGTTTGATAAGTTGGGATATTTTTTTTGTTAGATTAGTATATGTAGTGGAGAATATGTTAGAGTACATGAAAAAGTTTTATTTAGGACCTTGCATGTTAGTGTAGTTGTACAAGAATTACACATGGTATCATATAATAATGGTAAGAGTATTAGAGCTTTGACACTATTATAGGTATGGGTATGGGAGAACATAACTATGGAATGTCTAGTAGGGGAGTTTTGATATAGGGATCATGAATATCCATTTACATATGGATGGTAAATTATGGTGGGTATCCAAAAATGACATTTTAAGGATTTAAGTTATTATATGAGGACTATATATCACTTGAGGCTTAGGGACATTACATTGAGGGCATATAGGTATGCAAACCTAGTGTGGATGAAAGATTTGATGTACTTGGATTATGTAATGACTATGTGTTATATCATTAGTCACCATGATTAAATCATTAAGAGATATAGGCCTATCATAGTTTTGTAGTAGTTTGATGAAAATAGGGCATTTTTATATGACCTCATAATTTTTCATGTTCATATAGGGAGTAGTGAAAGTGTGGGACTCTAATGGATCTAAGAGCAGCAATAAATAGTTAGATATATTTGTAATGTGTAATTTTATAGGCATTATAAAGTTATAGATGTAGGGGTTAAAAATGAATACAAAGCATTGTGGGAGTAAACACAAATGATGAGGTTAACTATTCTAGCTAATAGGTCTAGGAATCTATGAGAGCATATCTAAGGTATTTTAAGGACTCAACCTTAGAGATAAAAATAGAAATAGATGACATGACAAGTTGATATGATAGATGGTGCTAAGATTGTAGCTAGAGGAGACATAGGTGGAGTAGTAGTGATGGAAATTGAGAGTGATGGGGGTAGGTATGGAGGAAAATATGGAGGAAATGCCAACAAATATATAGGTGTGGGAGGATATGGATATAGGGTTCTAATACCACTAGTGGTGATATTTGTAGGGGAGATGGATTAGAGCCCTTGGTGCAATTGAGTCAAGTAAAATGTTTTGTAGCTGATAGAGACTTTACAATGGGATATATCAACTTAGGAGGTAGAGAAAGTGAATAAGGAATGAAGGGATGATAGATAATACTCAATATGACTAGTTAGAAGCATTAGATGCAAAGATCACACTAATTATGATTGAAGTGGAGAATATGAGGACTGATCTAGAGAGGGTGAGAGGAGAGATGTGCTATATGTGAAATTATTTTTAATGATTGTGAAGTGAGTAATATATGGTTCCTTCAACACTAATAGCTCAGGGATTGTTAAGGCCATTTACAATGTGAAAAGTGCAATGAAAGAGGAAACATACCACCAAAATGTGTATGAGTGTGGTACCTATTAATCAAAGAGTAACATTATATGCAAAGTGGTTAAGCTGACAGACATGGGCAACCTTAGTGTAAACCTCATCGCCAATGATCTTGGTGGGGGCTTCCCATAGGAGGAGTCCATTGGGGAGTCTAGATATTAAGAGTCTTGGAAAGACATGACATGATGTATGTTTTGAATAGATGATATGTATTAATTGGAGAATTATACATAAACGCATATATAAATGGATTATTTTTAGTGTCTCATGTGTTTTATTATTATGATGTTTGATGTATATTATTATATTATGTGGTGATCAAGTTTTCACTCCTATATTTATGTATGATGAACACTTAGCCTATTATGATGAAATGTTTTAGTTAGAAAATTTATGTTAATTATGGATAGATAAAATAAATTGAGTGTTTTAGGAATGATTGTGTATAAATATAGGTAATGTTAAGATGTTAATTTATTTGAATAAATTATTACTAATCTTGCATAGATTTTGAAATGTTTTGATCAACTTGATTTTTGATATAAAATATGATAGGAATGAATCATGGTATGGAAAAATATGTTTAAATATTGTAATATGCATTAGTATTGATACAAAATAATAAGTAATAAAATATAAAAACATTTAACAAAAATAAACAATGAACAAGAACACACCTAGAAACAAATATGAAAATTGATTTTGTTTTTGTCCTTTGATCAAGCTAGAAACCATATATTTAAAGAATGATGATAGTGATAGCCTTATTTGCCCCTAAGAAAATACATATGCAAGGGAGTATATTGGGAATGATATATCCTGATAAAGTTGTAATGATCTGTTTAGAGTTTAATAAAGGTTTGAAATAGACAAAGGATAAGACAAAATGTTTTTTTTTTAGGTTTTTGGGTTTTATCTTTTTTTTTTTGAAATTTTTTGGGATTTTATATTTCTAATGAAAAGGCTATGAATAAAGGGGAAAACTAGGAAAACTAGTCCTAGCATTAGGAATGCATATAGTATTGGATGTAATGTGCTTGAGGGATAGAGAATGAATCTCTAAGGATTATATTGGATATGATTCATATGCAAAATCTTCATTATACCATCCTAAAAGTGCATTGAAATGTTTTCTATATAATTTTAGAATTACCAATATTTTTTAAAAAAATGTTAAAAAACATCTTTCATATCCTTTCCAAGTTCAAAATAGGAATAAGGATGGACATAATAGCAACTATGGGATGACTCAATTAAAGGGAAGATGAGGGGATATTTGGGTTTAGATGGATTTTGGATGGATAAAGGGCCTCTCCCTAAATGTAGGAATACTTATAAAAAATATATATTATGCATGATGCTAGGAATTTGTTTTCATTGTGGTACTTACCCAAGGGGACATATGAAATGGTTTTCACCTTTTGAAGGGTTTTTTATATCTTTTCCTTGAATTTTTAAATATTTTTTTGTATTTTTTAACTTCATAATTATATCCTTTATGTATGGAATTATTTAATATGCATGATATTCATAGGTCCATCAAGCTCTCAGACATCTTGTGTACTTAGTTTGTATTCTCTTGATCCATACTTTTCAATGAAAAGATAGGGATTTAGCTAATTAGGCTTAATTTTTCACTTTTTCATGTTCTTGATTGGTATTATTTTAATTTTATTTTAAGAAGAGGTCTCCAATATCAATTTATGTAGCCTTTAATTTATTTTTGTAACTATGACATAACCTATTATGATATGTTTACAAATTATCAAACATGTTAATTCATTTCTCATCCAAAAGTTCTAGCTCATGTAACTATGTAACTTTCTAATCCTCATCATCAATTATATCTTGTAAATAAATGTGTTAGGAGTGTAACTTGATCTCAATAGTCAATATGGATTCAATTCTAATTATGAGTGAGTAAGGGGCTACTCCCATGGGTGTTTGAATGATAGTAAGGTAAGTCCATAAGGCAAGATAAAGTTGAAGATGATAGTTTCAACCAAAGTCATTGATAATTAATTTAAGTATTTTGATAATATTTTTTTTGGATGCCTCTACTTGGCCATTACCTTAAGGGTAATATGGCATGGACCATTTATGTCTCATAAGAAATTGGGTACAAAGGGATTTAACATTCTTGTTACTGAAGGACTTACCATTATTGGAGATGGTGGCAGAGTGGATATCATAATTTCAAATGATGTGATTGAACATGAATTTGAATGTTTTCTTGTTGATTATATATGTAAGTGGAATGGATTTTCTCCTTTTGGTGAAATAGTTAATAGTGGTAAGGATATGTTTATGGTCATAAAATGAGTTAGGGTTTATTTTAAAAATGATATCAAGACCCTCTTGTAGAGAGGGGACTTAGAATTATGACTTGATATAGAGCTTTAAATGGAACATGAATAAGGTATCTATACTTTTGACAAGATATGCATATTTGACATATTTCTAAGCACATGTTTTCATGGTGGGCTAATAGTATCATGTTCTCAATAGTTTCTTTGCTAAAACCATACCACTAGTGTGTGTTCCATAAATTCTATCATTGATTTCCACGATTTTTAATTTGGCCTCTTCCAATTTTAAACATCACAACAAAATTCCATCATAGCCCTTACAATATAAAGTGTCACTAAAGAAGGTAAATTGTGAGACACATTAGATAAAGAATTTATTGATATTAAGTGAAAGGTTTGGAGACATAGTATTATCATGGAGATATGTGTATCTATCAAGGTAACAAGGGGAATTAGGACCAATAATTTCATAAAATATTTTAGATTCAGGGACTTCATAAATCAGGATCATTATTTGTTTGATAAAAAATTAACTCCATTTGATATATTTATGTTTTGAGAGGAGGGAATTGATAGAAGCTATGACATATATAGTTTTATGACTGGTGGGAAAGACTTGTTAAAATTAGATGTACTCAAAATATTATTTCAATATATCAACCATTTTCTTGGATGAGATGATATTTTCATCTTTAGCTTATTATTCATTGCTTGATAATGAGTTGTGAGTCACCATACACTGATATATGTTAAATGTTCCATTGGATGGATAATTTGAGGCCTAATATGAGGGATTTGTATTTAATTATATTATTGGTGTGAGGAAATTTGATTATGAATGATTTTGGAATAATATCACCTTGTGTCATAAGGAACAAGATACCTACCCTCGAGTCACATCAATAGTTAAGGAACCATCAAAGTAGAGTTTCCATTTTGATGACTCATCAAGTGATATGATAATCACATCTATAAATCTAATGGTTAATAGTTTCTTATCTAATAAAATTTCTTATAAAAATTAATCTATAATAACTTGTCCCTTTATATCCTTTTGATTCATGTATTTAATGTCAAACTCACTTAGCAACATAAACCATTTAGCCATATGACTTGTGGGGGATTTTTTTGAAAGAATATATTTAAGTGGATCAACTTTAGAAATAAGTTTTGTTTGATTTTTGAACATGTAGTGTCATGGCTTTAGTGCAACAAAAACAACAACTAGGCATGCTTTATAGATTTAAGTACAGTTAAGTTTGTAGGTTACAAAAGTTATGCTTAGGTAATACACCAAAATTTCTATTCCTTTATCATCATGTTGAGATAAGAGAGATCCCAAGGAAAAATAAGTTTATAAGATATAAAGTGCTAAAATTATTTCTTAGAGTAGGTGGCAATAGTATCATTGGATTTGAGAGATATTACTTGAGTTGTTCAAAATGTTATTGACAACCTTTGTTCCAATGAAAAATAGATTCCTTTTTCAAGAGAAGTTTGAATGAATAACGTTTTTGTAAAAAATGTGAAATAAATCACTAATGTCTTGTATCTTTACTTGTAAACTACATAACTATTTGTGGTTTATTGGAGAAGGCATTTTTGTTATGGATTTCATCTTTGCTAGATTAACTTTAATACCTCATTTGGAGATAATGAAACCTAATAGGTTTCTTGATGTGATGATGAAGACAAACTTTTTAGGATTTAAGTAAACCTTATACTCTCTTAGCTTTTCAAATATTCTACATAAGATGATTGGATGTCCTACTATGGTTTTTGACTTAGCCAATATATCATCCACCTAGTATTCAACAATGTCATGAATAATATCATGGAATATTATAGTCTTAGCTCTTTGATATGTTGCACCCATGTTTTACAAGACAAAAGGAATTACTTGATAATAAAAGGTACCCCATGGTACAATGAATTTTGTATTATGTTAATTCTCATGTTCAACTTTGATTTGATTAAATCCCAAGAAATCTTCCATAAGAGAATTCATCCTCATTTCCTTTTATTGAATCAATGATCATGTTAATGTTAGGTAGAGGGAAGCCTTGTTTATTTTCCAAAAATTAGTGCAAACTCATATTTCTATTGTATTCTTACTAACTAGAACAATGTTTGACATCCACTTTGAATAGTCAATGAGTCTTATGAATCCAACATCCAATAGTTTTTATAGCTCTTCCTTGATAAGAAAGACCACTTTAGGATTTTTTTTTTGAGATTTTGTTCAATAGGTTTTACATATTTATGAAAAAAAAGGTGACACACTATAATAAATGAGTCTAATCTTGACATATTAGCATAGGAACAAGCAAAGGCATCTACAAATTCCTTTAGTAAAGAAACAGGGATTTCCATCTCTTTAAAAAAAAGAGTTGTTACAAGTTTGATAACTTCATGGATCTCTTTTGTCCATGTAGTCATATAAAATGTCACTTGAGACCATTCATCCATATCTTATCCCTAGACCTATCATATGGCCTCTTTTGACCCTTATCTAACTTTTGTATGGGTATTAAACATCCCTAGACATCCCAAAATCAGTCTAAGACCTTCCCCTAGGCATCTAGCCCTCTAGTGCCCCAGGTTTTACCACCTAGACACTAATATGCTTATTTGGGCACTGTCACACTATGATAGTTACCTAAGGACCATGCTAGTGTCCTTTGCCTAATTTCAATCCCAATGAATATATTTTAAATTCATAAGACATATAGGGTTGTCCTAGACCTATTTCACAGTCCACATAAGAACCAAATCAATATAAATACATGAATTTTATCCCTTTACCCACTAGATGGAAATCAAATGCAAATACCCATAAAAAATCTTATAACATGTGGTGCAAAATCAAGGTCATTAATCCCTATTCTACCCTAATCATGTATATAGTCACATATTTCTAGTCTCAAGCCCCACTCAAAGCACTCAAGTTGACACTCATACTAGCATTCACTTTCACTTTCATATTGGTGTGTAGGAAAATATCAACATAGAAAGGTGTTGAGCACATCTAACCAACCCAACTAAAATCACACTTTTACTACTTGTGCTCTTTAAATACCCTAACAACATGTAACTCTAGGGTTTTCTCTCAAATTAGTAAAAAAAAATGCACATATCATGAATCATGGCTGATCCACATGGGCATAGGTAGAGTAGACTCAACTAAAGGCACAACCAAAATATCACATAATTTTCTAGATAAGGGACACTAGCATGATAGGGAGGACACTATCATAATGCACTACTATCAAAGATACTACGCTACTATCTAGGAAGGTCTCTGATATGTGGATCCTATTTGTGACACTTAGATAAGCTTCTACACTAGTTTTTATCCCTATATCATCCATCTCAATTAGTTTTTAAGCAAGTACTTATTTATTTCATTAATTACTATTTTATAATATTATATTTGTTCAATTCTTTCACAAATCAATGGATATATTTATTATATTTTTATTCCTTGATTTAATATACTTAGACCCTTTAACAACCTAAGATTTACATGCACTAAGTCCTTAAAAGTTAAATCATTTGGTGAACCTGACTTACTTCAAATATTGCCCAAAGTCTAGACCTAGATGCTCTTAGGGTTTATATCCTTCTATTTTATATGTTTATAAATTAATTCCAAAATCTTAGATTTGATTTATTATTTTATTTTGGTAATCTTTAATAGATTAAATTTATTAAAAGGTTCAAAACATACAACATTTTATTTTCCTACTTTCAAACCTACAACGGTAGAATTTAATAACCAATTCGATGAGATTGATAAGAGACAATTGTAATATTTCATTTATAAATATTTAGATATTCAAGATAGCCTTATCCATATTATCCTTGAAAATCTTTAGAAATCCAATAATGGTCAATATTATAAGCCCCTAGATGCCAATATTGTTACACCTACTATGTGGGTAACTTAGATTCTATAACAACCTATTTTATCTCAACAAACTTAAACAATGTCAAAACCTCCTATGGATAGTATACATTAATCCTCTCTAGATGTAAAATACTTTATGTATGAGATCCATGATCTATAGGCTAAGGTGTTATATCTTTAGTAGGGTGCCACTAGACCACCTCATACCTTATATTCTCATGTTCTTCTACATACACCTTTATCACATAATATGGTGGCAACCCCTTTTCCATATAGATTTGAGGCACCCAAGATTACTTTGTATGATGGTAAAGGTGACCTATATAACCATCTACAAGATTTACACATATAATGTTCAGAATATGTGTCTAATGATTGGCTCCTTACTAAGTTGTTCCATCGTAGTTTAAATGACTATGCATTACAATAGTTCTTTGATATTCCTAATCAATCCATCACAAGATTTAATCCATTGAAAGATATGTTTTTGGAATACTTTTAAATAAAAATTAGTGACAAGGTTTCCTATGCTTAAGTGGCACAACTCAAACAAAAATCTAGTGAGCCAATGGCTAAATATTTCTTACGATATACAACTATGTTTGCAAATATGTCTAGCTTTATAGAATATAGATGATTCCAACACATATTCAAGTAGAGTTTAATTCTAACTTTGCATGAATCTATCCTATTCAATAAGTTTCCACCATTCATATATATTTGTCTTTTAGTTAAATAATGGGAAGTCAAGCTTCTCTCCATGAGAAAATTAAAGTACAAAACTAGATCAGATTCAACTACTAAAAGTTTCAATAAGCCTCCATACAAGGTGAAACCTAGTGAGAACAAGAATGATTCAAAAAAAATAGTTAATGTAGTTTCAGATCCACCTCCTCATATGGTCATATCATATCCTATAAGGAGACATTTTATGACTCTTCCTCAATCTACAAGACATGTTCTCTAATAACTCTTGGAACACAATGTCATATCTCTCCCTCGCATCAAAGAGGTTGATAGGACTAGGCCTATTCTAAGGAATTATGATGATAATGCATTCTATGACTATCATAGGGCAATAGAGCATATTAAAAATAGATGCATTATATTTTGACATAAGATACAAGATTTGATAGAAGTTAATATCATTGATGTTGACACTCTTATGGAAACACCTAGACCAAAAAAATGGAAGTGAAAAAATTGAAAATATTTTCAAATTTATTTCTAAAACATATAACTAATGAGACAAAAAACACTTCAGGTGTTCATTATACATATTAGGCACAACCACCACCAGTATCTTATTAGACTCATACAGTGTATCCACATCCTCTACATAATATCATTGGGGTGTATCATACTACAATGCCAACTAGACCTCTTATCACTTTTTCATAGTAGGAAATAGTTGACAATGACACAAATTTATATTCACTCTTTATATGAGACTACATTGATCATCATCCTATTTAGATTATCATGGTTGATAATGGGTTAAGTGTTAACATGTGTACTATCATACTTATACATCACTTGGGTTATTTAGATTAGGAGATTTTTTAGATAGATAAAATTATTTTTGGCTTCAATGGCCATGTTTAGAGATCTATTGGGGAGATTAAACTTCCAATATAGGTTGTGCCTACACATATGGCTACCAGAGTCATAGTAGTACCTAGTGATAGCACATTTAATATGTTATTGGGTATGCCTTGGATATAAAAACTTTAAGCCATTCCATCCTCCATACATAGATGTCTCAAGTATATACATGTTAATTAGGTGGTTATAGTTTAGGGCCTTTAATATCGATATTTTTATGCCAAAAACCTCAAAGCACCTTGTGCCTTAGAGGAGACCTTTAAATTGTTTTGAAAGAATATTTAAAATGGCCTAAATACCTTTTTTCAAGACCCAAGTAAAAATTAAAGATTTCTATGTACCTTGTAACTTTGTAAAGTTTCAAAGTTCACCTAAACATCCACTTTCTCTCTTACCAAGTCCCTAGAAAAAATTGGAACTCGTATTACAATTTTAGACTTTTAAAAGTTGAAAAGTGTAATCAATATTCCACTTTTTGCTTTTAATCAAGACCAAGCAAAGACTAAAATTCTTACTACACTTTGAAACTTTGAAAAGTTACAAAGTGTATTCTAAATTCCATTCCCCACTTCCTAAACAAATTCCTCCTCCAAAACCCCTTAATGGAAAGAAAATAATGGAGAACATATTACAAATTTTCACATTCATAAACTTATAAGGCAACTCTACTAGCCTACTTTCCTTCCTACTAATCCATCTACCATCATTTTTTGCATGTTTGGCATTAAATAGAGGTTTGTTAATATATAATTAGGTTTTTTACATCATTTTAAAAAAATTGAAAACCAAAAATCCTCCAAGTGATATTGTGAACCAGAGCTTGAATCTAAGTGACGCCATGACCCAAATCAAACCTTTATTATTGATTAATGAAAACACTAGATCTATCCATTGTCGAACCCTGTGCATACATGATGATATTGTCCTAGGTCACCTATATTTTAATTTTTTATAGGCCATTTTTATTTCCTATAAAGCTTATCATTTATTTATATAATTGGGTTTTTCTCAAAAATTATCAAAATCATCATTGTTGACCTTATATTACTCATAATTTCCTATTTTTGCATTCATGTGTTAAAAATATTACTGTGACTTATCTAATATTATTGTAATTTATTTAAATTTTTCCTTAAAATCTAGGGTTTTCATTAATTTTTTTAAACTCAAGAATACTCTTGACCTCAAACCTCTACTAGAAATTTCAAATGAGCATTACACATAAAATCCCCATTCAAATCTAATTGGAGATCCCCTTTATTTTATCACCTTGAGTTCCCCTCAAAGATCCAAATTGTGATTGAAAACCATAGCCCTACTGAACCTTTTGGTTGGAATTTATAACTAATATTTCACATTATATTCTTAATGGAGCTAGACCCTATAGAAGCATAACAGAACTCCATCAAGTTAAAAGTGGGAAAATAAACTATAATTGCAAACCCAGAACCTGACCAACTATAGTTGGTTTCCCTTACACATTTTCCAAATGCATATGTTTATAAAAGAGATGAAGTTCAAGTCAAAATGACCTAGTGTCCCTTCAAATTTGGATTCTAATATCAATGAGATAATTGACATAGACCTAGGTCACACAGACCTAGCTGATTTCTAGAGTAGGGTCAATGTATAATTCAAGAATGACTAGATTCAAAGAATTTATGATATTTTTTTACCTTAGGCTAAATATTTCCCATTCTTAGAGAAAATTCATAAGCTTGTGTTCACTATGGATAAGCATTATACTATAGATAAGTGAGAAGTGGTTAATGATAAAGGGGAGAATATTTTGAGATTAGATATGGATTTCATTGATACTATGTTCTTAATCCTAGGGTTTGAGAGTTATATATACATTAATCATGATTCCTCCAAGAAGTTATACTAAGATAATACCTCAACCTATTTATGGGTTATAAAAAAATAGTGGTTAAATACCCCTAAAAATTTAGCCACAATAATGCCTAAGACCCTAGCTAGGATAGACTTCAAAGATGAGGTAAGAGATATCATTATACTCTTATATAGAGTTACAAGGAGCCCTAATAAAAAGAGCTACCAAGATTTGGTATCATAGTATATTTGGGTAATCTAATAAAATAAGCAATGCATTTATTGAGCCTAATTGATCAGTGATTCTACTCATAGATAGTTGATTGAATTTCAAACCACTAGAAAATTATACATGACCTCCTACCTCGTCTATGCTTTAGAAAGAGGGAGGGTGTTTTTGGGATTAAACACAGTGCCAAATCATCTTAATAAGGTTTATAAATACTATCCTAATTTCAATTTTTAGGGGAGTAAATAATAATTTAGGAGAGTTAATGATACTTTTATCTAATACATCATAATCATGTTTGAACAAGAACTTGGGAGGACAAGGTTTTCTGATATTGTAACTACAAAAATTACAAATTTGTGATCATACTTTATCTAGTTCCCCATATATTATTACATTAGAGTTGGTGGTTTTAGTGGGTGTCTTTACACCCTTCCCAGATATGTTAGTGATAAATGGTACTTAATGGAATTTGTAAGACAATTAGTGGAAACCCATAAGTTCTTATCAACTAGGCACAAGAGAGGCATAAACTTCCCTATCAGTATAGAGAGATACACTTTCTCTTATTTATCTAATTCCAAAATGTGTAGATGTAGAGATGACTCAAATGATTTTAATATCTCTTAATTCTAGGCCTTTTTATGATGGACTGGTTATAGTGATAGTTTATTGGGTTCCTCATATTCTCACATTCCCTTTTATGAATATTATTGTGAGGATTTGCATGATGAAGAAGAGTTTAGGTTGAGAGATTATTATAGGATGACCCTTGAAAAAATTAAGACCTATGATATGGAACCTATTATAGAATATTTGAAAGATGAGTAATAACTAGTAGATAGGGTGTATTATGATAACCATATTTACCTCCAACATCTTCCTCAAGTCAGGTGGTTTACACCTGAATCCTTCTCCTTGTTAGATATGACTACCCTAATTATTAACAAAAAATTAAACTAGTTAAGAAGCAAGAGGGCGAGAATAACAAAAGAAAGCCTAGACATCATAGATATATTTAAGATGGTAAAGGATATTGGTGTAGGGTAGCATGAAAATAAGGTTCCAATAGTGGCACTCAAGTAGATCAAGTAGTGGGTCCAGTTATCTTACACAAAGGAAAATAAAATAAGAAGGAAAAAAGGGATTCTTCCATCACCAAATCACCAATAAGCTAACCACTAGATCAAACACTACTAGTTTCCATAGGCGACACAACTACATTAAACCCTCCTATCTCTACTATCAAACCTTCACAAGTAATTACTTCTCTTATTTATATCATCCCACCAACACAAGTAATTATTCCCTCATCTAACCTAATAGTGCAAGTGATTCCCTTGGTAGTAAGCCAATCAATATAGATAGTTATTCCAACTCCATCTTCACCTCCCTCTTCTATGATCACTTCCACCTCATCTCCTATATCTAATACTAACCCATTGATCACCAAAAATACCAAACAAGACATGGTTGGTGACTCAATCATTTTGACTATAGTCCCATTATCCACCATAGCCATTAGGTCAATAAATTTTACATCTTCATCTTCAATCACAATTCACACTATTTATACTCTATCCATCCCCACTACATTGATAGATTATTTTGCTACCTTAGACATTACCCTTTCACAAGTTCCTTTATTCCAACCACACATACATACCTCTCTACCTATGTCACTTCTAACTTTCAAACCCTTTGTAAGCACATGCACTCCAACTATCTAGGTATCCTTTCCTTCTTCCACTGTCACTTTGACCCAATCTCCCACCAAGGAGGTGTACATGGATAATCTCACTGGCTCAACTATGGATATTCAATCCACTAGTGGGGTAGAGACAACCAAATCATCTATTGAAGACTCAATAATAATATCAATGGTATATATGACACTTATAATGGTAACGATCAGTGTGGTAACTCTAGTTATAGATCCACATGTAATATTGGCAATTAGAATAGGTCATTATTCATTAATATCCACTCTTAGTTGGTTAGCACAATTAATGTCCAAGAAGAGGAAACATATGATATCTCCCAATACCCTAGATTTTGGTCTATTGGAAGCATCTAAATGACCAAAGAGAGGCCCCAAGACCATTTATATAATTTCATATGATGTAACAAGGGAAAATTATGTGGAGATAGTGATTCCCCCACCTGAAAAACATCTATGATATTCTTCTAGGTCACTTAGATTTTATTTTAGTCTATGCCATTATTCTTTCCTATAAATCTTAGGGTTTCTTTCCATAAAGAGGGCTTTCTCATAATTTGACAAAATCATCATTTTTGACCTTATATTTCTCATAATTTCCCATTTTTGTATTCATGTGTTAAAATTCTTACTAGAAGTTATCTAAGATTGTTGTAATTTCTTCAAGTTTTTTCTAAAAATATAGGGTTTTCATCAATTTCATTAAAATTAGGAATACTCCCAACCTCAAACCTAAACTAAAAAATTGAATTGATTATTACACCTAAAATACCCATTTAAATCTATGTGGATATCGACTTTGTTTTATCACCCTAAGTTATCATCAAAGATCTGACTTATAACTACAAACCATAGATCTGTTGAACCTTTTAGTTGGAATTTATAACTACTATTTTACACTATATTACTTATAGATATAAACCATGCATAAGCATAAAAAAACTCCACTAATTTAAAAGTGAGAAAATAATATATAATTGCAAACCCAAAACCTAACCAACTCTATAGTTGGTTTCCTTTACATATTTTCCTAATGAATATGTCTAGAAAAGAGTTGAAGTTCAAGTCAAAGGGACATGGTGTCCATTATATATTGTATTCTAATATCAATGAGATAATTACCATAGACCTAGGTCATATAGACCTAATTAATTTTTAGACTAGGGTTAATGCATATTTCAAGAATGATTGGATTTAAATAATTTATGATAGTGGTTTACTTCAATTTGTAGCCTTCCCATTCTCAGTGAAAAATATTGAGCTTATGCTTACGATGGCTAAGAATTATGATGCATAGAATAGATAAGTGGTGAATGATAAAGGGGAGAAGATTCTAAGACTAGATATAAATTTCATTGATACTTTTTTCTTAATCCCAAAGTTTGAGAGTTTATATATATATATATATATATATATATATTACTCCTGATTCCTCCAAGAATTTTTATCAGGATAATACCTTAGTCTATTTATGGGTTATAAACAAAAAGTGGTTGAAGACCCCTAAAGCTTCAACCACAAGAATTTCTAAGACCCTAGATAGGATATACTTCAAACATGAGGTAGGATATATCATTATACTCTTACATAGAGTTACAGGGATCCTTAAGCAAAAAACTACCAAGATTAGATGTACCAATATATATATATATGTATAGGTAATACAAAAAATAAGAAATACATTCATTGGGCCCAATTGGTTAGTGATTACATTTAGATCATTGGTGGAAGTTCAAACCACTAGAAAATTCTACATGACCTCTTACCTCATCTATGCTTTAACAAGAGGGAGGGTATTCCTAGGATTAAACATAATACCAAATTAGATTAATAAGGTTTATAATTAATATACTTATCTCACTTTTAAAGGGAGTAAACAAAAATTTAAGAGAGTTAATGATGATTTTATCTACTACATAATCATGTTTGAACAAGAACTTGGGAGGACAAGGTTTTATAATGTTGTAACTACAAAAATTACAAATTGGGGATCATACTTTATCTAGTTCCCCAAATATTCCTACATCAGAGTTGAAGGTTTTAGGGGGTATCCTTACACCCTTCCTAGATATGCTAGTGATAAGTGGGACCTAATGGAACTTCTAAGATAACTAGTGGAAACCCATAAGTTCTTATCAAGAAGGAACAAGACAGACATACACTTACCTTTTAGTATAGGGAGATACATCTACCATTATTTATCTAAGGCTAAATGTGCAGATGCAAATATGACTTAGATGACTTTGAGAGATCTTGACGCTAGGCCATTTTATGAGGTGACTCATTATGTTACTAGTTTATTAGGTTCCTCATATTATCACATTCCCTTTTATGAATATTATTGGGAAGATATTCATGATGAGGAAGAGGTTAGGTTGAGAGATTATTCTAGGATGAATCTTTAACAAATTAAGACCTATTATATGGTACCAGATATAGAATATTTTAAAGATGAGGAAAACCTAGTGGATAGGGTATATTATAATAACCATGTTTACTCCAACCTCTTCCTTAAGTTAGGTGGTTTACACTTTAATCCTTCTCCTTGTTTACCATCCCAATTATTAGTAGTACTTTAAATTGGTTAAGAAGAAAGGGGGTGAGAATAAATAAATAAAGCCTAAACATCATAGATATATTCAAAAAGTCAAAGCATAAGGGTGTAGAGGTAGTAGTAGATGAAGGTTCTAACAATGACACTTAAGTAGATCATGTATTGGGGCTAGTTGTATCTCATAAAGGAATATAAAAATAGAAGGCAAAATGGGATTCTTATAGCACTCAAGTGTCAATAACCCAACCACTAGATAAATCACTACTAGTTTACATAGGGGACATAACTACTGTAACCTCTCGTCCTATCTCTAATATCCAACCTGTATAAGTAATTACTTCTCCTAATTTTACCAAACCACCAACATAAGTAATTATTACCTTATCTAACCCAATAGTGAAAGTGAATCTCTTGGTAGTAAGCCAATCAATTTAGTTAGTTATTCTAACTCCACCATCACCTCCCTCTTCTATAATCACTTCTTCCTCATCCCCTATATCTAATACTACCCTATTAATCACCTATACTACCCAACAATACATGTCTACTGACTCAATCATTTTGAATATAGTCCCATCACCCACTATAGCCATTGGGTTATTAACTTTTCTGTCTTCATATTCCACCACACTTATCATTATTTCTACTCTACCCATTCCCATTACATTGATAAATTGTTTTACTTCCTTAAACACCACCCTTATACAAGTTCCCTTATTTTAACCACACATGGATACCTCTATACCTATGTCACTTATAAATTCCACACCCCTTTTAAGCACATCCACTCCACCCATCTAATCATCATTGCCTTCTTCCACTCTCACTTTGACCCAAGCTCAACCAAGGAGGTGGAAATGGAAAAGCTAACTAACTCAATTGTGTCTAGTCAACCCACTATTGGGGTAGAGATAGCCAAATCATCTATCAAAAACTTAGAGGCAATGTTAGTAGAAAATAAAAAACTTTTTATGGTAACTAATAATATGGTGACTTCAATTATGAATTAACATGTAACAATGGTTTTTGGAATAGGATATGATTCATTAATAACCACTCCTAGATGGTTGGCACAATCAATGTCCATGAAGAGGAAATAAATGATATCACCCAATACCCTATATTTTGGTCTATTAGAAGCATCAAAATTACCAACAAGAGGCCCCAAGACCATTTATATAATATCATACGAGGATGTAGAGATATTAGTTCCCCCACCTAACAAATAAAAGGAAGATTTAGAAGTTGATGGCTTCCTTAAGGAAGGTTACAAACCCATCAAATCAACTTGAATCAAATCAGATAACTCAATTTCTCTCTCATTTCCATGATAAATAAACATTTGATGCAACGATAGAGATTAGTACAATGGGTAGAGCTACTAAAGACTAGGTTGAATAACTAGTCACCAAAAGAAATAGGGTGATAGAATTAATCATAGACTATTACAAGACACTAAAGGATGAACTCAAATATCTAAAGGTACAAATAAATAAATAAGTATGAGGAGGAGGTTTGAAGGCTAAAGATTTAATTTCCCAAGTTTTAGTCCATTGACTAGATAGAGAGTGATACCCTCATGTCAAAAAAAATAAAAAAATCCTTTTGAACATGATGAGCTAGAGAGGGTAGCTAAATTTAGAATCAATATACTTAATAAAAGTATTGATAAATCCAAGAGCACAAGTGAAAATTCCATATATGTAATGTATGACATTGAAGATTCAAGTTTTAAACTATCATGCGGGGCAAAAAATTACCAAGATAAACCTCTCCCTATTTAGGATGTTAAGGATAAATTCAAAGAGGTGATTAAGGAGTCAGCACATTACACAACTTTCAATTTGGATTCTATCAATTGGTTTATCAAGTACCATAATACACTTGATCATATGGGTAAATAAATCCAAATCTACCAAGCTTCCTCTAGGGAATTATTTGAAGTAATGACAAAGTATGACATCAATAATCTATACACAATTGATCTTGATAAGAGCACCTATAAAGAAACATTTGGTAGCTTCAATTCTTACATCTAGAAGATAAAAGTGAAAAATGATAAGGAATCCTTAGCTATCACTATCATTGATTAATTATTTAATTATTTTTTGAAGAGAACATTCTGTAAATTACAATTTTTGCAAACTACATTGTAAAATTGCAATTTGTAAATTACAACTATTATTTTGAAAGATCTTAGCTTTTAATTGAAAAAGTGATATTTGTAATTTTAAAATAGTCATTTTTTCAAGTTTTAATTGAAAAAGTGCAACTTGTATTTCACACTTTTCTTTTTATCAAGTTGAATGACTTGAAAGTTCTAAAAACTCACATTGTAAATTGCACATCCATTTTGTCTAGTGACTTATAAGTTGTAAAAGTCTCAACTATAAATTACAAGTTAGGTTTGTAAGTTATGTTTTAAAATATTCAAATATTGAAAAAGCATTAAAATTTATTAAAGGACTGACCAAGTCATGAAGTTCATTTTGGCAGCCCATTTCTTGGGAGAGATTTCTTCAACTAAACTCAAGGAGATATGGTTCAACTAGAAGACTCCAATAGCATTTTATCCTTTTTTAACACTTAGTGAAGCACCTAGCCATTATAGATTCCTCTTTTTCCTTATACTCTAACAAATACATCTATTCAAGCTAAGATGATGACATTTGTATGGGCACTTCCAATTTTATTGATCCAAGACTAAGTGCAAAAGTTTTTAGCTTCTTCTCTCTCAAAGGAGTAAGTTTTTGGTATAAATATGGACCTCCTACATATCCTGTAGATCTTTTTGTTGATAGAAAAAAATTTCTACATTTGAGAATTTTATCTACATATTGTAACTTAGATAATATTAATAAACTAAAGTTTTGCCTTCCTTATCTCATGTTATCCTTGTGTATGTACAACATTTTATTACATTTATGAATGATATAAATCTTGTTTCAATCGTATAGAATCATTTATGGTTTTTATTTTTCCCTTTTGAAATCTTATTGAAGAAAAATCAAGAATTTTGTTCCTTATTTGATAAATGCCCAATATTGTCTTTGATATTATACTAGTGTAAGATTGTGCTTCAAGAAATTTTAGCATATTATTGTTCAAATTGTGTTCAATCAAAGAAATCATTAATTTCCACTAGAACCCTTTGCTATATCACCATTTTATAGTTTTAAAATTCTATATAAAATCTTTTCTTTATAAGTTAAAACCCCAATTAGGAGCAAAATCACTAAGAAGCTAAAGTTTGAAGTGAATTGGTCATGTATCAGTTGCACTAAACTTAGTGAAAGGAATTTTGACTTATCCAGAGGTTCACCTCAATTTGATAAGGTCCCACAACTTGGAGGTGATCCCATTGTGTCATTACAATCCCATATACTACAATTATGACAACACAAAGTGGATGTAAGATATAATTTATAATATTATCCTTTACCTATTCCATAACCACTTATACATTAGTCACGAATTACAATTCTAGGCATAGATTATATTTGAACACCTTATATGTCAATTGAGCCATCAGTGTAGGTGACTCTATTCCTATAGTAGTACTGCATATGCATACTCTCCCATGAAGACCTTTATTAAAGAGACCCCTTTGTTAGAGACATGTTATGGATTTTAGAGGGCCTCCCTTTCCACCATCATAGAAATAAATTTTATAGTAGAGAGCATCCACACAAGTTATAACTTATTCTACTAGATGGGTTCTCAAACATAGAACAATTCATAGGCTAGTTCAGTTAACTTCATAGATTCATAGTCTACTCCACAGGTAGTTTTAGATACATATAACTTAGTACATCCAATTATGAGATCCCAAATACCTCACAGCCTAACACACACAATCACTCTTCCTCTTTTTGATACATGCTACATTAATTGTGAGTCTCTTGTGAGACTTATTGGGTAGTATGTTTCTCTCTAATTATACTTAGATTTTCTTAATTTGATCATTGTATATATTTTAATTTTCGTGATTACTTGTACATGACTCAAAAATTAAAAAAATAGATTTTTTGAATATCCATGTTTATATTCTTTATAATTTTAAAGTACTATATATGCTATGTATATTATTATAATCCATTTTATCATACATACATGATTCACTTGTTCTCATTGAGTGTTCACATATTCTTACAAGACTTTAGGTCCAAACACTGACCCATATTTTATACTATCTACCCACTGGGTGCACATACACAAATACACTAATTTAGCATTGATACATTCACCCATTGGGGGCATGATATACAACTTCCACTTTTATAGGTCATATCATTCTATACTAATCAAATATTTTACTAATTAATATTAATATAAACTCAATTTATCTAAATATTTTATCTTACACAAATTTTTACCACATATTCATGCATACTTTCATTTATAGTTTTCTTAGTTTAGACTTGATTTTGTCTCCTTATTTCTACATCTACTTATGGGAATTTTAATATCCCATGGTTCTATGGCTTTATGACAATTCATTTCATTATATGCATGCTTTGGACATGTGCCTATGGCCTTGTGTATGCCTTATTGATTATATATGTGTAGTTTTGAACATGCCCTTATATGTGGCTCTAAGCCAACTTTGCTTACTATTTACATATGTGGACATTTGAACATATCCTTATATGTATTAATTTCTTAGTCATAGTGACATGTGACCATATACTTTGTATTGTGTCTCATTAACCTACTTTGTGTGGCTCATGTGTTTATATGTATGCATCAAGGCTTTTACACTTGTCTCTTATTTGTTACTTGCACACTCAGTTTATGATGCCATGAGTGCTCTCATGTATCTCCCCTTCCTACTTGGGTGATTCAATGAACATCATGCCCCATCTCCCTAGGTAGTTTACATATATTATTACTTAGATAAAATGATAATACGCATTCTTACATTGTTATATCTATCTTGATAACCTTGTGAATGCTAGATCTAACATACATCATACATTGCCAACTTATGCTCAAACTATTATACAGTATGATGTCATGTATACACATTATCTTAGTTTATCACATATATATCATATGTTTTCAACTTAACACACATCATATAGAGATTTTATTTTGAGGACAATTATTACACAAGTACAATAACTCCCCTAAAAGAAGGGGCATTCACATGGGTTTATCAAAGAGACTAGGCCATCCAAGTGCACTTAGAATTAAATTTTCATCATGTAGACATAGAATTATAGAGCTCAAAATTAGGAAAATATAGTGGAATATAGTTAGATAGAGATTAGAGTTAGTTTGGTAGAAAAATAACACAAAGGACACTACCACAGAATAAAAGACACTAAAATGATGGACTATTATCTAAGTAACCTTGCTACTATCTAGTAGCCCCAAAAATAGTAAAATTTTGATTTGGTATAAGAACACATCAATGAAAATCTAAATTTTCAAGGTTTTAGTCACAAGTTATTATATTTAATTAGTTTATGTTCAATTTTACATAGAATCATACCAGGTTTGTTTAAATTGGGGACATCATGTGTGGCATGATCACTCTTATTTTAGTTTCAAATATACATGGACATAGATTGATATAACTCATTATATAATCCATATGCATAGATTCCAAATTAGGGGCATGTGTATGGCACATTGTTTCTACATGATCAAATTTTCACCAACTCATCTAAGATCTTGACAACTCCCTATCATTCTCTACATTGTATACTTCATACACCATTTTTACCATGTTTCTCACCATATTTATGAATTATTCCATCTATAGTGGTTAGAATTTTTATAGATTTATAAGTGATCAAGAGGCCCCTTGGTTTTTTTACATTTTATAGTTTTTGAGTGGCCTTAGATCCATCCTACATAGTTTCAGTCACATCCTATCTTTTTAGTCACATATGAATCTACTAAATGTGGGTGGATAATGATGGAGTCATAGCCTAATTTATTTCATGAACCACACACATAGGAGGGTTAGATAAGATATCAGTCTAATCCAAGTTATTCATAGTGTATGATCCATTGAGTAGGGGTGGGCAATGATAGAGTCAAAATTGGATTGAATTATGGAACCACCCACACACCAATATTAAGCAAGACATTCAATTTAGTCCAAGCTATTCACTATTTGATCACTAGTTACATACACAAACATATGATGCCACCAAGTTTTTGAATTGGTTCACGTACCCAGTGAGGTGTATTTTTTCCTTTCCTCTCTTTATTATCTCTTTACTCAATTTTGTCTTTGACTTTGATACTCCTTAAGTAATGACTAATTCATACATGTTTCATTTATAAGACACACAATGGAGCATGCTTCAAAAATGTAGATCCAAGTTAATGGGCTTCACTTCATAGGTAAGTCTAGGTATTCTTGTTTTTCCTTTATCCTATTCATTTCACTTTGTTGCATTTATAAAATAAAGTGGGGGGGGGGGGGGCGCGAGAAATGTAGTAAGATAAAATGTCATTTCAGAGCAATGAGTGTCATTTGAGACCACCCATCCATAGATTAGCCCTAAATCTATCTTAGGGAATATTCCAACCCTTATCTATATTTTATGATGGTATTACACATCCCTATACATCCAAAAATTAGTCCTAGACATCTCTCTAGACATCTAGGCCCCTAGTGCCCTAGGTTATACCACTTGGAAACTTGCACACTTATTTAGACACTAGTGACCAAGGGATCACACTAGTGTCCCTTGCCTAATTTCAACCCTAATGGATATATTTTAAATTAATAAAACACCTAGGGTTAATCTATACCTATATTGCACTTTGAATAATAAATAGTTTAGTATAAATATATGACTTTTATCCCTTTACCCACTAAATGGAAATTATATGTAAACTCTCACAAACAATCTCTAAAAAAGTGGTGTATAATCAAGTTTATTTATTCCTATTCTACCTTACTTCTGCATACAGTCATCTAAAACCATCATGATCTCAAATTACATAGATTTCTAGTTTCAATCCCCACACAAAGAACTCAAGTTGATAATCATACTCACATTCACTTTCACTTATATTGGGAGAACTACATCAGGATTGATCCCATCTCAAGGTAATGGTATGTAGGTAAATCTCAACATAGTGGGGTGTTGAGGACATCCAACCTACCTAAAAACATCACACTTTTACTACTTATTCTCTTCAAATACCCTAATAACATGAAAATCTAGGGCTTTCTCATAAATCAATCAAAAATAGTGCATAGATAGTGAATCATGGCTCGTACACATAGGTATAGGTTGATCAGACTCACCCAGAGGTGCACATAAAAATCACATTTTTATGCACAAAGGATAGTAGTGTGGTAGGGAGGACATTAATGTAATACACTACTAAGGTACATCGCTACTCTTCAAGAGGGTCTCTGACACTTGGATCCTATTTGTGACACTTAGATTAGCTTCTACACCAATTTTCAACCCTTAGATCATCTGTCTCAGTTAGTGTCTAACTAATTACTTATTTGTGTCATTTATTAATATTTTAGAAATATTAGATTAGGTCAATTCTTACATAAATCAATAGATTTATTTAATACATATTTATTCCCTGATTTACTATACTCATACCCTTTAACAACCTAGGATTTACATATACCAAGTCTTTAAAAGTTAAATTAGTCCCAATGTTGATGTTATTAAAGAGGTTAGAGGAGTTATGTTATTTTTAAAGTCCATGGATGGAACATGTTTTAATGTCTAAAGAGGTTTCCTAAAAAATCATGGAGACATAACTTATATAATCATATGGATCAACACTAGGGGGTTTATAATCGATGCCATGATATTATTTAATTTAATGATAAGTTATGGGTTATATGATTCCATATTTATGGAGCCCTAATACTTTACCTGTATAGTTCATGATGTGATACATAATTGTTTTTATATGAGATACACATTTTTTGGAAACAAGTATTTAGACTATCATTGACCAACCAAGAATTATTAGAAATTTCAATATTATCATTTGTAAGAAGGATTGCTTTGATAAAATAGGCTTTCAAAAACTAATAGTTCTAGGTCCAACACACCCCATTTTCAAATTTCAAATGGGGACCCTTTTGGTCATAATGATGGCTTCCTTCTTCCACTCTTGATTAGTTTCTTGATCTTTAATGTGAATACTTGAACTTGCCTAAATATACAAAATTTAATAATTTTAGATCATGCATTTTAAAGTGCCTTTGAAAATACTCTTTTGGGTAGAATCTGATTGAGACCTATGCAAATGGTTTAAGTTTTAGAGATTTTCTATAATCTTACCTTAACATTCTTGCTCATGATTATTTCATTACACTGCAAAATGACTAAGCTTCTATTGCATCTTACTTTATAAATTAGCCTATTTTTGATAGTATGAGATCTATTATAAATTTACAAAGTGTAAAATCTAAGTTTTTAATATTCGGGTCCTTTTAAGGTGTTTGAGTTGTAGGGCTAGCATGGCACTTCAAATGTCTTATTTCACTAATTATGGGTTTTTAAAATCAAAAATATTCGAGTCCTTTATAATGAGGAATAATCAAATTTTTTTTCTATTTTGATATCCTTTGCTAAGAAAATTTATGCTTTCATTTTATACTTAGTCATTTTCTTATTTTGATGAACTAACAATGCTAACATTTTGATGATGTTTTCCTTAGTATTTTTTTTGTAGGTTTTCTTTCCCTGGACCCTTTAGATGGCTAGGATCATTCCACATGGAATGGTCCCATTCACTTGGGTGCCTAAGAAACTTTGGGACTTAGTTTTTCATAAAAATCCATGAGTCTTCAAGTCACTAGGTTGATGCCACATGGAATCGACCTAAGAACCCAGGGACCTAGGTGGAAATATAGAATTCAATGGCTCTAGGCCTTTGAGTCACTACGATGATGCCATATGGCATCATCCTAATGACTCAATAACCTAGAAGCCAATTTTTCCCCATAGAACCTCTATATTATCAGGATCATTCCATTTGGTATCATCCTACTAACTCATAGTCTTGGGGTAGTTTGTGAAGTCTTAGGCCTCTAGATTAGTAGAATTTCACCACAATGCACCATCTTATGAGCTTAGAGCCAATAAAGTAAGAAGAGTCAATCTCAAAGATAATAAAGAAATGAAAGGAAATCCTAGGGCTAAAAAAGTAGAAAGTGGATTTAGGAACTTGAGGGAAAGATAAAATGGCCAAGGAATACACCCAAGAGATTCTAGATGAATGATAAGTGGACCTAATGGGCACATCATCTGGTTGAGTCATCATGAAAGAGTGAGTGAAGGACATATGGAGCCCAATAATTCCTATGGGACACAAATATAAACTGGATAGACTATCAAAATGTGAAGATGACCCAAATTATAAAAAATGGCCAAATAATTAGTCAAGGTGGCTCTTGAAGAGTCTGACTTGTCAAAAGAGGATGCATGGTACAATCTAGTGACTTCTTAACTTGATTATTCTCCAAAGAAGGTTTAAAAAAGATTCATTAATAATACTTGGTCCAAAAGGGAGATATGGAGAGATCATTTAAGTTATATATATGTCACCACCATAGAGAAAAGCCATAATAAAATTTGAATTTCCTTTGAATATGGAGGGATTATTCTAATAGATTATAGTTGCAACATCCTAGATTGAAAATCATGATGATAAATGGGAGATTTGTGCTAATTGAAGACAAGCCCCATTATATTTTTTATATAAGGTATTTTTCATTATTGTTTTAGGGGGAGATATTATGCACCAAAACTTTGTAGAAATTGTGATAGGCTTGGTCCTTTCTTTTCTTATTTTGTTTTGATTTGTGATTGTTTAACTGGAGGGCAAACTCAAATGCTTTTGTAATAACATTAAAATAGATACCAATCTAGTTTGAAATTCATGTTGTTTTTTGTTAATGCTCTTCAATTATTCATGAAATATAATTGATTAATTTTAATAATAAATTACAATGCTTATTTAGTAATAAATATATAGTTAGATTGTGAAATAGCTGCTTTGATTTGTTCTGAGTTGCTACATGAATTTCATATGATTTAATTTAATATAAGTTCAATATAATATGTCTATTTAGTTCCTAAGAATCTTACCCATTGAGTTACTTCAGTTTTTTCTATAGCTAGACCTAGTACACAATGGTATAATTGTGATAAGGCATGCTTTTGATTTTTAATATTAATAATATTGTTTCAGTAAAGGAACCACTTAATTTCCTACCCTAATCTTCCCCTCTCTTTTATTTTTTTGATCTGAATATCCTTCCCATTATATTATAGCATGATACCCATGTGAATGAGGTAAAAGGACTTAAGAAAACATTAGTAATAATCCTCAAGCATTATAGAGTAGATTTAAATTTCAATGATTAAATATCATTTGTCACCTAATTAAAATATTAGAAATTTATCAAACCTTATATTCAACAAACCTAATCCTAAAAATGATGGGACCTTGTGTTCCATGTGTTGTTATATACTTTTATCCTCAATCAGAATAATTAATTCAATAGCTATCTCTATCATGGGTCACAAATTGAGACCAACATAAATTAGTGATAGGGGAATGAAACTTATAAATAATCATCATACTATTTTTTTACTCCCTCTCCTCCCACTTCTAATTTTTATTTTTTGCTTAATACAACCAACAAAAATTGACACTAGGAGGAAACCTTCTATCTAGTTTGAAATTATAGATACCTTGTGTCACTCTAATTTATTATTTGTTGTCAATTTATATATTATATACATTACACAATTTATTGGTTTAGAGTTGGTTTGAATAATTTATAACAAATATTTGATATCTTAAATAATCTAGAGCTTATCAAGTGAATCATTAGATCCTAATCAATTCGAGGTATACTAATTGTATCCCCATTGCAAAACTTTAGGAGTGCATGGAATAATAGAGGGATACCAAGACATTTAGCCACACCTAACATTTTATCCTCTCAAACTACCCCTAAAAAAACCCCACACATTGTTTCACCCATGGCTTGGTTAGAAGGGTTTGTAATCAATGTCCCATGGGATGTGCATGATCTACCTAGGAATCCTGAGAGATACTTTCCAAGGTTCACATGAAATACTAAGAGGACTAATAAAGATCATGTTACATCTTATGAAACTACCCTTAGGTTTCTCAACATTAAGTAAGAATATGTAGCCTATATGATATTCCTTTTAACCTTGCTTGGTGTGGCCTAGAGTGGTTTCTCAACTTGATTGAAGATGTAATTACACACTAGAATCAATTAAGTAGCACATTTTTATCCCAATTTGGTTACATGGCAGATCCCAATGTTTTATATCAATAGTTTACTTACATAACAAGGTATCCTAATGAACCTATATGTAATTTTAATGCCTACTTTCAAAAGATGTATATCAAGGTGACCATCCTATATAGGCTAGATAATTGATTAGAGTTGTAAACATTTAAAAATGCCTTGACCCATGGATGGCCATGTTATTAAGGAGGAATAAAAATATTCTAGATATTCCCATCACCTATGTGGAGGTGATAAAAGTGGATAATTAGCTTAATCTATAAGGACATATGTTGTCCCCTATTCTTAACGTCTTCCTAAACATGTCATGATTAAATTATATCCCACTTGTGAATTATAATGTTCCAATGCTATAATTACTTCTAATAAAGAGTCAACTTCCTCTAATCTGTGCTACTCTAAATAAGAATTTAATATTTCTAAATTCTTTTGGTAATGAGGCTATGCCATGATATTATAACTAATCTATACCCCCAATTGTAACTAACAACATGTAGATTTCCAATAAAGAATTTGCTAAGCCTTAGATGGATGCAATCCAGAAGATGCAATATTCACCTTAGAATGGACATCTAAGACCAATGATGATAAGATTAAACATAAATATGTTGAAGATATAAATCAAGAAATGAGTAGAATTTATAATAGGTGTATTCATATAATAGAGATGGATTGCATAAAAAAGACTCAAATCTTAAAATTAACTAATATTAGATCTGACAACTCTCAAAGTTATCATAACTCATAATTTACACAACTCCTATTTAAGTATCTCACCACAATCTAGAAGACTCCAAATATTTCATATCAATAAAGCTTATAAAGGGATGTGCATATAGGTGGAAGTTAGGTGAATCCAAACCATACTATACATGTGGGACTAATTTACTTAAAATAGGTGGAATAAAGCTAACGAACCAACATCTCAATACATGTGTGATAAACTTCCCTAATGTATAAAAAAATAATCAAGCAAGCTAGATGGTAGGAAAATAAATATCCTACACTAATACCCTCCTTAAGTATAGCTTAGGTAGGTAGAATAATTAGGTCGCAACAATGAGGCTTAATGAGGTACCCAAGTACATAAGAATCTCTCATAAATTATAGAAAAGGATAAAACATATAGGAAAAACTCCCCCTCCTCCCCAAAAAAGGGAGAAAATATAAAATTAACTATGCTCGGTAATAAGTCCCATCACCCTGATGAATACTACCTCCCTTTTGTAGATGATGACCTCGAAGTAGAGCAAGTGATCAAGATGAAAAATGTAGAAAAAGTAAGAAGATAAAGTTGTTATTTTTTATAAAATGATGTTTTACCTCATACCAAATTGGGCCTCATTCTTTGATCTTTGACTGGCTAGGTTAGAGAAATATTATAAAGCAATAAATAATATCTCCTGTATATCTCAATATTACAATATATTGTTTTCAATAAAAAATAAAAAATAAATCCCATGCCCCACCATGACTATGTATCTAATCTAATAAATTAAAATCCAATAATTTGACAAAACCATATGTATTATCTAAAAACCAAAAATTAAATGGGAAAATGTAATGTATCAAAAATGGTTTTCTAAACCCATTTTTTGTGAATAGTAACATTTAATAAAAATGTGATAAATTTTATAATTCTTAGTGAAAAGTAAAATTTCAAAATAATATGTAAATTTTAAAATGAGGCACACAAAATCCATAAATGGTTTGGAGTGATTATTTACACTTTGAGAGAAGTTTAAAAAACATGTATTTTTATTTAAAAAATAGATTTAGTCAAAAAAATGACAAGAAACCTTGACTAGGGACTTGGGGAGAGAAAACTAGCTAAATGGTGGATGGAGAATCTATTAAGAAATTTTCTTGGCCCAAGACAAAGGTTTAAAAACCATAATTTAAACCTAAAAAACTAAACTTGATTGACCCAATATCGACACATAAAGAGGAGAAAAATCTATAGATAAACATAGATATGCAAGATTATATCATAATTTACAAGAATACAAAATAGTAACCAACTCAAGATTTCAAGCATTAACAACAACATAAAAAAAAATTTAATTACCATCACCCATAGCTCTGATACCATGTAAGATTCTCCTAAGAATGGATGTCTAGGATTGATGACAAGAAGATCAAACACACAAATCAATTGAAATTAAAAATCAAGAAATGAGTATAATATACAATATATTTATTAATATGATGGATATGGATTGCATAACAAAGAATCTAATTTTACATCTCACTAAGCTCGCAACTCTCAAAGTTGTCATGACTCAAAACTTACATAACTCCTAATTAAGTAGCTCACCAAAATCTAGAAGACTCCAAATATTCCATATTAATAAATCTTACAAAGGGATGCACATATATGTGAGGTTATGTGAATCAAAGCCATACCATGTATGTGGGACTAATTTCCCCAAAATAGGTGGAATAAAGGTAAGGAATGAATAACCAAATACATGTGGGATAAACTTCCCCAATGTACAAAAAATAACTAAGCAAGTTAAATGATAGGAAAAGAAATATCCTACACTCATAGAGGATGGTCTAGAGGTTGAGAAATCATTTCCTTAATCATAAATAAACAAGTGGGTAGTTTAATCAGTGGAAATTTTGCCCCAAATTTCATCTACCAATGTAATTATTGGCCCAATGATCAGTAAGGCATTCAAGCTAAGTATCCATCTAATAGAATGCCTAAAATCAACATCATGAAGATTTCCCTACCCAAATGGTGTCATGTGCAAAACATAAACCATCATGGGGATCTTGACTATATTGATTTCTATAATGCCTTTGAAATACCACATAAGGATATTCATGAATATGAGGTTGCTTCAAATAACCAAAATGTTTTAGGTCACCCTAATTTTCCTAGTTCATCCAAATCATCTAAGGGGACAATGAACTCAGGGAGAATACCAATGGTGTTCATAATGTGTATTAGTACTAGAGAGGGAATTATACTTGTAGGAGTAGGGCATTCCAACCCTTGACAACCTCAATACTACCTAACAACATTGCTACTCCCCTTGACATAAAATCTAGAAATGACCCACCTCCACCCAAATGAGGTTACAATTAACCTACCAATAGTAAGATGAGGTAAAACATAGTGGAGCACATGAAAATTATAAATTCTAATATAACCCTCCATGAATTAACACAAATTATTGAATATAGGGATTTAATATTTAATTCTCTTACAAACAAGATCACCTAACCCAAAAATAAGGCCATGCCTAATACCAATGCTATGATATACAAAGCCAAGACAGAGATTCCACCCTTATTACTCATAGTCTAAATATTTGTAAATAGTTTACACAATTACCTAGTTAATTTATGTGCCTCAATAAATTTCATGCCTATTGGAATTTGTGGGAAACTAAAATTAGTCTCTATAAAATTAGACAAGGTAGTGGTATTACTATACAATTCTAAATTCAAATTTTTAGGAGAAATTTCAAATGTTCATATGCAATTTAAGGTAGATCCAAGAATGTAGCATTTCATGGGCATACAAGCAGTTGAAATCCTAGAGGCATATGCCATGCTATTGAGTAGGGATTGGTCCAAGTCACTTAATGTTTATATGGAAACAAACTTCTCATATATGTGGCTACCATGGAGAGGGGTGTAAAATTAGATAATGATTGATAGAGATCCATGCATGTAATTTATGATTAAAGAATACAATTCAATTAAAGAATGAGTCAATTTTTTATCCATGGATTTAGGTGTCTATACCAGGACCACCAAACCAACAAGAAAGAAACAAATCGATCGAGACCAAGATTTAGGTATGTGGTCTTTGTGCTTTGATGGATCATGATCTAAATAAGGATCTAGAGTTGGTATGTTACTTGTTAATCCCTATGGTAAGAAACTTATAGATACATATAGATTTTAATTCTATTATACTAATAACACAATAAAATATGAGGTGCTTATATTGGGATTATAGTTTGTAGACATGTACGATGTCTGTCAATTAACTATATACAATTATTCTAAATTATTTATAAATTAGGTGAGGAATAAATTTCAATTTAAGTTATCTCATTTGAAGAAATACAATACCATGTTTGGGATTTGATAGAATCCTTTGATGCATTTAACATTATTTCCATTCCTAGAATTGACAATGCCATAAAGCACTCACAAGTTATTTTTTATACTAACCTTAAACCTTTAGATAACATGAATTTGCAAATTTTTTTTGTTGAATTGGTTTCATGTCCATTTTTACCTGATAAGGTTAATCATTTTTAAGTGTTCAATGATGACATAAACATCCTGAATTTCCTTTCTAATTCTAATGATTTTTATGTGCATGTGGTTGATGAGGATGAGAGGAGTGATCTGAATGAAAAATATTATGATGTTGATGGAGTAATGAACCTTAAGGATAATCAAATTCCAAAGGAAATGATATCATTGGAAAGATTATTTTACTTGGAAATTTCTAAAACTAAGTCTAAAAGAGTTGTTCACCCCAATCAGAGGTAATGAGTTATAAACATGGGGACACCTGAAGAGCATTAGAACATCACTATAGGGCTAAAATGTAATGATGAAGAAGTTTAGAATTTACAAAGGATGTTAATCCATTACCAATACATCATTAATTAGACTTATAACAACCTAAAGGTGTTCAATCCCAATGCCACATGACACATAATATTCCCTTGAAACTTGATAAGAAGTCATTCATAGAATGCTAGAGATAAGTCAATCATGTTTTTAAGCTACTCATTTTAAAGGAAATTTATAAGTTGTCAGCTAGTATAATATTTCTTGTGTGACATTCAAATTGGGTAGCTAATTTAATACTAGTTAAAAATAAGATTAGAGAAATTCATCTTTGTGTTGACTTTAAAAATTTGAATCAAGCTTTGGACAAGGATAATTATCCACTACCATCCCTAGATTAGGTCATCCAAAAGGTCAATAAACCTGAGATGATGTCTTTCCTAGATATATTATCTATTTACAATCAAGTTTTAGATGACAAGGAAGACCTATCTAAGACAACATTCACCATAAAATGGGGCACATTCACTTATAATAAAATTCCTTTTGGTATGATCAATGCCAATGCCACTTTCCAAAGAGATGTGGACATATCATTTTATAGGTTGATCAATAAGTACATTGTTGTGTCTATGGATGACTTAACATTTTTTACAAATACAAATAAAATCATTTAAGACACTTTTATAATATCTTTAGTAGAAATTAAGTTATTTAGAGATATTAAGGTTTCTTATTCTTATTGTATTCCTTCTTGCCTTAGCTACTTATTGTGATAGGGACTTTATTAGCATGATGTAGGGGATGTATAGGTCATTTTGAGTCATGACAAGAGGTCTAGTGGTATATATAAGGTTATCTTCTATAGTATATTTTTCAAGAGTGGTTCAAGATCCAATGAGCCCCTAAGGTCATCAAAAGCCTTTCAAACATGTCATATAGGTTAACCTTCATATTACAAGCCTTTGAAGAAGGTGTGTTTTGTATGTCAAATTGAAATTAGGAGTTTTCAAAGTTATCATAGTCATTTCAAAGTCATAACAAGGTGATATTATATGTAAAAAGGGGTCTTTTAAAGGGCCAAATATCTTTCATTCACCTTGAAAGGTCCTCCATGATTCAAAAGTGAATTTTTAGCTTCCCTCCATCTATAACCCCTAGTTTGAAAATGTATTTGACTTCTCATTTCCCTCTTTTTGGTCTCCAAAGGGATTCCAGGATCTCAATCATGAGAAAATGTAGAGAAATGATGTTTTATAGGTGTTTCCATGACTTGTATGAACTTGTACGATTAGGCCAAGGTCAGAAAAGGTTATACATATTATGGAGGATTCCTTTTAGACATAAAAGAAGAGAATCCATTATTCACAAGACAAAATAAGTCATAAACCTATGTCTTTTCTCCATTCACCTCTTGGTAGCCCTAAAATGGTCAATAATTTTACATCATTTCATATAGGAAGAAAGGAGTCAAATCCCAAGATATTGGCCAAAGGTAAATCCACTAGTGGGCTTATAATTAGTGGCATTGGATTGTAGATCAAATCCCTATTATTTATGAACAAATGCTAAGAACCTAAGCAGTTAAATTTATCTTCTACATCTACTTAGGGTTGACTTTTGAATAATTTTAATGCATTCTTAGCTTGGTTTATGAAAGTGGTGGTTTCATATGTCTTATATGAGTCTTAAAAATCCTTACACTTCACTCCTTATCACTGGTTGGCATGTGTTAACTTAATGAAGCAAGAAAACCTTCATGATGGAATATTTTCAAGTTAGAGACAATGGATTATTGATGTTTTAAGATTTGTAGTGCATGAAGGAAATAAGGATTACTCTATTGATTGAGTTTTGTCTTATTAAATATTCATTAAAACTTTACCTAATCCTTGAGTACATAAATAGGTCATCAAAAGAAACTCAATTCCTTCAAAGTCATTATTTTAAGTGTGACTGCCATGCATAATGTGATCTTCATTATAAGTGTGAGCATGGTGTTTCATTGTGATAACTCTAGATAATCATAATGTTATAATAAAACATGCATTAGATTAATTTTATGGTCATACTCAATGTTATTGGATTCATTCTCCTCAATTCCTCATACTCACAAACTATTCTTAGCCTAGAGAGACATTCTCTTGATTGATCATCTAAAGGCCTATTTAGGTAAATTGAGAAAGTGAAATATTGACTATTGGGAGTAGAAAACTAAGTTATTTAATTTAATAAGAATCAAAAGGATCATGAATAATCATGGAGGATTAATATATTAGGATTAAGAATATTAGGCCACTCAAAGATGAGAAACTCGGTCAAAACACCTATTGAGCACATAGGCCTATGACTATAAATTGAAGAGACACTAATTTTTGTGATGAGCATAGAAGGTTATAGAAAATGGTAAGAATTTAAACATGCCTTAAATTAATCCATAATGATTTTCACCTAGGATTTCAATCAGTTCCAAAGAGGGTTCAAGTGTTTAACTTCATTGAGAAGCATACTAATCTTTTTTGGTGCAGGTATCAATGAGAGGGCAAACATATATAAGTGTTATAAAGACATTTTAAATGTTTTTATTGAAAAATTGAAACTCTAATTTAAGTGAATAATTTGAATAATATTCCAAAGCGATTTATTAACTAAGAGGAACTCATACAACATGATCTTGTAGTTAGAAGTCTCAAATATAGATCTACAAGCCTATGTTAATCCATAGCCTAAGAAACAAATATATGGATTGAATTAAAAGTTAAAAATATTTGTATTAAATATAATAATTATAGGGTTTGATTACCCAACACCTTTCAAGGATCATCAAGATGATTGATAGAAATGAAAAGGGTTATTACATAGCTAACAAGCCTAGAAGGTCATATACAAACCTATGTAAGTGTGTATAATTGAGAAGGTAATGGATGAATTGATGTTAGAATTTGGATGATAGGTAATATTTTTAGAAAACTTTTAAAACTAATACCATATTTAATACCTTAATTCTAGATGGATGACTAAAGATAACACCTTGCTCAAGACTAGAAGACTTAAACCTGTCACATATAGGTCTGTGTGTAGAATAATGGAGAAAAGTTGATTGAGGAAGGTAAGATATAAGTTTTAAATCACATATAATTAATTAAGGCCATGATAAGTATTGTATATTTAATTATCAAGGGCCAATAATTTTTTTTTCACTCAAGGTGTTGAGTAGTCAACACACCCAAACTACCACCTATAGGCTAGCATGAGAAAATAAGGTAATGAGTGGTGGATGAGTTATACAAAAGATTAAAAAAGTCTATAGAAGTAAATAAGACATAGATAACTTTTTTCCATCACTTAATGAAACCTCAAATTGAAAACAAAATTAGGATGTCTACACTCACAGTCCAAGCAAATTTACTAGGTCTCCTACAAGCAGGGTCATGAAGAAGAATATGAGATGATTGAGCTATGCATGGACGAAAGGTGAAGCATTTATAAATAGGTATATTTAACTATATACCAAGGGTTAATAGTATTCATAAATATGGTTTGTTATTTCAAAATAAAATGAAGAGCCTTAATAGGCTAATTAGGCCTAATATGCCTAAATAGGTAGGCATAGGCCTAAGTATGAAATTGGAAGAAACATTGAATTATTGGAAGTATTTAAAGGATTAAAATATATAGGGAAGTGAGTTATGATTTTCCAAGGTTGGTCCATGAATTTGAACTCATGTAATCAAGAAGAAATCCTAAGAACCTGACATTTAGGCTCAAATTAGCTTATTCACTTACAAACCCTAAGCCTATGTATGAGAGATATGTAGATACTTTGGGGAGTTGGAAAATAAGTTAAACCAAAATAATGTTTCAATAGAGATTTATAGGTCTCACATAGGTAAAATAGAATTCATGCATTGTCATACCCTACACACTCAATGTTCCTCTTTTAACCCCACAATTGCATGTTTTATGGTTTGAGAGGTGTCATCCTCACATGTGAACATCAAGGATTAGGTACATGTAGTTATTAGATGATATGGTAATTTAAGGGAGATTATCTACTTGAATTTATTGCTTTTAATTTTTTAATCTAGGCCCTTAGGGATATGAACAATTGTTAAGAGATCATGCATGTTTAAACCTACCTAAAACCTCTCATAGTGACCTGATGGAGGAAATGTGATTATTAGTACCACTACCTTGGAATGAATTTTATGATCTCCATAGGTCTCATGGGAATTTGTAAATGGTTTTTGGTGGTAGTGTGAGACAAGATTTGTAAGGAAAAGGGCTTACAGTGTCTAATTTTGAGTCTATTTTCATATTTCCCAGTCAAGTTAAAGGTCTTAAGTGAATAAGAATACCTATTAGGCATATTTATAAATTAAATAATCTCAAAAAAATCACTAATGAACCCATACAATGGCACAATCAAGAAACAATGATTATAATTGAACCCAATTGAAGAAATAACCTTCATTTACATTGAGAAGAGAGTGTTTAAGGCCTATTCACATAGTGATAAGACTCTCAAAGTTATAAACATAGCTATACCAACCTATCCAATCCATTATCATACTCATCACTCAATTTAAATTCTCTAAGTCTTAGGCTTATCACTCATCAAGGTGAATAATGCATTAAACGAGATGTGAATGGTAGCTAAGCAAGTAGTGGTCATGTTCAAACAAGTAACTACCTTCTCACTAAATGTTAATGAGTAATGGATAATTTTCAAAAGTAAATGTATCTTCATGGAGTCAACTATGACCAAGAATAGTCCATTTACCACACTTATATTCCCATAAGACTCATTAAATACCATTATGCCACCAAGGTAAAACATGAAGAGAGTTATGGTGTTGTTTCTACCCCTCATTCATGTTTGTAACTACTTATCAGATAAGTTATGGTTATCATATACTCTACACTCCATTTATATTCCTCATTATTCTTATCTCTCATTCTCATGCTCTATAAATTGGGCATAGAAAGCCATTATATGCATACCTCTACTAGTTATTGTAGACACTAGAAAACTACACACTCATAGTTTTAGATGACTAAATGCCTCAAGACCCCCTGAAGACCCCATAAAACCTTGATAACCCTTAACCAACCCCTCTTAACCTAACCAATAACTATTCTCCTATTCACATACTAATATTCAAAAGGACTATTCACTGTGGGTCTTACTGTCACTATTCATGATGAAATGACAAGTGACATGGCATGTGAAATGGAAAGTGACATGGGAAGTGACATGGAAGGTGATATGGCAAGTGACATGGCTTTTAAGTGAGGTGGTTTGAGGTGGGACATCATACCCCACTTGGGACCCACCTTTAAGGTACCTCATGACATCATTAATCACCAAAGGTTCCCTCCTTTGGAATATGGCACATTTTTACCTATAGGGACATCATTCAACATGTATTTTTGTCCTCATTCATATATAATCATGACAATATTCATGGGACACTTAGCCAAAATATGGAAGTGAGTGGTGGAAGGTATTTTGTACCCATATGAGCCCATGTGCATTATTCCCACTCCATTTTGGATTCTTTATCAAGTTGGGAGACAAACCAACCAAGTGAGAGACCTATTGGCTAAGTTGGAATCTCACCCCCTTATCTTTCATGACCAATCATTCACCCACATGGATAATGGTGCAAAGATTCATCGGGCACTTAGCCAAAAGACAAATTAGCTTAGTAAAAAGTCCTTTGACCTCATTTGAGCCCATGTGCATGATTCCCACTCCAAATTGGACTCATGTGCAAGGTGTGAGACAAACAAAAAAGGTGGGAATCCAAAAATAATTATCCCCTTTTTAATTTATGATTTCACTTGGAAAATGGCACCATATTTCTACTATTTCCTCTTTTGGCATGATTCTTCACAACAAATGCTATAAATAACCCCTTCTCCTTCACCAAAGGTTAAGTTAAGTTTTGGTAAAAATAATTATTGTTGAAGGTTTCAAAATTTTGAATGAGGTGATCATCTTGGAGGTTAGAATAATTCAAATAAACAAAGCTCTACCGAAATTTCTATAGGAATTCATCTTCAACAACATCATCAACTACATCGTCAATAACATCAACAAATCTTCAGGGTAATCTTTATTTGTTTTGTATTTCATTTTGTATTTTATTTTTATTACCTTGACCTTCACCCCATTTTAAAACTTTTCCATCTTAATACATTGACCTCTTTTTCCACCTTTTCCATTTTAATTCCATTTACCTCCTTTGACATTTTACCACTTTTACCCTCTTTGCTCCTTTGTCATCTTCACCCTCTTTATCCCCTTACCCTTTTGACACCTTAATTACTTAATGTACTATATTTTTAAACCATTAATCCATCTCATTTTTTTATCTCGATAATTTACCAACCCCAACCAAACCAATCTTTTGACCCTTATCAAATTGCCAAACCAAAAACCACCATTTTGCCTTAACCAGTTTTTAGCACTAGTTGATTTATCTAGTCATTGTTTTAGCAAAGCATTTAACTTCCCTATTTTAATTTTATTTATTTTTTATCATTTTTATTTATTTTTATAATTTTAATATAATTTTACGAAAACACTTTAATTTTCATTTATCAACTTAAGTGTTTAATGTAGGTGGATTGATAGCCTCTTAAAAATATTTCACTTCTAGGATCTAGCTCATGCTAGGTAATCCACCCATCTACTTGTCTAAAAAAAAGTGCGTGGTAATGATTTATTATTTTAGGTCATCCTCACAAGACAAATAGGATCAATCAAAAAGTCTAGAATTTAATTCATGCACATTTTAATAAGTTTTTCGACACACCCTTCTTAACTAGTTTCTTTCTTTCTAAATTAAGAAAAAAAATAGATAGAAATAATTATGAGAAAGTTTTTCCCATTTATATCTTAAAAACTTGAGATAATATAATTATTAACTTAACCTTATCCATGATGATTATTTAGTGTTTTTCATGCTTGTTTTATTTTCATAAGTGGTTGATCCCTTTTTTCCCTTTACAAGTCCTTGCTCTCACCTAGATGTTAGTAGACTATTATTATGTAGGTTACATGGTGTGTATGGGTGATAATGATTATGGTTGTAATGAAAATTTATTGAACCAAACCTTTCATTAATCATACTTAGGTCATAGTCATTTAGCGTAACCTTTATGTGAAGCACTAATGTGTATGAGTCTTTTAGAGAGAGTGCCTTAGCAATTAGTCTTTGTTTGGTCCATATGTGTTGTTGAGGGATCAAGTAGAGGAGACACAACATAGTGGTGTATCACCTCCTATAGATTAGGTTTTATTTCATGATTTCTTATATCCCTTTTCATTGGAAAAATAAGTAGGGATAGGCATTAAGTTTAGACGATGCAGTAGGGGAACTGGCCCCAAAAATAGAGATTCACCACACCCATTAGGCTACCCACACCTAGAGGTGATTCCATTATATCAACTGGATGAATCAAGATTGAAACCCATTTTCCTTAGGGGTGCAATTGAAACTAATAAAAATAACTAAATTTTTTAATTTGATGTTAAAATAGGTAACTAAAGTTGAATAGACACCTACCTTAAAGAAAGGCTTCCAATAAATTAAAATGCCATAATACAGTCCCTTATTTTATTAATCCTAAATTACACAAAATATTTCTACTTGTACTAATTTACATATGACCGTACCATTATTATCATCTTTACTTAGAAACTGGAAGATGGAGAGCATCCTATAACATTCATGAGGACTAATTTGAAGGAAGTTGAATTAAAATACCCTATTTTGGATAAGTAGGCTTATGCACTAGTAAAGATAGTAAATAAATTCAGGTATTACATCCTAAGAAATAAAGTTTATGCCCTAGTTATAGATCCTATTATGAAAATGATTTTGGGAAATAATGAACTTGAAGAAAGAATGGGATGTTGGGTCTCAAAAACTTCAAGAAAATGAAATTGAAGTTATTCTTGTAAAACTAGTTTTAGGATAAGGTCTATTGTAATTGATCTCTAAAATTGACCTTGGTCTTGTTATTATCCAAGTAAATTAGTCTAAGTTGAAGCATAACCATTGGTATGACACTATTATCCATTACTTGTATGGTGTTTCATAAACTAAATTAGATAGGAAGCAAAAGAGAGAATTATGATTAAAGGCTACCCACTGCATGCTAAATAAAGGTGTCCTATACTATATAAATCATGGAGGGATTTATCTAAGATGCTTAAAAAAATAATAAATGGATGTCATGAATTATTTCCATGATAAATTAGGCAATGACCATCCTTATAGTAATGTGACAACCCATAACATGTTAAGGTTTAGTTATTATTAGCCAACATTATTCAATGATGCTCATACTCATGTGAGATCTTGTCATATATGTTAAATCTTTGTAAAAAGGGAAACTCGTGCTATTATTCATGTTTAACCAATAATTGATGAGCAGCCATTTTATTGATATGACTTAGATTTCATTGGATTCATAAATCAAAACTCTTCATCAAGTCATAGATTCATTATTATGATGACTAACTATTGTACAAATTGGTCTAAATTAAAATCCACCAAGAATATCACTATTGAGGAGGAGATTAGATTCTTTGAAGAAAATATTAAAAACATATTATGCACACCTATGGCACTTGTGTGTGATAATGGGTTTTCCTTCCAATCAATTGAGTTGACTAAGTGGGTATATTAGAACATTATCACCTTAAAGTTCTATTCAAGATATTACCTATAAGGAAATGGTTTGGTTGAGTCCATAAATAAGAACCTAATTAATGCCATTAAGAATTAAATAAAATAGAAACCACATAGTTGGCATCTCTTAATCAAGTATGTTTTATGGGTTGATCGAACAAGGCACAAGAGATGTCTCAAGATCTTCTCTTTCATGATGGTCTATGATGTGGAACCAATATTTTCAATGACACTAAAAAGACCCATGTATCAGTTCATAAATGACTACATGGAAGCAAATGAGATATGTTAGTCTAAGTTCTTGGACCTAGTTTATGTGGATGATATGAGAGATGAAACCTTTCAAAATTTTAGAAAGCATCAGGTGGCTATGAAAATATGGTTTGATAGAAAATCCAAAGTCAAATATTTTCACATTTTAGACTTAGTTTTATTATGGGATAAAGACAATGAGAATAAAGGTCACAATTCTAAGATAAGTCCTCTTTGGACTGATCCTTATCAAGTTACAAAACTACTAGGATAAAATAATTTTAGATTGAAGGATATGCAAGGAGGTGATCTATAGTTGTTAATCAATAAATAGTTTTTGAAACAATACTTCTTAGTTATTCTATCCAACACCATTTCAAAATGAGTTTTGAGGTTTGATACATGTATATAGTATTTATTTCTTTCTTAAATTAGGTTTTATTCATACTTTTATTTGTTTTCTTTGTTTTGATTTTATTGTTTCTTCCCCCCATATCATTTTAGTTGGGTAGTTGTATTTAAACCATTGGTGTCTTTTCAGTGTGTTATCTATAACAAAAGTTGATTAAGGTTGATTACTTTCCATATCATGGGAAATTAGTTTTTTTAAAGGTGGCCCCATGGAATTTTTATTTTAGATCTTCACTTGTAAACCATTAACTACAATTCTATGTGGAAAATAAACCCTACTTAGAGCCAACATTGTATCAAATCGAGGTTTAAAAGGAAGTAGAAAATAGAACCATAATGTTGAATTTGAGGTCTTCTTAGTTTTTTTTGTGTTGGTCACTTCACATGGTGAGTAAATACATGAGAATCATTCCTATTTCATAAGTTCAAAAGTAAGTAGTCATTATTGAAAAACTCCATAAACTAGAAGCAATTTTTCTCTACATTTTTAGAATTTTTAAGGCCAGTGATTCAAAATAGAATATGTGAATTTTAGAAACATTTCATTTTTTGGTTGAAACCATCAAACCACACTTAATTTCATATCTAAATAAAAATATAATAAATGAATAGATTTAAGTTTATATTAATATCTATAAATTTTTTGAGTCTATCATTGCACCTATGGATTGGTCCCCAACCCTCAATAAACTAAAAAATGAAATATTTTCAAAAGAAAGAAATCAAAAGGAAATTGAAAAAAATATAAAAAATAAATTATTTCTCAAAAGGGTGATTTAGGTAATATCCATCAAAAGATTTTTTGTTTGGTTGGAAATGGAGTAAGGCCATGAGTGGGACTAGAGGTATCTTTATTAGGGATAAATATGCCTAGATAACAACATAGCAATGCTTATGTTATCCCCCCCAAGTTAAGTAGCCAAATTGTTCTTCTTAGAAATTCTAATTATTTTAGACATGTATAAATTTATATATGTGAATGCAAAGGTCTATAAAATAATCAATCACTTTAAACACACATTGATGGCCTAAGGCTAAATTATAACATAGTATGTCACATGTTGAAGTAGAATTTAGTTCCTTTTTCTTTTTGATTTTGTCTAACAAATTATTTGTAGTTTTTACTTGTTATTTAGATGTGAATATATATAGTATATATTTTGAATGATGATACAACATTATACCTGTAGAGGTCACCATTTTTTGGGTACAACATACCCCATTTTAAGATTTCAAATGGGGACCCTCTTGGTTCAACAGAACTACTTATTTCTTCTACTCCTGATTAGTTGTTTGGGATTTGATGTGAATACTTGAACTTGATTAAATCTATAGATCATGTATTTTAAAGGCCTTTGAAAATATTTAATCTGACTAAGAATTATGTAATTGATGTAATTTTTAGAGTTTTTCTAGATTTTTTCCTTAGCAATTTGGCTAATGATTATTTCATTACAATACAAAATAAATAAGCTTCTATGGAATCTTACTTTAGAATTAGCCTATTTTTGATATAATGATCTCTCTTATAAATTTATTGAGTGTAAAATCAAAGTTTTGAATCTTTAGGCCCATTTAAGGTGTTTAAGTTATAGGTCTACAGTGGCACTTCAAATCTCTTATTCCACTGATTCTAGGTTTTTAAAATAAAATATATTCAATTCCTTTGTAATGAGGCATGGTAAATATTTTTTTGCTATTATGATATCCTTTGTTGAGAAAATTCATGATTTCATTCTATATTTACTCAACTTTATCATTTCAATAAACTAACAATGGTAACATTTCAGTGGTGTTTGCCTTTTTTTATAGGTTTTCTTTCATTGGACCCTATGGATGGACAAGATCATACCATGTAAAAGATCCCATTCACCTAGGTTCCTAGGGAGCTTTGAGACTTCTTTTTTCATGAAAATCCCTAAGTCTATGAGTCATCAAGTTGATGTCACATGGCATTAACCTAGGGACCTAGGGGCTAGGAAGCTAAGATAAAATCTAATGGATCTAGGCCTCCAAGCCATTGAGATTATTCCACATGTCATAATCCTAGTGATCTATAAGTCAAGGTTTTATCATATACCCTTTGATCCTCTAAGTTAGTAGGATTTCACCACATGGTGTCATCCCACTAACCCACTATCCTAGGGTGGTCCATGTAGTCCTAAGCCTTCAATTTAGTAGGATTATTCCACATGAAACTATACCATGATACCAAATATATCAGAGTAGGGAGAGGTAAACTTGAAGCTATCAGAGTAAGGAGAGGTGAGCATAGGGTCAACAAAGTAGACAAGTGAACCTAGGCACCTGAGGGAAAGATAACATGGCCAAGGAATACACTTACGATATTTTAGATGAGTGACAAGTAGACCTAATATATATATATATACATATATATATATATATATACATATATATATATATATATCATGAATGAGCAAGTAGAGGACATGTAGAGCTTAATGACAAATTTGGGACATGAGGCTAAATTTGATGACCCATCAAAATGTCAAGATGATCAGAATAAGAAAAATAACTAAATAATTAGTTGAAGTGGATATTGAAGAGTTAAAATGATCAAAATATGATACATAGAGAAATATGGTGACTTATAGATCTAAATATTCTCCTAAGTATCTCATACAAAGAATCATTCAGGATACTTAGTCTAAAAGGGAGAAGTGGGGAGATCATTTTGTTTAGAAAAATATCACCATGATGGAGAAATGATCCTTTGAATATGGAGGGAATATTCTATGTCACATCTTGATTTCTATCTAAACTTAATAACCTTTTATCCATGGCTTATTATGGTTGTTAGTTGATTGATTAATGTTTAATTAAACTTTATGTCATATGTTGTTTATGGGATAGTAATATGTTGCTTATATTACATGATTGAATTTCTATAATTAGCTAAACTTTATAGTTTGTACACTATGATCATGTTGTTAGTTTATACAATAATATTTTATAGATATATGATGATAATATGGTCTAACTACCTTCTTTGTCGTGAGGTGGATGTAGGATAGATCCATCCCTTGAAAAGTGACAGAGGGAGATAATAATTAGAGAGGGTGATAGGAATGAAGATGTTGGGGGATGATATAATAAAATCTATATACCTATGCACACACCACATTAGAATAACATGTTTGATGATTATTACTTATTTTTTTGATAGTTATAGTATGTCTTTTGCATTATCTACATTTAGATTACTCCTAGTAAATGTATGATGTGATCTTGTTATGGTTTTATGATTATGTTAATATGATTACATTATTTAATTTATTATTGCAGTATATAGGTAGTGTTATTCTATGATTATGTTATTTTATGCTTATTGTGATGTTGTACTCACTGTTATCTATGGAGTTACCAAAATGTCTTAATTCGTTTGTTGGTTTAAATGATATTTGATAAAAATCATTGTTTTGATTTAGAGTCAATATGTATAAGAGGTAGTCGAAGGAATTAGTAATAGATTATGTAAATGTAATGTTAACCATAACATCAATGTGTTATAGTCTTCTATTTGATTTTAATACTTGTCACATTTTCATTTCTAGTCATAATGTTGATAACCCTTAAAATTATGTTGATAGTTATTGTTTAAATCCTATTGTATCTAACCTTGGCACTTATATTAGCATTAGTCTTATGGTTTTTTAGACTTGTTGGTATATCAACATCATTATAAATGAACTATTAATGCAATTTATAAGTTCGATGCATGAGCAAATATTAAGTCAATGAACATGAAGATATTTAAGGATTAAAATAATGATTAATAATTTGTTTGGGAATACTCAATATAATTAAGGATTTTTTCTTGGCTCTGACTTAAGATAATTGGGATTTAGTAAACTAGTTTTTATAAAATGGAGTATTTACATTGTGGAAACAATAGAAAACTATGAATTTTGTTAGTTTCAGTTACATGCATTTAATGAATGAGGAATATTGGTTGAGAAGGAATGCCAATAAGGAGGCAAAGGGAAGTCAAAAGGAGGCCCGACAGAGCATGAAAAGGAAGAGGAATGGTGAGCAGAGAGGAGTGGATAATTATTTAGGAGAAAAAAATTATAAGTTGGAAGCTATACTAAATTATTGATGTAATTATATTTCTTGGTTTTTTAAGCACATGAAGTTTTGTGTATAATTGTCTCATAAAGGGTTTTGGGTAATTTCCTTGCTATATATTTTTTATAGATATAGATTTATCCCTATGGATGTCTCAGTTATCCATAAAACTAAATCTATATCCCTAAATATCCTTAACATTTTATGGCTAGGATTGTGTGAAGTTAATATGGGTGGAATAGGCTTTAACTTTGGTGTGTTTACTTTAAACTCAAAACATGAAATTCTAAACACTATAGTTGGGTTTTAGTTTAATTGTGTACTTTTTTTTTGAAACTGTAAGCTCGTATAAAATGGGTTATGTATATTAAAAATCCTAAGATTATATAAAATAGATTGTGAATATGTTTAAGAAACCTTGAAATAAAATACATAGGTCTGAATAAGTTTTTTTATGGATGCAATGGATGTTAAAAATCATTCCATCCTAGGGAAATTTTTGTTTATAACTATGTTACATATGAACTTTAAGTTTTATATATATGTATTTTTTTATGAGAGACCTTTATACCCATTTAGGGTACAGGTTGTGTATTCATGTCATTGATATTTTAGACACAATGGATATATGTATTTTGGATATTTATGCATACACATGTATATGGATCACTATATATATAATTTATAACATTTATGTGAATTGGGTAATTGGTTCAATCCTTTTATGTTTGAAAACCTTAACGTGTTATAATAATCCTTTAGTGTATTTGAAACATTTCATAAAAAATAGTCAATAGAGTCAGACCTTAAACTGTGCATGAGATATTTATTTTAAGAGGAAAATATTTAGTTAGATGTACATAGACTATTTTCAAGCAATCATTATGTTTTGTTGTGGGATGGGTTTATTTTTTATATGGTTCTCTTAAATTAGAGTTGCATGTCAACTTGGTTTTCATTGATGCTTGTGAGACTAGGGAGAAACAAAATCTCAATATGAGTAGAAGGGGACTGAGTAAGAAATCTAAGTTTGATAATTAAATTTAGTAACTTGTTTGTCAAACATCATGGAATAGTATAACTATTTTAAATAAACCCATATTTATGGGTGAATGTGCGTGAATGGATTCCATTGATGATGGAATATATCTTGCAAGTTAGAATAAAGAAAAAAGAGAATAATGAGTTTATGTAAATAGAAATCTTTATATCTAATTTAATTATATAATTTTTAGAATAGGTATTCAAAGCACCTATAATGGGTTTTGTTTTGACTATATGAAGTTCATAGTGAAAAATAAAAACTAGAAAGTATAACTGTTGTATGCATTATACTCTAAGGTTATGTATGACAGTTAAATACTTAGAGCATAATGGATACACTTTTAGCTTATGACAGTTATATATATATATATATATATATATATATATATATATATATATATATTCAAAGTATAAAATGTGTACATACACATATATATGGTATATATTTGTATAAATGAGATGTGTACATATACACATATATGGTATATATTTTTAGGTATGAGATGTATGCTTATACATATGGTATATAATTATTATTGTTAATTGAGTTATAGATCTGTGATGTAGTATACCATTATTATATGCATACAACACATTAAATGTACAATAAGTTAATATGAAAGTTGGATTAATGTTTAGTGTGAGTTAAGGCCTTAAATATATGGTATTTGATCCTTGATATTATTTATGACTGGCTTGTTGTTATTTGAGAAATATGTACAAGGAAATAAGCTATGGTAAATGTTGTTTGTCATAGATGGTACTACATTTAAGTTCCTTTTGAGATTTAGTAACTTGTAGACTAAGTATGAAATATACCCAGATGGAATGTTATAATGAGGGCTGTACTTGTTTCTATTAATTGTTTAAGTAATAATATTATGATTAGAGATTCATTGCATAACATTTGATGGATTAAATGTATGTATTTTGATTATCTTCATAATTAACATGTTTTATGCCTACTAATAATAAATAGTCCAATTTAATCTTTGGTTATGTTTTAATTAACCAAATATTACATTGAGGGAACTAAACAAGTAGTGAGATAGACTTCACTAACTTAGTTAGCATCATGAGTGCAAGATGGGGGTAATCCAATCAAGTGGTGTGTATGAATTTTATTGATCCTAAAGATTTATAACTATTTAAAAACTTTATCCAAAGTAATGTTTTAGTTAAACATTGTCATTTCATGTGTTTGATATAGTTTACATGTTTTTGGTGATATCATGTTACAATGGATTTTATTTATGGTACACATCATGTATTATTTATCTTATAACACATAGGTACTAGCTAGTCTCTCTAGATTCCTACACCATCCATGAAGAGAGGGCCATTCCCTACTTGGGATATTGTGTGGGGAATCGATGGTCCATGATTGGTGTGGAAAAATGATTTCATGATTCTCTCCCTTCCCACAATAGTACTTCATTGGAGACCAGAGATTACCATAAGATACTTGAGTTCATTAAGACTCATTCTCTATGGAACCTTGTATCTTGTATTATATTTATTATTGTGATAATATTATTTATGAAACTATATTATTTATTCATTTATACATTGATAACAATGGATGTAAAATTGTATTAACTGAGGCTGAAATTGTGTAGTTACCTTTTGGAATAAATGCAATTTAATTGAGTAAATCAACATTGTACTTGTTTTGATTAATCATGAACATGATGATCTGTAGTGAAATGGATTAATACATATATATTTGTGGTTAACTAATTTAATGCATTTAATTATGGATTACTAGTTAGATTTATAATGGTGAATTTTGATGTATGAGTATGTGTAATTATTAAAAAAATTACTCTATTCTAGTAAATCCTAGTGGGGATGTTACATTTGTGGTATCAAAGTTGAGGCTCAAACTCTAGGATTTAATGAGTCTACTAAAATTTTCTTGATCTTTTGTTTATCAAAAAGGATAATGGTGTGAGGTAGAGCACCTAGTTAGGGTCCTTTGAATGTTAATAACAATAACTCTCAATTTGCTTCTAATTGATTTGCCATTGATCAAGTAGTAAAGTTGGATCAAATTCTTTCAACCATGAATGAAAATAGGGACCAAATTATATCCATAGAGTAGGAAGTTCATAGCCATGAAGAGGAATACCATTAAGATGTTCCTAAAGAACATCCTACTAAGCAAGAAATTCCTCAAGAGTATAGGCATGAGGAAGTGACATAGGACATGAGAACTCATGTAGCTACAGAATTGGCTAGAGATACGAAAAAGGTGAACCCACCCAAGTTTGATGGAACCATTTCGGGAGATAGAGTTGAAGTGTGGTTGATAGATATGGAGAATTATTTTGAGATTCAAAACTACTCTAAAGTCAATAAATTATTTTGGGGAGCTGACTAGTTGGTCGATGAAGTAACTACATGATGGGCCAATAAAAAATAAAAAATGAATCTCAACTCTACCACCACCACTTGGGAGCATTTCATGACATTGTTTAGATCATAGTGGCTTCCATAGTTATAATTTGATTAAAAGCTTACATATTTTTAGAATCTTAGGTAAGGAGTCCTACCAGTGAATGAATACTAAGAGTGATTCACCAAGATTTTAAAGTATGTACCACAGTATCAAGAAGATGAGATGTTCAAAATTAGGAAGATCATCATGGGATTAAAACCCTAAATTAGTGGTAAGGTAGATGTGTTTAGACTAACTACCATGGATCAAATATTTGAGAATGCATTTAAATAGGAGTACAATTTGAAATCTCTTGCTTCGGTTAGAGATAAGTTCAAGAAAAAATTTGGAAGTTCTAAACCAATTTTCAAAAATAAGAACTGGAAGTAGAGGAGTGGAGACTCTAAGATTCAGTTCAATAGCCAAAATACTAGATTCAATAGTGGCTCAAGTAATAGGAAACTTGGTAATGGTTTCAAGGGTGTTTTCAAGGGAAACCAATAGTCTGATAGGAAAAGAGCACCTGGAGGTTTCTTCATTTATGGAGGTGACAATTTTGCTCATGAGTGTACCCAAGATAATTCAAATAACAAGGCATTTGCTCTGCAACAAGGAACTTTTTAGCAATGGATCCATGCAGTGGTTGATAATTATTAGGCTGAATTCCAAGATTCACCAATAAAACTATCACATATTTTCTTTGATAATATAGTTTCTATTTTGATTAACATGGGGCTATAGAATGTTTTATTACTCCTAGAATGCTTAATAAGCTTTTTTATAGAAGTTAGAGTTATGGAAAATGCATGGTCTTTATAGTATGGGATTGAATCAAAGGTCAAATTTGACAAGTGTTTAGTTGAAGATGAGATTAGGTTTCCCTGATTCACAACAATAGTGTATATTTATACAACACCATTAGTTTCATATGATGTGATCCTAGGAATCAATTGGATTTCAAACCATAAAGCCAAGGTTGATTTATATCTAAATAAGGTTGAGTGTCAAGATGATTTTGGAATTTAGACCCAAATTTAGGGTGAGAAAAGAGAGTTGAAGCTTGGGCAAATTTATTCAATGTAACTCAAAAAGGCTTAGAGAAAAGGGTGTCAAGAATTTATTATTAATATAAATGAGATATAATAATCTAAGGAACCATCCATCAAAGATTATCTTTTTATTATGAATTTTGATGATGGTTTTCTAGAGGAATTATCAAGATTGCCTCCCAAATGTGAGTTTGATTTCTCAATTGATATCATACCTAGATCAAAACCATAGTCTAAGGCACTATACATGATGAAAACTAATGAATTGGTTGAGTTGAAGGCTCAACTTTAGGAGTTGTTATCAAAAGAGTTATTTTGACCAAGTGTGTCACCATAAGGTGCGCTAGTAGTCTTTGTAAAAAATAAGGATGGTAATCTTCACCTGTGTATTGATTATAAAATATTGAATAAGGTGAAAATCAAGAACATATATCCACTACCTCATATTAAATATCTTTTTGATCAGTTATGAGGGGAAATAGTCTTTTCTAAGATAAATATTAGAGTAGGTTATCATCATCATCTAAGGATCAGAGATGAGGATATCTCAAAAATAGTGTTTAGAACTCGATATGGGAATTATGAGTTCACAGTGTCACCTTTTAGGTTGAAAAATTCTCCTACAACATTTATGAATCTCATGAATAACGTGTTCAAATGTTATCTAGATCACTTTATTTTGGTTTTTTTGGATGACATACTCATATATTCTAAGGATGGGGAAGAGCTTATTTAACATTTGGATCTAGTTTCACAATGTTTGTGGAAACATAAGTTATATGGTATGTTCTCTAAGAGTGAAAATTTTCCAAGATAAAGTGTAGTATCTAGGATATATTATCTCTATGGATGGTATTTTTGTAGATCCAACAAAGATGAGAGACATTATGGAGTGGTCAACATCAAATAATATGCACAAGGTAAGAATTTTTGTGGGATTAGTGGGCGATTATAGGAAATTCATTTTGAATTTTCTAAGATAGCTAATCTGATACTTCTCTACAACAAAATAATCAAAGTTTCATTTGGTTAAATAAGTGTTAGTTAACCTTTTAATAACTAAAAAGGAGGCTTACTTTAACACCAGTGCTAAGAGTTCTAGATCCTAATGGTCATTCTTAGTGATCACTAATGCATTTGGGGTGGACTTGGAGGATTTATTATATAAGATGGTTCAATGGTAGCCTATGAATCTATGAAAATTAAGCCTTATGAGGTGAATTATGACCTTCATGACCTAGAACTTGCATCAATTATTCATGGTTTGTAAGTTTGGAGGCATTATTTGTTGGAAAAACTATTTGAACTCAAGACTGATAACTTGGGACCTAAGTGCATCTTCACCCAATTGAATCTAAATGCTCATCAAATATGATGGTTAGAGTTCTTATCTTATTATGATTTTGATATTAACTATATCAAAGGTAAGATAAATATATTAGTTGATGACTTAAGTTGTAGGAGGTTCATAGTAACCATGGCTACTATTAGGAGTATTTTTAGGGATCAAGTGATCAATTTATTTTAGGAGATGAATTATATGATTAGGTAAAGAAAGCATTGTCTGAGAATGCTCAAAATCCTAAGTATAAAGGATTTAAAATAGAGAATGATGGACTTTTATAGTATAATGATAGGATATATGTACTAGATGGAGAGAATTTGAGGAGCATAATGCTAAAAGAACTACACAATGCCTCATATTCAAGACATATGGGATTAACCAAGATCATGGTTTAGCTTAGACCACTCTATTTATGGAAAGGAATCAAGAGAGATGAAATAGATTTTATGTCTCATTATCTAGAATGTTAGTGTGTGAAAGCTAAACAAAGGCATCCAAATGGATTATTGTATCTACATGACATACTGGAATGGAAGTGGAAAGTGATCAGTATGGATTTTATCCAAGGTTTACCATTGTCATAGAACAAGCATAACATGATCTTGGTTTTAGTTGATAAACTAACCAAGGTAGCTCACTTTATACCAAATAACTTGCGTGATGATGGACTTACTCTTGCAAAGAGATTTGTAAAGGAAGTGTATTGGTTGTATGGATTTTTGGAGAATATTATTTTAGATCATGATTTGAGGATGAATTATAGATTTTGGTTGACTCTAAATTTAGATATGGGTACACAATTGAACTTTAGCACTACATATCACCCATAGACTGATGGGTAGATAGAGCAATTTAATCAGATTTTGAAAGATATCCTTTGTATGTATTGCATGGATCAATAATATAAGTTGGAAGAGTAACTCCATTGATTAAGTTTTCTTACAATAAGTCATACCAATCAACTTTTAAGATGAATCTATTTGAGGTTTTATATGGAAGAAGGTGTAGGAAACCAATTAGTTGGGATAAGTTGGAAGATAGGGCAGTATTTGGACCTAAGATGTTTTCATAAATAGAAGAGAAAGTCAAGATAATTAGATAGAGTTTACTCGAGGCCAATGATAGATAAAAAATTTATGCTAATATAAAAATAATAATAAGGCAATTTTTAGTAGGTGATATAGTGTTTTTGTGAGTTAAGCCTCTGAAAAGTTTGATTAAATTTGGGAAGTCAGTAAAACTTTTATTGAGATATGTGGGACCCTTTGAAGTTTTGAAAGTGGTCAAAACTATAGTGTATAGGCTTACATTTCCATTAGCTCTATCTCTTTTTCATAATGTCTTCCATGCATCTTATCTTAAAAATTATATAGTTGATCCTTCACACGTGTTGGATTGGAATTCTTTGAAAGTTTTGGATCCTAGGGTGGTCATGGTAAAACCAATAAGAGTAATTGACACTCATAAAATTTGTTTGCATAATAGAAAAGTATCATAGTGTAAGGTTTTGTGGGAATAATATTCTAAGGATAGTGTCACTTGGGATGATTATGATGATTTCTATATGATTTTTTCACATTTTTTAGTTGATGTAATATTGGATGTTATTTTATTATTTTTTTGATTAAAGTTAAATTTAAAAACTAGTTCTTGAATAAATGTCATCAAGACGATGACCATCTTTAGGGGGAAGGATTTCACATCCTAAATTTTCTCTAAGAGTAATAACCTTTTATGCATGGATTATTATGGTTGTTAATTGATTGATTAATATTTAATTAAAATTTATGTCATATATTGCTTATGAGATAATAACATGTTGCTTAGATTACATGATTGAATTGTTATAGTTAGTTGTACTTTTATATTCTATATATTATGATCATGTTGTTAGTCTATACAATAGTATTTTATGGATATATGATTATATTATGGGTGAAATACCTTATATTTCATGATGTGGATGCATGATAGATCCATCCCTCAAAGAGTAACAAAGGGAGAGAATCATCAGAGAGGGTGACATTAATAGAGATGTTGAGGGATGACACAATACAAGCTAGATACATATGTATACACCATATTATAATAAAATATTTGGTGATTATTCCTTATTTTGTGATAGATATAGTATTTATTTTTCATTATCTGCATTTAGGTGACTGTTAGTAAACTTATACTATGATCTTGTTATAGTTTTATGCTTATGTTAATCTGATTGCATGATTTCAATTATGATTGAAGTATATATGTAGTGTTGTTCTATGATAATGTTATTTGATGCTTATTGTGATGTTATACTTACTGCTATCTATGGAGTTACCAAAATGTCATAATTCATTAGTTGGTTTAAATGATATTCAATAAAAATCATTGTTTTGATTTAGAGCCAATATTTATAAGAGGTAGTCAAAGGCATTGGTAATAACCTATGTAAAGGTGATGTTAACCATAAAATAATTATGTTTGATTTAATTTTATAATGTGTTATAGTATTTTATTTTATTTCAATACTTGTCACATTATCATTTCTAGTCATAATGTTGAAAACCCTTATTAAATTATGTTGATAGTTATTATTAAAATCCTATTGGATCCAACCTTGGCTAGAGGGTCAAATACATTGTCATTAGTCTTATGGTTCTTAGACTTGTTGGTTTATTGATATCACTGGAAATGATATTGTTAATGGACTTTGTAAATTTGATACACATGTAAATATTTAAGGATTAAAATAATGATTAATTAGTTGTTTGGGAACACTTGAGATAATTATGGATTATTGTTTGGTTCTAACTCTAGTTAATAGGGATTTAGAAAACTAATTTGTCGATAATGGGGTTTTTGCATGGTTGAAATAGTGGCAAACTGTGAGTTTTTTTAGTTTTAGTTGCATGCATCAAATGAATGAGAAATCTTGGCCGAGAAGGAATGATAATAAGGAGGTAGAGGGAAGTCATAAGGAGGCATGACATGGAATGACAAGGAAAAAGAATGGTTAGTAGAGAGGAGTGGATAATTATTATGGAGTAACAAATTACAATTTGGAAGCTATACAAAGGTTTATGATGTAATTCCATTTCTTGGTTGTTTGAGCATAAGAAGTTCTATGTATAATTGTCTTATAAAGGTTTTTGGGTAATTTCCTTGATATGTATTTTTTATGGATACAAATTTATTCCTATGGATGGCTTATCCATCCACAAAACTAAATCTATATCTCAAAAAATCCTTAAAATTTGATGTTTAGGACTTCATGAAGTTAATATGGGTGGAATAGGCTTTAACTTTGGTGTGTTTACTTTAAACTCAAGCCATGAAATTATAAATACTATAGTCACAATTTATTCTATATAGAATGGTATGTGTAATTTTGTTTTTCAAAACCCTAGGCTCATATAAAATGGGTTGTGTTTATTAAAAATCCTAAGCTTATACAAAATAGATTACGACTATGTTTTAAAAACCTGAGATAAAATAAATAGGTTTGTATAAGTTGTTTTAAGGGTGGAATGATTGTTAAAAACTGTGCCATCCTAAGGAAATTTATGTGTGTAGCTATGTTCCATATAAACTTTAAGTCTTTTATATATATGAAATTATTTTTTTATGAGAGACCATTATACCCATTTAGGGTACAAGCTGTGTATTCATATCGTTGATATTTTGGATGAAATGGATATATGTATTTTGGATATTTATTTATACACCTTTATATGGATCATTTCATAGAATTTATATAATGTATATTTTAACTTGGGTAATTGGTTCAATCCTTTTATATTTGGAAACCTTTAGCATGTTATAAGAATCCTTTAGTGTATCCAATACATTTCATAAAAGTTAGTAGACTGAACTGAACCTTAAACTATGCATGAGATATTTATTTTAAGATAAAAATATTTAGTTGGATGTGCCTAGACTATTTGAAGGAAATCATTATTTTTGGTTGTACGATGGATTTGTTTGTTATATGGTTCTCTTAAATCAGAATTTCATGTCGACTCAGTTTTCATCGATGCTTGTGAGACTAGAGAGAAACAAAATATTAATATGAGTAGAAGGGGACTAAGTAATAAATCTAAGTTTGATAGTTAAACTTAGTAACTTGTTTGTCAAACATCATGGAATTGTATACCTATTTTAAATAAACCCATATTTATTGGTGAATGTTGGTGAATGGATTCCATTTATGATGGACTATATCTTTCAAGTTAGAATAAAGAAAAAAGAGAACAATGATTTTGTGTGAATAGAAATCTTTATATATGATTTAATTATGAAATTTCTAGAATATGTATTCAAAGCATCTATAATGGGTTTTATTCTAACTATTTGAAGTTCATAGTAAAAAATAGAAATTAAAAAGTATAACTATTGTATACATTATACTCTAAGGTTACATATGATAGTTGAATACTTAGAGCATAATGGATACAATTTTAGCTTATGACATTATAATATTTTTTATATATGTCTAAATTTAAAGGATAAAATGTGTAGATATACATATATATGGTATATATTTTTATATATGAGATGCATGCTTATAAATATGGTATATATTTATGACTATTAATTGAGTTATAAATCTGTGATGTAGTATACCATGATTATATGCATATAACACATTAAATGTATAAAAATTTGATATGAAATTTGGATTAATTTTTAAAGTGATTTAAGGAATTAAATATATGGTATTTTATCCTTGATATTATTTATGATTGGCTTGTTATTATTTGAAAAATATGAACAAGGAAATAGGCTGTGATAAATGTTGTTTGTCATAGATGGTACTACATTTGAGTTACTTTTGAGATTTAATAACTTGTAGACTAAGTATGAAATATACCAATATGAAATGTTCTTATGAGGATTTTACTTGTTTCTATTTATTATTTATGTAAAAATATTGTGATTTGAGATTCATTTCATAACATTTGATGGATTAAATGTATGTATTTTGATTATCTCCATACTTAGCATATTTTATGCCTGCTAATAGGAAATAATTGAATTAAATCTATTGGTTATGTTTTACTTAACCAAATATCACATTAAGGGAACTAAATAAGTAGTGAGATAGACTTCACTAGCTTAGTTAGTGTCATATCCAATTAAGTGGTGTGTATGAATTTGACTGATTCCAAAAATCAATAGCTATTTGAAAACTTTGCCCAAAACAATGTTTTAGTTAAACATTGTCATTTCATGTGTTTGATATCATTTACATGTTTTTTGTGATATAATGTTAGAATGGGTTTTATTTATGGTATAAACTATGTATTAATTATCTTATAAAAAATGGGTATTAGTTAGTCTCTTTGGATTCCAACATTGTCACTATCTACCCATCCAAGAAGGGAGGGTCATTCCCTAGTTGGAAGATTATGCGAGGGATTGATGGTCCATGGTTAGTGTGTAAAAGTGCTCGAATGATGCTCTCCCTCCCCAAAATAATACTTAATTGGATAATACACTTGAGATTACCATAGGATACTTGAGTTTTTTTAGACTCATGCTCTATGGAGCCTTATATCTTGCATTATATTTATTATTATGACACCATTCTTGATGAAACTATTTTATTTATCCATCTATACATTGACAAAAATGGATATAATATTATATTATCCAAGGCTGAAATTTTGAAATTACCTTTTGGAATAAATGTGGTTTAATTGAGTAAATTAGCATTACACTTGTTTTGCTTAATCATTATCATGGTGATTTACATCTGAATGGATTGTTATATGTCTATTTATGGTTAACTAATTTAATGAGTTTAATTATGGATTACTAGTTATATTTTTTGTGGAGAAGTTTTATGTATGAATATGTGTAATTGTTTAAAAAAAAATTCTATTCTAATAAATCCTTGTGGGGATGTTACATTCTAATGGATTATAGTTACAACAACATGGAGTGGTAACCATGATGATAAATGAGAGAGTTTCACTATTTGAAGACAAGTACCATTATATTTTCTATATAAGTCAGTATACATTATTATTTATGAGGGAGACACTTTGCACCAAATATTTACAAATTTTTTGATAGGCTCAGTCATCTCTTTTATTGTTTTGTTTTGGCCTATGATTATACGACTGGAGGGCACACTAAAATTATTTTGTAATAACATTGAAATAGATACTAGTCTAGTTTGAAATTCACATTGTTTCTTAGTAATACTCTTCATTTATTTATGGAACATAATTAATTAATGTTAAGAAGAAATTTCAATGCTTGTTTACTAATGAATATGTAGTTAGATTATGCAATAGCTAGTCTAATTGGTTATACATTTCCATTCTATTTAAATTGAATTTTTGTAAATCCATCATGTGCATTAACTATAGGACTTTCATATTATTTCATTTAATATAATTTTAAGATAATTGTAGACACCGCAAACGTGTCTGCACCTTGGTCCTCCCCCTTGGCCTTAAACCCCTATCCTAACCCTTGACCTTGGCCCCCTTTCCACCCTACCCTTGCCACCTTGGATCCTCCCTTGAATCCCTCTACCTTCCCCCTACCATTTATTAGGCCAAATCTCTTCTTTATCTTCCCCCCACGCCCATTTTGGCATCCTCGGGACCGTTCTTCCCACACCCCCTCGCTCGGCGGCGTGCAAGAATGCGCAGAGGCTATTTTTAGCCTCTGTCCCCATTCTGTGACCGCCGACATCGGCGACCATTCGGCTGACGTCGATGAAACTGCCGGCGTCGGCATCCTTCATTACCCCTTTCTGCATCCGTTGCAGCCCCCTGGACCCTTGAGCTCAAAAACAGACTTCTCTTGGCACTTTAGCTTTCGTCTCTCCTCTGTCTTGACCTCGTGCAACAATAGCAACAGGTGAAAAGGCTCTGGATCAGGGATTCTCTTCTTGCAACAAGTCTTTCGTGGCTCCAACAACAACACCTCCTTCCTTCAGTCAGCAAAAAGGTAAGCAAAGTCTGGTTTTTTCATTTCATTTATTTAGTTTTCAGTAATCTATCCTATCTATTGTCCTCTGCTCCCTCTGTTCTTCCCCCTGAGAGGCTGCAAAGCCTTCTCAGGTCCTGTCCTCTGTGTCTCTTCCTCTTCCCCATCCCCCTGTCAACAAAGACCTTGTATAAGGCACCCGACTAGAGCTAGACCACTCCCCAGTCCATCTAAATTTGTCCCTGAACTCTGTCTCGCCTCCGTTCACGAACCAGACCCGTCCACAGTCCAGAAAGCAACTCAGACCCGACTACAGGCCATAACCCCGACCGACGCTAGTCACTACCCCAACCGACGTCGGCAGGATAGCCGATGCCGGCAACATTTCCGACCTCAGCGACTGTCTTCAGCCCAACAGCTCCTTCAGGTAATCATTTTTGGTCTTTTCTTTCCTTTCTAATTTCTTTATCACTTCTGTATTCTGGCATTCTGTCTTTTTATCAGTCACTTATCTTATCAAAACAGTGGGTTGACCTCCCTTAAGGAAGTTTTTACACTTTCGGGAACAAGCTTTTGCTTGGCAACCCACCGCCTATTCATCTAACATTTTCTTGTCCAAGTTTCCTTTTTTCTTGCAGGTGTCATTCCTCCACAGCCAAAGAGGAGTGCCCACAAACGTCTGGATTTACGGTGCGCAATCTTTAGTCCAGGTACTTCCCATGCCTTGTCCATTACTTTTTTAGTTTCTTCTTTCTCTTAGATCTAAAAGCGAATTTTGAGTGGAAACATTCTGGCACACCCGGTGGGACCCTAGGTTCCTCCTGGGTTCCTTTTTCTTCATTCATTTAGGAGCATTAGGTTCTTACCTTTTCTCCTCTTTCTCTTCTTCTCAATGACACTATAAGCAGGACTAAAACGAATCCTTCTTTTCTTTCTTGCACATTCTAGACTAGTCTAAACATCATACTCTTGACCCTTTCTCAAAACTTGTCTTCATAACAAACATCACATTTCGACTTGGGCATTAAAACGTATTGCACTTTCATTTCTGCTTGTGCTTGCATTAGTCCACATCTAGTAACTTAGATGCATATTGAATGAACCGTAGACACTTGATGTTACACTACCGGACCACATGCACTAAACGAACATAAAACTTACCTGAGACAAGGCCCAACTGGGATTTCATCCCCCAGTAGATACCTTACCCGTCCTGGTGACCCTACTTGGATTTCATCACCAAGGGGGAAGCCCACTCCGTTCTCTGGCAGAGGATAAACTCTAGGCGAGGTATATCTTGGCTAAGCGAGACTAGCTAACCACTGGAATCGTGAAGTGAGGGGAGCTTGCTCCTTAGCACCAGGCCACGTACCAGACCCTAACACAGATTTTTGAGCACCTAAAACAACACCTAAAACCATCTTTAGACTGCCTTCTTCTAGGACCCATTTTTCAGCCAATCTCCCCAAACATTCATCTAAGGCATAAGCCACAATTTCTAAGGTTAATTCCTAGGATTTATCGCTTAGGCTTGTCTGTCTCTCTCTATTTTCCTCTTCTCATCTATTTGTTTGAGTGTGTGAGGACGCTTTTTTATTTGTTTTTCCAAGAGTCATCAAACCTTTTTGTTCTCTAGAAGACACAATAACCGACATCGGTTCTGCCACCGACGTCAGCCTTTCCCTGTCACCAGCATCGGTTCTGATACCGACGTCAGCTTTATCTGTTATCGGCATCGGTTATCTGACCGACGTCGGCCATCTTTATTACCGACATCGGTTTTTAAACCGACGTCGGTCTCTGTCACTGTCCTTTTTCTTCAAAACCAGCAGCCTGAAACCTGTCCCTTCTCTGTCAAAAACTCCATTCTGGTTTTCTGAGACTGCAAAAACACAGTTTCTGGAACCAGGACTCTTCTTAACCACTTTAGCCAATAGCCGCTTCCATCTATCCTGTCTCTAACCAGTCCTATCATGGAGTTCCACTCAGAGACTGAAAGAACTCCTACAGGACCGACCCTGACCCCGACCCCGACTCAAATTCCCATCATTCCTGAAGGGGGCCAAGATTTTGAGAGATTCTTGGACCTCAATATCGCAGCCCTCCAAAACTATCTCACGAGAAACCCAATGCGAGACCTTTTAGGTGACGTGGCAACGACATCCACACCATTTGCCACCCAACCCTTTATGACTCAGCCTTTCGCCTCAACTATTAACCCAACCATGGCCAATACGCAAAGTTTGGCCTCCCCGTCTATTTTTAGACCGACCTCCATCGGGGTTTCGTTACCCCCTCAACTACCTGCAATTCAACCAAGTTCTACATCATATCAGAACTTGATTGCCTCGACCCCTCACACTCTTGCACCCATAAATATAGGAGTGCCAACCTATCCCTCTACCAGTGCCGCCATTCAACCACCTTTGGCAGTGCCCAGTCAACCTATACCTTCGACCTTCGTAACGCAACCACCTCTAGCCTCCACTTTCGCCCCTGCGACTAGTCATCCGTACATTGTACAACCGACTATGTCGCACGCCTCCTCTAGCCTCTTCCAAGCGCCTTACAACTTAGGGGGCGCGCAACCTGCCAATCCGTCAGCAGATCTTATCAAGATGCTGATGGATAAAATGTTCAGTCTCGAAGCCTCCATTTTCGGTTCAAGCAATACTTTGTCATATGAACAAATTTGCAATGAGCCCATCCATCCTTCCGTCCCTATTCGACCGTATCCTAACCATTGGGAGCTTCCTAAATTCACTCGCTTTCAGAGTAAGGAAGACCCACAACAACATCTACGGGCATTTAGACAGGCCTGTTATCTTATCGCCCACGACGATGCGTTGCTTTTACGCACGTTCCCTAAGTCCCTTTCTGGCCCTGCCCTTGACTGGTATAGCTCTCTTACCAGACACTCTATCTTTTCATTCATCCAACTCGCCCAACTATTTCTTGACCATTTCTCAATCAACATCACCAAACAAGTCTCTATCACAGACCTCTACTCCATCAGGCAATTTGATGACGAATCAATTGTCGACTTTGTCGCTCGTTGGAGAGGCTTGATTAACCAGCTCTCCTTCTCTTTACCTCAACCCGAGCTCATCGAGCTCTTCTCTCGAGCATGTGCCAGCCACATCTCTTCTACCTTGCGGATTCAGACATTTTGCACTTTTGACGAAGCTTTCATCATGGCTTGAAAGCTTGAACTCCATGCCCTTGAAGAAGATAAGGTCAAATTGCGTAATACCAACGCAAAATCTACTGACCATTCTTCTTCCCGACCTTCTTCTTCTGCCAACTCCAAGTCTAAAGGAGTGGCCAACACTGTGGTCGTTAGATCACCATCTTTAACAACAACGAATTACTCTCAACCTTCGACATCTTCCAGCATCACCAAACAATTCCAACAATGGTACATTCAGCGTTCTTACACTCCACTTGAAGAACCATACGCTTCCGTTTTGGAAAAACTTCTCAAGCAGGGGGTCCTCAATCTCCCTCCAATCCGACCACCTCAATTTGACCCTTCAAAGGCCATCCCTACATGGTATAGGGAGGCCGACTTCTGTCCCTTTCATCGCGTCCAAGGCCATGACATCGACAACTGCCAAAATTTTAAAAACATCGTCCAAGACATGATCGAGAAGGGGGATCTTATTTTAGATAACTCGAACGCCCCACCTACCCAACATATTGACATCTTCAAACAACCATTTCTGAATCATCCGCCTACTCAAAACAACGTCCAGACTTCGACCAATGACCCTCAAGACCATGACATTCACACGATTAGCACTATCTTGCCTCTTGTCCTTGACCAACCTCTTCCATTAAAGGATGAGGAACCTCCTTCTCCTACTAGTCCTCCATCTACCTCTCTTGTATCGGAGGACGCTTTGACCACATCAACGCCATTAAACCCACCTTCATCCGAAGACCATACCTTGCCTACTCCTCGAGCACAAGTGAAAGGCATAACCATCCATGCCCTCTGCCCACTTGAGGAGCCAGACTCTCTTATTTCTTCTCCACCAAGAGAAGAACTAGTCTCTCCACTTGTTTCAATCAATGAAGACCCAGTCGCGGTTTCCTCTTGCCCTTTGTGTGAGATTTCTACATCTCACTCACCTCCATCCACATCCAAACCCAAGCCCACATCTAACCTTGCCTCACACAATGGTGGCCCTCGACCCAAACACACGAAAGCTACTAGACCACACTGGAGAACTCCTCCCCCACCTTCGTCATTACCTTCAATCTTGGGCCCGCATCCATCCACTTTAATAGGAGTGCTTCCCACTCCCATCCTTCACAGAGGCACATCGCCTCCATTATTTCCTCATCCCATCAGACATACATCTCATCCGAACTCTCGACCTATGCCTCTTTCACCTCCCAAACCAATGTCATCAACCCTCACTGCAATAAAGCATCCAGACCCATTAGCAGGTTCATATGACTTGCTCTTACGGCACTTGTTGCAGTCATCTCGTATCGACCTCCCGCCTCTTAGACAATATCAATCTCTCAGACCTAAACCACCATGGTTCGATGACACTTGCATTTGTGCGTATCATCGCACGCCTGGGCATGACACGGAGCATTGTCATGCCCTCAAGGTCGCCATTCGCCAATGTCTTGGGAATGACACCCTTCTTCTCGACCATGTTATCAACAAACCCTCAACACCACCCCACTCATCAACTCTCAGATTAAGACCATCTTGGTTTGATAAGTCCACATTCTGCCATTATCATCACACTCCGGGACATGACACTGAGCGTTGTTGCACTCTTAAAGCTGTCATTCGTCAGCACCAGAAAAAGGATTCCCTTCTCATCAAGGGTCCTCTTGACCACCTTTTCGACAAAACATCAACCTCGACTCATGCCTCTCCAACCTCATCACCTAAATCGGGATCCCACGCCAGACTGTGGTCCCTTTGCCACCTTTGACCCCCTTATTCGACATTAACATTGTCCGTCTGACCACTAAACCTCAACCGACCTTAACCAACCTTTCAAACATTCTCCCTACCCGCTGGGGGAATTCATCCTTTATTCAAACCTTGACCAACTGTTCAACCCAGTCTCTACCACATATCAATCACTCATTTTATCTTAAAACTCGACCAAGTATCCACTGACCCAACCCCCGACCAATTATTCGACTAGTCTCAACCAAACTTCAACCAAATATCAATCACCCTGACCTCTCGACCAAACATTCAACCTTTCTCAACCAACCAACGACAATGTCAACCAACTTCACATCCATCAATCAACACCTGACCAATCTGGAAAGAGGCAAATGGGGCAGGTTTGCTCCCAATTGACTCGGACCTTAACATACTAGCATGGCCCAGGGTCTTATTAGACCTTAAACCCCTTTTTATGTCTTGCATCTTCGACCATTCTTCTGCTAGTCGAGTACTCGTCTACTTGACACGTAACTTGAGCTCATCCCTTGAGCAATCCTCGTCCTCTTAATCCTCATCCCTTTCAACCCTATTTCCCTTTAACAAGTCCTCTACAACCCTTTTATGATGCATGGATGCTTTGTCCTAATAAAAGGGGCGTCCTTGAACTTCTACAGCCTTGTCCATGACTCTAAATCAAAAAAATATATATATATCAAGATGTCAAAACATATCCATGGTCACAAAATCAAGTCAAATTCAAAAAGATAGACTGCTCCCTCAAAGGACAGCTGTACTATCATTGCTGTATTACTAGACTGATCCCTCGAAGGACAGCTAGGCCAACTTATCAAACATTATTAAGCAAAAATATAGACCACTCCCTCAAAGGATGGCTATGACTAATCTTGCTACAAACAGCACTTTTCTTAGAAGCTTCCTGCATTGATCAGCTTCGCAACATGACCACTACATCAAATGACATCTCTATGTAGGCTTCCCGCATCGATCAGCCTGCCCAAAAAAAAAAAAAAAAAAAAAAAAAAAATGAGTCATGGACTTGGCTTGTAGTTATCTTAGGGTCTCCTATAAAAGGGGCAAGATTATTCCTGCTCTTGAACTAGGTTACCCTATCCTCTTCCTCTCACCTGCTCAAGGGACTTCGAGCTCACTTTAATGTCAAAGTGATTCGATTACCGTTCTAACTCAACACTGGTCAACGACGTAATGCATGAACGGGGCTTTTGTTCTAATAACCCCTATCTATGCTTCCTTTTTGGTCCTTGTCAATGAAAGAGCGATTTGCCTTTCATCTTTTCTCTTCACTTTGGTCACATTTAACCACATCAATCGGCGACTCATCTCAAATCCAGCCATTTTCATCATTTCAGCTGACATCATCCCAGACCATTTCACATAGTTTCTATGGACACCAGTACACATGGAAACTACCGACTAGACCCAATTTATGTTAAGCATAAACCAATACTTGCTGAAGCATAAATAGACTTCTATTCATTCTTAGCATACATCCATCGCGACTATGGAAACTTGCTAGGGATGAAAGACTCTCGACCAATTCTACAGAGTACACCATCTGTAGCATCATTTCATCCTCATCTTCCCCTCGTCATTTCAACACATGACCAATCTCATCATCGGCCAATCTTCTTAATTTGTCTGAACTACATTGGTCTGAGGCCCTATGACCAGGGCTATGTAGGCAACACTCAGATAACGCATCCTTTGAGGTTAGCTCGACCACCCCCGTTTGTTCGTCTCTTTGATGAACAAACCTTCTCTTTTGCGACCAACTCCGTCAACCTTGACCAAGACCAATCATTCTCTTTAACCAAGACCAATCATTTTCTTTGTCCAAGACCAATCATCGACTTTGACCAAGACCAATCATCAACTTTGACCAAGACCAATCATTTTCTTTGTCCAAGACCAATCATCAACTTTGACCAAGACCAATCATCAACTTTGACCAAGACCAATCATTTTCTTTGACCAAGACCAATCATTTTCTTTGACCAAGACCAATCATTTTCTTTAGACCAATCATTTTCTTTAACCAAGACCAATCATTTTCTTTGACCAAGACCAATCATTTTCTTTGACTAAGACCAATCATCGACTTTGACTAAGACCAATCAATCCCTCTGACCCTCCCTCCCTTTTAGGGAGAACTACATCGGCCTGAGGCCCCTATGACAGGGGCTATGTAGGCAGCACTCAGTTGACATGGGGTCTTCTGGGGTTAGCTCGGCCGCATCCTTTCGTCCGTCCATCCTCTTGACCAATGACCATTGGAGATCATGCGTATATCCTTCGACCTTCAACCACTTCCAAGACAATGTTGCCTTGGTTGTTTTTGCATGTGTGCTACCTCACGGCTGGTTAGCAGAATTGTCCGCAGACTATTTTTGACCCTTCGCAAGTATAGGATCGCGAGCCAGTTGATCCCTACTACTTGTGGCTTTTTCGTGTTTCTGGGAGCACTTCCTGAGCCTTGGATACCTGGAACACGATGACCATTTGGAGCTTCAACTTAAATTGAGTGACCCGATCAGCAGACGACTAAATGCTGGGGCCCGATTACTTCAATTTTGGCACTCCTTGACCCTCGACATGCGACAATTTGACCCGACCATCCCGTGACATGGTATACGCGCAATCACGACTTTTGTAGCATTTTCACTCACTTTTCATCTTTCTCATCCATTTCTCTGTCAAATCGACACTCGATCTTCGGTTCCCTTCTCTCGATTATCGCTTTGAGGGGGGAACACCTCATTCCTTTTCTTGGGCAACCAACTCCTATTTTTGTCTTGCAGTTCGTCTAGAACAACCAACAAGACAAAAAGGGGCAAATGTAGACACCGCAAATGTGTCTGCACCTTGGTCCTCCCCCTTGGCCTTAAACCCCTATCCTAACCCTTGACCTTGGCCTCCTTTCCACCCTACCCTTGCCACCTTGGATCCTCCCTTGAATCCCTCTACCTTCCCCCTACCATTTATTAGGCCAAATCTCTTCTTTATCTTCCCCCCACGCCCATTTTGGCATCCTCGTGACCGTTCTTCCCACACCCCCTCGCTCGGCGGCATGCAAGAATGTGCAGAGGCTATTTTTAGCCTCTGTCCCCATTCTGCGACCGCCGACGTCAGCGACCATTTGGCCGACGTCGATGAAACTGCCGGCGTCGGCATCCTTCATTACCCCTTTCTGCATCCGTTGCAACCCCTTGGACCCTTGAGCTCAAAAACAGACTTCTCTTGGCACTTTAGCTTTCGTCTCTCCTCTGTCTTGACCTCGTGCAACAGCAGCAATAGGTGAAAAGGCTCTAGATCAGGGATTCTCTTCTTGCAACAAGTCTTCCGTGGCTCCAACAACAGCACCTCCTTCCTTCAGTCAGCAAAAAGGTAAGCAAAGTCTGGTTTTTTCATTTCATTTATTTAGTTTTCAGTAATCTATCCTATCTATTGTCCTCTACTCCCTCTGTTCTTCCCCCTGAGAGGCTGCAAAACCTTCTCAGGTCCTGTCCTTTGTGTCTCTTCCTCTTCCCCATCCCCCTGTCAACAAAGACCTTGTATAAGGCACCCGACTAGAGCTAGACCACTCCCCAGTCCATCTAAATTTGTCCCTGAACTCTATCTCGCCTCCGTTCACGAACCAAACCCGTCCACAGTCCAGAAAGCAACTCAGACCCGACTACAGGCCATAACCCCGACCGACGCCGGTCACTACCCCAACCGACGTCGGTAGGATAGCCAACGCCGGCAGATCAGATAACCGACACCGGCAACATTTCTGACCTCGGCGACTGTCTTCAGCCCAACAGCTCCTTCAGGTAATCATTTTTGGTCTTTTCTTTCCTTTCTAATTTCTTTGTCACTTCTGTATTCTGGCATTCTATCTTTTTATCAGTCACTTATCTTATCAAAACAGTGGGTTGACCTCCCTTAAGGAAGTTTTTACACTTCCGGGAACAAGCTTTTGCTTGGCAACCCACCGCCTATTCATCTAACATTTTCTTGTCCAAGTTTCCTTTTTTCTTGCAGGTGTCAGTCCTCCACAGCCAAAGAGGAGTGCCCACAAACGTCTGGATTTACGTGCGCAATCTTTAGTCTAGGTACTTCCCATGCCTTGTCCATTACTTTTTTAGTTTCTTCTTTCTCTTAGATCTAAAAGCGAATTTTGAGTGGAAACAATAATATGTTTTTTTGATTCCTCAAAGTCTTGCCCATTGAGTTGTTTTGGTTTGTACTATAACCAGACCTAATACACAATGGTATAATTATGATCAAGCATGATTTTGATTTTTATCATTAACAATATTTTTTAAATAAAGAAACCACTTAATTTAATTCCCTAATCTTCCTCTATCCTTTATTTTTTTGTGATGAATATCCTACCTAATTTATTATAGTGTGATACCCATGTGAATGAGGAGGTAAAAGGAGTTAAGTGTCACTAATAATCCTCAAGAATTATAAATAAGATTGGACTTTCAATGGTTAATACCATTGCTCACCTAATTAAACAATTATAAATTTATGCCCTTGGATTAAAAAATTTGAATCCTACGAACAAGGGGACCTTGTGTCCTATTTTCTATTATCTCCCTTTATCCTCAATTAGAATAGCTAGTCCAATAGTTGTCTCTATAATAGGTCACAAATTGAGACCAACAGATAGGATACTTTCTCTTTATTCTTGTTTAGGTTAGGCCTACCACTAATATTTCAATAAACTATAAGTTTTACCGCATGAAAGGTATCTTGAATCTCATATTTACCTAAGACTTTTTTATTGATATTGAAATGTGATTTGGGAAATGGAGATTTAGACATGGATTTATAAGGTGTATTTTAAGATGTGGATGGAAGATAATTAGGATGGATATAGGAATAGGTTTTTTCTACCTTGGTACCATATATTTATCTACATAATAATACCTTTTTATTGATGGGATAATATGTTGTTTTTTAGTAATACCCTTCTAACATTTTATAATAATGAAATGGTTGAGGGTCATAAGAGACATATACTTGCATTCTTAAATGTGGGAATTTGATATATGTGAAGGGCATATGGAATATATTTCATGGGATGAATCCATGGTTACTTTAGGAGGATGTTATGAGGAATATAAATATCAATGACATGTAATAATTTTTGTTACATGACATTCCCAAAAATTATGTTAATGTAAATGGTACATGATGACTATATTTTTGAATTATCATATGCTTTGATAGTGGTTATGTTAGGATATAATAATAATATTGAATAATTAATATATTTGACCAAGGTTAAGGTATACATGTTTAAACCATATCCATTTCCTATAAGTATCCTTTATACTTTGTGTCTAGTGATGTAACCCTTAATGTACAAGGGTAGGTTATGGTATGGACCTCTAACAGATATGTCAATTTGATCAAAGGTAACTTGGTGGTTTGAGAATAAATATGGTGGAATCAAAAATATTTATAGGGGTGAATTATTTCCCTTAAAAAAATCATTAAATTTCACATATCATTCATGAAGCATTCATTCAAACACATACATCAACCAATACATAAACAAGCATCCACATAAGCATACAACATATGAACACAAGAGATATGTGGTGAAAATTAATGGGGGATAAAAAATAATAAAACACATCTTGTAATATATTCCTATAAGTAATTAATCAATATTTACTGAAGCACCAACCCCTCACTAGTCAAGCACCAACTTAATTAGGCCTTTAATAAGCACCAACTTGCAAGGGGGCACCAACCTCCTAGGTGACTCAACACCAAATCAGAAACATAGAAGCTATGATCAAATTTGGACACTTTTTTATCACTCAACTAATTAGGATCACCTTATTTTGGTTTTAACACTCTTCTATCTCCCTCAAATAGCCTATTATACCTCTTTGCTTAATATGTCTTCTTCTTGATAGATTTAGGTTACATGACCTTGATAATCATGTATATAATCACTATTATAAATTCATGACATATTTAAAACACGTATCTAATGTTATTAAATCCCTCTACCTATTTTCTAAACTTCTAATTCATTCTTTCATACCATCAATATTCTAACTAGTCAAATTAGGCCTATTAAACCTTCTTCTTATACTTGACTCTTGATTTTCCATACCTTGGTTGGAAAAAAAACTATTAATATTTGGATAACCCTTGGATTAGATCAAAAAACATATTTCATAGGATAAAAAACCACTACATAGGTCAGTCACCACTCATAAGTACTAAAACCACCATTAGGCCTAAAGGAGACCTAATGCAATTAGGCCTTCTCAAAGCACATGTTTCATCTTGAACACCTTAGAACATATTGAGCCTAAAAAAATAGATTAAAAAATTCACACAAATTTCAATTATACCCATTATAATCCTAACATTATGTCCCCAACACCATTTGGCTCATTTCACTCCTTGAATCACACCATTAGGCCTACTCACAATTAGGCCTTCTTATTGTCAAAAAGTATGCCAACTAAACTAAAGCACAGAAAGAAAATTATAAAAAATAAATAGAATTAAATAAAATATACATAAACTTCATTACATCAGGTTATTCAAAAAATTCATTAGACACTTCAATACAAAGCTTAAAGCCTCAAACTCACTTTTACAACATGACCACTCAGAACTGCCTGAATGCTCCAAAACCCAATCATGAATAATTGACCACAAATAATATATAAAAGGACATTTAATGAATCTAAATTCAATAATATTAACCTAATTTACCTATAAATAATATTAATATTCATTATACTCCTCAAATTTGGGTAAACCACCTCAAACTCATCTCTGTTAGATGACTACTCAAAACTATCAAAAACTTCAAAACATGGTCATGAAAATAAAGACTTAAAACACCTTTAAAATCACTTTCATTAAATTTTAATGGGTTTATATGATACTTAATCAGACTTATAATATTTTAAAATAAATACATTATAATTTTCAAATGGTAATATTGGTATTACAGACCAATCTCATGTTTTCATAGTATACAAACCTCATTATGTTAGACAAGTCATTTTGAGATCACTTTTGTGATTATATATAGGCATATAAAAATATTATATCAAATATGGATATGTGTTACATGTATTTATTAAAAACCCTATGTAATTGGATCCATCCCTAATCCATGAAAACACATCCCTAATCTCATTCCCACTTCTGCCTATTTTTCTCACTATCTTCCTCACTAGGCCTATTTAGCAATAGGTTAAATTGCATGATAAGTTTAACATATTTAATTTAATATAATAAAAAACCACCAAGTCATAAAATATAAGTATCAATTTTCAAAATCCAATCATTTTCATGCTTTGACCTAGTCAACCTTACTAACTACATCAAAAATATAAGAAAGAAGGGATTTCTTATAGCTTTCACTCACTCATATATCAAACCAATACCACATGGAGGTATGTGGGAGAATAATATACATTATCCAATCATTAAACTAGGTTATCTAATTCATTATGATCCATTTATATCAATATCTTCCATATTGGGTCATTGTAAGGGTTTTAGAGAGTGTTAAGACCACCTCATAGTCTGAACGATCATTAATAGAACTTAGGACCTTAATCCAAAAACAAATCCTTGTAAAATTTATCTAGGATCCTTCCCAAACATCCATTAACTTATTATTATCTCATACAAATTTTGAACTTACCAATGAGAACATGAAAGTCCTTCTTGGGTCTGAAACACCTCATTATAACACTTTAGAGACCTTACTTTTTATGATTTTTACTTTAATACAAGTGCTAAAAAATCATGATAAATATTGAAACAACCTATCACACCTCTAAAAAATATAACATGATATCTATTACCTTGGAAACTAAACTTGACCCCTCATTAGGCCACACTAGTCTCTTTGCATACTAGTCATATACTTATAAGTAACACTTAGGCCTTGAACACACTTTAAATACTCTTTAAATTCTCTAAAAAACTCAAGAATATGTCATAAAACCTAATACCATTCTCACACACTACCAATATTATTCTCAAAAGCCTCAGACTACTCACCTCATCATGCTACCAAGCCTATGCCTTCTCACTAGGTCTCTTCATGCAAATGAATAATCCATGAACTGGCCTTAAAACCTCCTCTAAAATATTATCTACCTTATAGAAATGTTTACACTATGTCAAAAATATTATTACATTCTCTACCACTTGTTTTCATCCTTCATAGATATAGATAACACCTCAAGACTTCTTATTAGGCCAGGTAAGTTCTAGAATTAGTATAGTTGCATGCTTAGACTTAAGACCTTATCCCTATAGGTTTAACTTGAAACTTTATTTAGTGTTACAAAACTTAATATGAATTTTTTGGCATCCTTAATCATCTAATCATACTTGTGTATAGCCATTTTAACATACCATAATCTTAATACCTTCTCACAAGGTATGTTCATGTACATGCTCATGATATGATAATGCTCCTCAAGACTAGTGCTCAATAGTATGCTTTCTTTGTATCTTGATCTTCAAAATAATATCTTAATATTGACCTTAAATTATGTCATCAACCTTAGAATAACTAATATGTTTCCTTCATATTCTCTCTCAATAGAGAGACAATAGGTTACCTTCAAATTCTATCGTCATAAAACTTCCTTGACACATACCACTTCAACATGTATGCCATCAATGTTGAAATTTTAATTATATATATATTGACCTTGAAATAAATTAAAAAATAAATTCCATAACAAAAAAAATAGGAACATACCTCAACAATATCCCCCTTTGTCATTGATGGCAAATAGTCAAACAAAACTAATCATTTTCATCTCCCTAAGATGGATCTTCTTCAAACTGACCTTTCTCCCAACTTGAAACTTTCTCCCCCTTTGACATTAATAAAAATGGGTCATCTCTAAAAAATAACTAATCTTTGGAACTAAAACAACTAGAAACACACCTTTTCTCTCCAAACAAGAGCATTCTTTCTCTTTGACAAAAACTCAGCACACATAAATGCTCCCCCTAAGCTCATGATTACCTTAACATATGAAAAATACTCCATTGAAAACAACTAAAGAAGTAACTCCCATTTTGACAAAGAATATCCAAACCAAAAAGAACCATTTCTCAATATAGGGCTTCTTTTTAAACTCATAAACCAATTGAAAAGTTCCCCCTCAGACCAAACATACTCCATGCTTCTACTCACTAGCTGAGTGCTTCCATGAAGCCTAATGGATCCAAAAATTCTATAGGGTACTAAAATAAAATAAACTTAGGATATTACTAGATCTTCACATCCTCACTAGACTAAACTTTCTTCATGATCTTCTTAGGCTTGAATAATCTCTTTGGATTGACCTCTTCAATTTCTATTTGAATAACATTCTGATTTGGTCTATTTGTCTTGACTCCATCCACAACCTGAGATGATAGGGAGAACTATTGGCACTCCTTTTCATCTAAACTATGCTCTACTATGGAAATAAGTCCACTTAGACCTATAGAAGAGTCATCGTTCACCTTAGCTACCTTTGGTTTCCATCCATTGTCTTTTCTTTCTTGCACTCTAGGGGCCTCAACCTTCTTGTTATGAATTGAGAGACCATGCTTACAAAAGTTTTTAATATGAAAAAACTTTTGAAAATTGAAACACACTATTCATCTTGATTGAAAAACACCATTACCCATACCTCTTGACTAATTATTCTCCTCATAGTTTCATGCATATTCATTCTTGGAGGTTATTTTATAATGCCTTACTCTATGACCAAATTGGTTACATGAATAATAATAACCATTGAAAGAATTAGCATACCTTATAACATTAGGTTACTTGATAGGATTGGTCTTCATTATAATAGTACCATCATTTCTTGATTGACCATTGACCTTTAAGTTCTGATTCTCCTTGATCACATTAATAATCTTCTTTTGGTCTCCATTGAAATGAAGACCTATTTTATCATTAAAAGTCTTTTGACTACTCAAAATGTTGTCTAAATCATTGGTACTCTTGTTAAAATTCACAAAGGAATTCACCTTAATTAATTATTGATCCAACTTAAATCCTAAGTAATCCACTTTAATTACATACCTGTAACATTTCTTCTTTAGCCTTTAGGCTTGCAGTCACAATCTCAATTTGAGTCTCCACTTATTTGACTATTTCTTCTTATTCTTTGTAGTTGCTCAATCTATCTTCAAATAGATTGATTGTATCCTCATAGTATTTATAAAAATAGCTTATCACCTTATTCTTCTTCTTCACCATCTTTAGTTCTTCTAGAGCATTCATCAACTCAGCCTCAAAGTCCACCTCATCTTCTTCTTCATTTGAATCACCAATAATACATTTAAACCACATGGACTCTTCTTGATTTGAAGAATTTGCTTCCTTAGCCATGAATAAAAATTTATTAACATCAGGACTAACATCTTTATGGTCACTCTTAGAATCACTTCTCTCACTCTCATCAGATGAATTATAGTAGTCCTTAGAGTAAAAGCTTCTTTTGTTATTGAAAGACTTATTCTTGTCATCATACTTTACAAAACATTTCTTGCTCTTATTAGACCTATAGGACTTCTTATCATCATCATGACCTTCATCATGTTATTCATCATAATTTTACTTATAATTATGAGGGAAACTTTTATCAAAGTATCTAATTTCTCCACAATTAAATCACTTGAAGGGCATCTTACCCTTATATTCACCTAAACTAGTTTTCAACTTTCTTAAAAACATAGATATCAACTCATCATCATCAATAACAGAATCATCATTATCTTTGAATTTATTGCCTTTTTCTTCTTATCATTTGAATTATTTTTTTCCTTGAATGTATCTTCCTTCTTTTTTGGTCTTCCTTCACTTGTCCTCATCTTATAGGTTGTTAGGATGCCATGAAATCCATCCATCTCTAGCTTGTCTAGATCTTACATCTATTCAATAATAGACACTTTATAATCAAACTTAAGAATTAGATATCTCAATACATTTTGAACAATAGTAGAATCTTTAACTTCTTCACTTAGGCCTCTTATGATGTTTGTTGTTCCCAAAATCTGTCACTTGTTTTTGTAGACAACATGCTGACCATTTTGGTCCTATAGGCCAAAATGCTCTCTTTATTTATCAAAAAATGTTCTGAGCAGTTAAGTTTTTCAAATAACTCAAGCCTTTTAAGATAAGGAAATCATAGGTTCAAAAAGTGGGCTTTCTCAAAGGGAATTTCAAAATACTTAAGGCATTTCCTAAGTGTTTTGAGGATGGTTCAACATCGAGGTTCAATCAAAAGACTTAACGGCGGGGTTCAAAGAATTAGAATGAACCATTGAACCATTGGACCCCACCTTTGAAAGGTTTAAAGGTTCAACAAGTTCAACAGACTTAAAGAATAAAAGGATCCAAAGAGTTAGAATGAACCATTGATCCATTGAACCCTACCTTTGAAAGGTTCAAAGGTTTAACGAGTTCAAAGGTTCAAAGAGTTAAAAGTTTGAGTGGAAGCTTTGAGTGAATGGATGAAGCAAAAGATTCTAGAAAATGGTTCAATCGAAGAAGAAAACTAAGTGAACACGACCCTTTACAAAACATTAAAATGCTGAACCATTGAATCATTGAACCATTGAACCATATAACTAAAAGAGTTCAAGGTTCAAGGTTTAAAGTGGTTCAAGTGATCAGTGATGTCCCCATGGACATAAAATTTAGGGTGATGGAATAACCATTAATTTTTAAAAGAGCACAAACCTAAGAATAAACTTAGTGACCAACCAAGAAAAGAGCTAAAGGAGCCAGCTGAAAGTGAGAAGATAACCTTGAGAGCTCAGATCACCAGGAAGAGACAAAATGTAGCAAGGAAAGAGGGAATGACTATAAAAAATCAAGAAATATCTGTAGAAGAGTTATTCTAGTAGGTGGAATAGTTAACCAAGTGGACCTCAGAGAACATAAACATTCAATAGTGTGGCCTATTTTTCTTCATTAAGTAAAGGTGAATGGATAGCCGTGTAAGCATCATAAATAAGACCAAGCAACCCATGCTTAGGAGGAGAAATTTGTGATAATTTAACACCAAAGTTAAGGATGATGACTTGTTCCAGCATGGCCCCTTCATAGAATTTCCAATGCATTCAATGCAGCATGGGTAATTTTCATGAAAATAAGTGCCCAAGTCTTCCTTTGAATGCTATATATTGTAATCTCTCATTTTGGATAAAAGGATCTATATGTTATTAGAAGTAAAGCTCTACCCAAATTGAAAGGCATTCCTAAGACTTTGAGCTCAGACTGTTAATCATATTTTGTTAAGTGAATGACAAAGCAAGTGACCTTTCAGACTTTGTGTTGAAATAGCTTGTGTTATTTAGGAAATTGTTCTTATGTCTTTTTCCTAAATACAATCTTATCGCTCTAATCAAATAAGCAGAACAAGTGGAAATAAGATGAAAGATGTCCTGAAGCTAACTATGGAAGACTTTGTGTTACCATAATTTTCTTTAGTCTATGTTTTGTGTAAAGGATATTGGAGAGTATTTGAGTTCCCCTCATCCTTCATAATCTTTTACTCTATTGTAGTTTGTGGTGGAGAATTTGGGCTACACTTCATTCTATGGTGTCCTTTATCCTAAATAAGTAGGAGAAGCAATGAAAGACTTTATGATTTCATGGGTTTCTTGTGGATCCAGTAACTACCCAAAAAGGAATCCTGCTATTTGTTGAATATCATTTCTCAAAGAAGAGAAGTGCCTTCAATAATTATACCAAAATTATGCTTCGTTCTATGAATGTCATCTCTAAAAAAAGAGAGACGGATGGTATGATTTCACCTCTGAGTCTATTTTTAGATTATATTAATATATTATAGTTTATAGGGAACCTCTTCTTGATGAGAGGAGAGATTTATCTCATTTTAGCTATAGTCACCACATCCATTTTGCCATATAAATCTCCTTATGTTATGGTTGATATAACCATTTTGCTATTAGTCAGTTGATGACAAAATATTCACCCAATAGTTTTTTGGTGACTTTGCTAGGGAAGAACGAGTAGTTTGAAGCCTCAAGCTTCAAATTGAAGTAGTTCCAGTTTTTTTCCATTTCCATTTCACACTCTGGTAGATCCACTATATACGCGAAGCTAGAGAGCTCAAGGTATTGTTGACCCTATATTTGAGTTGGTGTAGCTACATAATTTTGATATTTTTCCTCCACCATCTCACCTTCAATAAACCAAGAGTTTTCCTCCTACAAATGTTAGGTCTCCAATACTAGGCAATGCTACTCTTTTTTCTTCTAGTAGAGCTTTGTCTATACATATCTCACAAAGATTTATTATCCCTCCTTTCACTAGTCATATCATGGTAGATCAAGGCCCCTAGGGTAATACTTTTGGTCCTCTAAATTTAACCCCACCTTTACATGAGCTACTCCATATTTCAAGGAAGAATTTTTCCAAGTTCTATGGTGATGAAAAGTTCATCTTGATGAACATATTTCAGCCTTTTGCATAGCCTGTGGTGTGATAGGCATTGAATATGAAGACATAGCAGTCAGACAGTTTGTGGAAACATTATAAGGTGCTGCCATAGACTGGTTTTATCATCTGCAAGTATAAACTGTAACTGACTGGAACACTCTCAAGGCCAAGTTTGAGGCTAGATTCAAACATGTAGAAGAAGCACATGCCCTATTATCTTAGCTTACACAAATGAATATGGAGCCTCGTGAACCTATGTAAGACATCATTGTTAAGTTTGACAAGTTGAGGAACAAGATTCCTATAATTGCTCAGCTGACACTTAAAAATCTTAAATGTTTCTTCATCAATTCTCAGCTTCTTGAAGTGAGTTTCCTATTGAGGTGGGCTAGCCACATAGATCTTGCTGTAGCTCAAATTTTGTCCACTAAGGTTGAAGATGATCTTATCTTAGTAGGAAATATAAGAATAGATCCTAACAAAAATAAATCTTCTTCACCTTCTAAAATTTTTTCTATAGGCACCACTGATCCTATGGTGCAAAAGCTAGAATGTGAATTGATAGCTCTAAAAAATCAAATGGCACAAGGGATGTCTGCTCCTCCTTATCGAGATATACCAAGGAGAAAATTTTCCAACAAGTCATATCAAGGTAATGCTGCTAGAAATCAAGGGCAACCAAATTGTCTTCCTCCCCCATAGAGGAAAATTAACATTGAAGCATCACCAACTAACTTAGTAGTTGGTTATCATGAAGCTGAACATGATTTCTCTTTCCAAACTGAGTTGGACCAAGAAGATGATGCTAACCTCTTTGAATAAGGTGAAGATAAATTAGCTGGCGACTCTAACATTAGTTTTTTGAATTACCAGGATGAAGCTAAAAGTAAAGGAGAAGTGTTTGATGGATCATAAATTGTATTTACCAGGTCCCAAAACCACTCAACTCAACAAGCTGATAAAGGAAAAATAGGGGAAGAATCTTGACCAGAAATTTCAATTGCTAAATAGAGGACTTCACTGCCTTTCCAATCAAAGGACCTGATGATCAATAAAAAAGTAAGTACCTCAAACAATCCTATACCTTCTACTTTAAATTATCAATTTAGTACCACACCCAATAAAACCTAGAATGATGGACTTTCTTCCTCTATTTCTAGTTTATTTCAGTCATTTGATATAATTGATCATACTAGGAAGACCAAGATTCGAATGTCTAATTTTGAATATTTAAAAGCCAACCCTGAGCAGTTGGATAGGTTAGTTGAATGCGTCAAGAACTAAACCATCCTTATAGGACAAGATGTTTCAAAGGTAACCCATGATCCCCTAAAGAATGCATCCACTTGAAACATTATTGTCATTACTTCTCCTAGGAAGATAGAACCTTTCTACATTTCCCTACTGATAAATGGTCATAAGTTGAACAATTGCATAATAGATTCTGGTGCCTCTAACAATGTGATGCCCACCAAGGTGGTAGACTCTCTTGGGCTCACACTAACTAAAAATTTTGGGAGATGTTTCTCCATAGAAAACAAAAAAGTGCCACTTTTGGGATAGATCAAAGATGCCTAATTTATATTAGTGGCCTTTCTAGATAAAAAAATTAAAATGACAGTCTTCGTGACTGACATTTTAGCCTCCTACATCATTCTACTTGGGCAAAATTTTTGCAAGGTTATTGGTGGAGAGTTGAGCATGGACCTATATGAGGTGAGGATACCTATCAAGGGTGTCATGCAAAGGCTACTTCCTAAGAAGGAGTTGAAATACATTGTCACCCAAACATCAGCCCCTAAGACTCAAATTCTGTTTGAATTCTCAGGAATGGGCAACTAATTTCTATCTACTAAAGATGTTCCTATTTCATCAGATGAAAGTTCTATAAGTGATAATCCAAAAAAATTAGATAAGACATTAGAAAAATTGGTAGAGTGTAGTACAGATAAAAGAGGATCTTCCCTCCCTAATGAAGAAAAAATTGATAAAAGATTAAATTATAATGATGTCTCGATTCTTGAATTTGATGGCAGTAATTATTTTACTAGTTCTAGAGCTACAGTTGTTTTGATATCTCCTCAAGGAGATATTTTTCCCTAATCATACAAGTTGTAGTTTAGTAATACCAACAACACTACCAAGTATGAATCTTTGCTGCTCAGATTAAAGGCTACTCAAGCTAAAGGTGTCAAACTTCTTCATGCCCAAGGAAATGCTGAGTTGTTGATTTATCAGGTGAGAAATTTGTATAAAACCAAGAATGAAAGATTGTGACATTATCATAATTTAGTGTGTAAATGTCTTGAAAGTTTTTATGCTTTCAATATTTCTACCATGCCTAGAGAATTCAACAATTGAGCAGATTCCTTAGTCATCTCTGTAACTCTCATAGTTCCTCATCGAGATTTTAAAGAGCACAAGTACATTATTGAGCTAGTCTTTCGACCAAGTGTAACAAATAATGCCAACCATTAGTAGGTATTTAATGGTGACAACCAAATCATTGCTTTTCTAGAATAGATGGATAGCTTTGAGAAGCTTCATTTTGAAGGCAGTCAATCTCCATAATGGGAATCAACTCTTGAAACAAATTTAAAAACTAGCAAAAAGTTCTTTCAGCTCAAAAGGATTAAAATTCCCAAAGGATTAGTTTCTCTTGAGAAGGTATTCGATAATCATGATATGTGTATCAAGAAGCCACAAATGGACTCAAAATCCTCCAAAGATTTTGATCAAATAAATTTGAGTATAGAAGATAATCCCAAAACGGGTCAACATCGAGAATTATTGCACTCTTGATGAAAAAATCAAATTCTTTACCCTGCTTCACCATTACATTGATGTTTTGGCATACTCTTATGATGATCTAAAATCTTTCAAGCCTAAAGAAATTTAGCATGAAATTTATCTCGAGATTGGGTTGTTACCTCACAAGTAGAAACAAAGGTAATACAACCCCAGGATATCAGGCACTATTCTTTCTAAGATACAAAAAATGCTAAATGCAAGAATTATTTTCCCAATCCATCATTCCACCTAGATTGTGAACATAGTCCCTATGAGAAAGAAAAATGGAGAAATTTGCCTGTGTGTTGATTTTATAAATCTGAATCAGTCATCTTTAAAAGATAACTATCCCCTACCCATCATGGATCAGCTTCCATAAATAGTGACTAGCACAGAGATGTTATCAATGTTAGATAGTTTTTCAAGATATAATCAAGTGGAAGTTGGTGAAGTAGACTAATATAAGACCACTTTCACTACACCTTAGGGCACCTTTGCATATCGCATAATGCCTTTTGGCTTGATCAAAGCTGGCACCACCTTCCAAAGAGTGATAGATCTTGCCTTTAGAAATGAAATGGGGAAATTCATTATGGTATACCTTGATGACTTGACAGTTTTTTTTTAACATCATCCTGATCATGTGCATCATCTACAACAAGTGTTGGAGTGATGCCAACAAAATGGTATTTCTCTTAATCCCAAGAAGTCAATTTTTGGGGTTATAGAAGGTAAACTTCTCAGTCACACTATATCCCAAAAAGGCATAAAGATTGAACTAGAAAGAGTCAAATCCATCCAAAAGCTTACTCTTCTTGCCAATGAGACTGCAGTCCATTCTTTCTTTGGAAAGGTGAATTTTCTATGAAGATTCATTCCTAAATTCATAGAAAAGACTCATCACATTGTCAATATGATGAAAGGTAAAGCTACTTTCAGCTAGACTGAAGAATGCAAGTTAGTATTTCAAGACATCAAGGAAGTTATCACCCATGCCCTAATCCTGGTTTATCCTGATTACACCAAATACTTCATGATATACAGCTATGCTTTTGAACACATGCTTTCAGCCATTTTGGTTTAGTAGAACAAAGAAGGTGTGGAGTCCCCCATATCTTTCATGAGTTGTCCTCTCAAATCTTATGAGCTAAAATATTTAAACATGGAGAAGCATGCTTATGCTATGGTTAAGGTGGTGAAAATTTTTTGTTTTTACATCCTAAACTCACACACATTGCTTTGGTTCTTGATACAACAGTAAAGTCCATTCTAACTCAACAAGAGTTTGGAACTAAAAGGGGTAATTAGATTACTAAAATCTAGGAGTTTGATCTTTTTATCAAACCTATGAAGGTTGTGTAGAGAATAGGTCTAGGCCAATTAATTACTGATAACATACCATAAGAAGCAAGGCATGAAGAAACAAAGGTTGAAGACATACCTATAGTTCTCTTTGTCACCACTATGAACGAGTGGTATTCTAATATTGCTCATTTCCTTACCTATGGTGAATGTCTTGCTCACCTGTCTCATAAAGAAAAGAGGACTGTTAAATTGAAAACTGATAACTTTATTCTATGGGATAATGGTTTGTACAAGAGGAGCCTTAATGAGATGTTTCTTCCTTGCATAAATAAAGTGCAATAGAGTAAACTTTTGGAGTCTTTCCATAATTTAGCTTGTGAAGAACATTTTTCTACACCTATGACTGCCCATAAAATTTTGTGAGCTAGGTACTATTGGCCTACTCTATTTTGAGATTCATACACTAGGGTGCATAGATGCGAGCTATGCCAATAGTTCATTGGGAAACCCAAGTTGGTTGCATTACCTCTCAAGCCTATGGTAATTGAAGAGTCTTTTCAGCAATGGGGAATTGATTTCATTAACATTGTAAACCCATCCTTGAGTGCTGGACATGACTATGTTCTCATAGCCATAGACTATTTTACCAAGTGGGTAGAAGCCATTCCAGTCAAGCATGCTACTTCAGAAGTGGTATGTAATTTCCTCAAGGAAAATATTATTTCTTAGTTTAGAGTCCCAACTAAGATTATAACAGATAATGCAACCTATTTCTCTTCTCATGAAGTTACCCAATTCTATTACTATTATGGGATTATCCTCTCCCACTCTTTTGACTATTATCCACAAGGAAATGGTCAAGCAAAATTAATCAACAAGAACTTGGTAACCATTATCAGGAAGTTGGTAGATAAAAATCAGAGAACCTAGCATAAAGCATTGCTTGACACTTTATGGGTAGATAGGATTACACTTAAAAGGGTGATTGCTATGACACCATTTCAACTTCTATATGGTTTAAATGCAGAGATACCAATCACCTTGGAATTACCAACATTAAAGTTGACAAAGGTAGTATAAGATTCAACTTTTTAAAGTTCCATCGACAAGAGGATCATGTGCTTGACTGAATTAAATAAGCAATGAACTATGGTAGTGGATCGTATTGCTGCACATCAAAGTTTGGTAAAGAAACTCTTCAATTAGAGAGCAAGGATTCATGATTTTTAGATTGGAGATCAAGTCTTATTGTGGGACAAGAGGAGAGAACTAAAAGGATTGCATGGAAAATTAGATTCCTTATGGAGAGGTCCATTTGCCATTTATTGATTAAATAGTGAAAATAGTTTCTTGCTAAAATATCAAGATGAAATGCCATTTATGCTACCTCACAGTGGGCAGCATCTGAAGAACTTCAATCTTTGAAGTATCAGATAAGTCTAATTGTACATATGTATAGTCTTTATTTGTTTTGTGTTGTTCATTTGTTTTTATCACTTTTATTTTTGGGTAAGCATGACTCCATAGCCCAATGGCATAGATGAAGGAACTTAGAGTCTAGATTCTACTCCCTTTAATTACTTCAAATATCAACTAATGGAAATTCCTCAATTAGAGGTAGTTATTGTTCCCAAAATCTGTCACTTGCTTTTGTGGACAACATGCCAACCATTTTGGTCCTATAGGCCAAAATGCTCTCTTTCTTTATCAAAAAATGTTCTAAGTAGTTAAGTTTTTCAAATAACTCAAGCCTTTTCAGCTAAAGAAATCACAATTTCAACAAGTGGGCTTTCTCAAAGGGAAGTTCAAAATACTTAAGGCATTTCCTAAGTGTTTTGAGGATGGTTCAATGTTGAGGTTCAATAAAAATACTTAATGGTGGGGTTCAAAGAATTGGAATAACCTATTAAACCATTGAACCATTGAATCCCACCTCTAAAAGGTTCAAAGGTTCAACGAGTTCAATGAGTTCAATGGACTTAAGAATAAAAGGATCCAAAGAGTTAGAATGAACCATTGAACCCCCCCCCCCTCTGAAAGGTTCAAAGGTTCAATGAGTTCAAAGGTTTAAAGAGTTCAAATTTTTAACAAAAGCTTTGAGCGAATGGATGAAGTGGAAGATTCTAGAAAATGGTTCAACTGAAGAAGAAAACTAAGTGAATGTGGCCCTTTAAAAAACATTGAAATGCTAAACCATTGAACCATTGAATCATTGAACCATTGAACCAAAAGAATTCAAGGTTCAAGGTTCAAAGTGGTTCATGCAACTACTGATGTCCCTGCAGATGTCAAATTTAGGGTGATGGAATAATCGTTGATTTTTAAAAGAGTGCAGACTTGAGAACAAACTAAGTGACTAGCCAAGAAAGGAGCCAAAGGAGCCAGTTGAAAGTGAGAAGATAGCCCTAAGAGCTCAGATCACCAGGAAGAGATAAAATGAAGCAAGGAAAGAGGGAATGACTATATAAAATTTAGAAATATTTGTAGAAGAGTTATTCTAGTAGGTGGAACAGTCAACTAGGTGGACCTTAGAGAACATAAACATTCAATGACGTGGCCTATTTTTCTTCATTAAGTAAAGGTGAATGGATAGCCATGTAAGCATCATAAAAAAGACCAAGCAACCCATGCTTAGGAGAAGACATTTGAGATGATTTAGAATGCCAAAGTTAAGGCTGATGACATGTTTCAGCATGACCCCTTCATATAATTTCTAATGCATTCAATGTATTCAATGCAATATGGGCCATTTTCATGAAAACAAGCTCCCAAGTTCCTTTCAATGTTATATATTATAATCTCTCATTTTGGATTAAAAAATCTCTCTATTAGTAGAAGCGAAGATCTACCCAAATTGAAAGGCATTCTTGAGACTTTGGGCTCAGACTGTTAATCATATTTTGTTAAGTGAATGAGAAAGCAAGTGACCTTTTAGACTTTGTGTTGAAATAGCTTGTGTTATCTAAGAAACTATTCTTATGTCTTTTTCATAAATACAGTCTTGTCCCTTTAATCAAATAAGTAGAACAAGTGGAAATAAGTTGGAAGATGTCCTAAAGCTGACTGTGGGAGACTTTGTGCTGCCATAATTGTCTTTAGTCTATATTTTGTGTAAATGATATTGGAGAGACTTTGAGCTCCCCTCATCCTTCATAGTATTTTACTCTGTTGTAGTTCTTGATGGAGACTTTGGACTACACTTCATTCTATGCTATCCTTTGTCCTAAATCAGTAGGAGAAATAATGGAAGACTTTGTGCTTTCATGGGTTTCCTGTGGATCCAGTTACTACCCAAGAAGGAATCCTGTTGTTTGCTGAATATCATTTCTAAAAGAAGAGAAGTGCCTTCAGTAATTACACTAGAATTATCCTTTGTTTTATGAACATCATCTCTAAAAAAAGAGAGATAGATGGTATGATTTCACCCCTGAGTCTATTTTTAGCTTATATTAGTATATTATAGTTTATAGGGAACCTCCCCTTACTGAGAGGAGAGATTTATCTCATTCTGGCTATGGTCACCACATCCATTTTTCTATATAAATCTCTTTATGTTGTGATTGATATAACCATTTTGTCATCAGTTAGTTGATGACAAAATATTCACCCAACAATTTTTTAGTGACTCCACTAGGGAAGAATGAGCAATTTGAAGCCTCAAGCTTTAAATTGAAGCAATTCTAGCTCTTTTCCATTTCCATTTTACACTCTGGCAGATCCATCGTATACGTGAAGCTAGAGAGCTCAAGGTATTATTGACCCTGTATTTAAGTTGGTGTAGCTGAATAATTTTGATCTTTTTCCTCTACCATCTCACCTTTAGTGAACTAGGAGTTTTTCTCCTACAAACATCAGGTCTTCAATACCAAGCAAAGCTGTTCTTTCCTCTGCTAGTAGAGCTTTGTCTATACATATCCTATAGAGATTTATTATCCCTCCTTTCACTAGTTATATCATGGTAGCTTAAGGCCCCTCGAGTAATACTTTTGGTCTTTTGAATCTAACCCCACCTTTACATGAGCTACCCCGTAGTTCAAGGAAGAAATTTCCCAAGTTTTATGGTGATGGAAAAGTTCTTCCTAATGAACATATTTCAGCCTTTTTCATATCTTGTGGTGTGATAGGTGTTGAATATGAAGACATAGTAGTCAGACTATTTATATAAACATTATAAGGCACTATCACAGACTAGTTTTATAATTTACAAGCACAAACTATGACTGATTGGAACACTCTCAAGGCCAAGTTAGAGGCTAGATTCAAACCTGTAGATGATGTAAATGCCCTATTAGTTTAGGTTACCAAAATGAAGAAGGAACCTCATGAACCTATGTGAGACTTCATTGCTAAGTTTGACAAGCTAAGGAATAAGATTCCTACAATTGCTTAGCTGACACCTAAAAATCTTAAATGCTTATTCATCAATTCTCAGCTTCTTGAAGTGAGTTTCCTAGTGAGGTGGGTTGGCCACATAGATCTTATTGCAGCTCATATTTTTGCCACTAAGGTTGAAGATGATCTTATCTTGGTAGTAAAGATAAGAAGAGATCCTAACATAAATAAATCTTCTTCATCTTCTAAAAAAATTTCTACAGGCACCACTGATCCTATGGTGCAAAAGCTAGCAAATGATTTGCTAGCTCTGAAAAAAAAATGGCACAAGGGATGTCTACTCCTCCTTATCAGGATATACCAAAGAGAATGTTTCCCAACTAGTCATATTAGGGCAATCCTACCAGGAATCAAGGGCAACTAAATCATCTTACTCCCCCATAAGGGAAGCTTGCCATTGAAGCAACACCAACTAATTCAGTAGTTAGTTATCATGAAGCCAAACATGATTTCTCTTCCCAACTTAATTTGGACCAAGAAGATGATGCTAAAATATTTATAGAAGGCAAAGAAGAATTAGCTAGCAACTCTAACACTGGTTTCCTGAATTACCAGGATGAAGCTAGAAGTAAAGGAGAAGTGTTTGATGGATCATACATTGTATTTACCAGGTCCCAAAACTAGTCAACTCAACAAGCTAATAAAGTTAAAATAGGGGAAGAATATCAACTAGCAATTTCAATTGCTAAATAGGGGACTTCACTACCTTTCCAATCAAAAGACCTGTTGATCAATAAAAAAGTAAGTACCTCAAACAATTTTGCACCTTCTACTTTAGTTTCTCATACTAGTACCACACCCAATAAAACCCATAATGATGGATATTCTTCCTCTATTTCTAGTTAATTTTAGTCATTTGATATAATTGATCATAATAGGAAGACCAAGATCCAAATGTCTGAGTTTGAATATTTACAAGCCAACCCTAAGCAGTTAGATAGGTTAGTTGAATGCATCAAGAATAAAACCATCCCTACAAGACAAGATATTTCAAAGGTAACCCATGATCCCCCAAAGAATACATCTACCTAAAACAATCTTGTCATTAATCCTCTTGGGAAGACAAAACCTTTCTATGTTTCCCTACTGATAAATGGTCATAATCTAAATAATTGCATAATAAATTTGGCACCTCTAATAATGTGATGCCCACCAAGGTGGTAGACTCTTTTAGGCTCACGCTGACTAAAAATTTGGGAGATGTTTCTCCATGGAAAATAAATAAGTGCCACTTTTGGGATAGATCAAAGATGCCCAATTTACATTTGTGGCCTTCCCAAATAAAAGAATTAAAATGACAGTCCTGGTGGCTGACATTCTAGCCTCCTACAACATTCTGCTTGGGCAATTTTTTTGTAAGGATGTTGGTAGAGAGTTGATCATCGACCTGTCTGAGGTGAGGATACCTATCAAGGGTGTCATGTAAAGGCTACTTCTTGACAAAGAGTCAAAATACATTATCACCTAAAAATCAACCTTTGAGGCTCAAATTCTATTTGAATCCTCAGGAATGGGTAACTATTTTCTATCTACTGAAGATGTTCTTATTTCATCAAAGGAAAGTTCTATAAGTGACAATCCAAAAAAATTAGACAAGACATCAGAAGAATTAGTAGAGCATAGTATAGATGAAAGAGAATCTTCCCTCCCTAATGAAGAAAAATTTGATAAAAGATCAGATTCTAATGATGTATGGATTCTTGAATTTGATGGCAACAATTCTTCTACTGGTTCTGGAGCTGGAGTTGTTTTGATATCTCCTCAAGGAGATATTTTTCCCTACTCATACAAGTTGTAGTTTAGTAATACCAACAACGCCACTGAGTACAAATCTTTGCTGCTCAAATTAAAGGCATCAAACTTCTTCATGTCTGGGGAGATGCTGAGCTGGTGGTTTATCAATTGGGAAATCTGTATCAAACCAAGAATGAAATATTGCAACATTATCACAATTTAGTGGGACTGTCTTGAAAGTTTTAATGCTTTCAATATTTCTTCTATGCTTAGAGAATTCAACAATCAAGCAGATTCTTTGGTTGTCTCTACAACTCTCATGGTTCTTCACTGAGATTTCAAAGAGTACAAGTACACTATTGAGTTGGTATTTTGACCAAGCATACCAGATAATGCTAACCATTGGTAGGTATTTAATGGAAACAACCAAATTATTGATTTTCTAGAATAGATGGATAACTTTGAGAAGCTTCATTTTGAAGGTAGTGAATCTCCATCACAGAAATCAGCTCCCAAAACAAATTTAAAAACTAGTGAAAATTTCCTTCAGCACAAGGGAATAAATTTTCCAAATGATTAGTTTCTCTTGAGAATATATTCGATAAGCATGATAGGTGTATCAAGAAGCCATAAATGAACTCAAAATCCTCTAAGGATTTTGATCAAATAAATTTTAGTACAGAAGATAATCCCAAAATGGTCAACATAAAAAATTATTGTATTCCTAATGAATAACTCAAATTCATTACCCTACTTCACCATTACATTAATGTTTTAGAATACTCTTATGATGATCTAAAATATCTTAGGCTTGAATAAATTTAGCATGAAATTTCTATCAAGATTGGGTCATTGCCCCACAAATAGAAACAAAGGTAGTACAACCCCAAGATATCAGGCACTATTCTTTTTGCGATACATAAAATGTTGAATGCAAGAATCATTTTCCCAATCCATCATTCCACCTAGATTGTTAACATAGTCCCTATGAGAAATAAGAATGGATAATTTTGCCTATGTGTTGATTTCAAAAATTTGAATTACTCATCTTTAAAAGATAACTATCCCCTACCCATCATGGATTAGCTGATGTAAATAGTGACTAGCACAGAGATGTTATCAATGTTAGATGGTTTTTAAGGATATAATCAAGTGGAAGTTGGTGAAGCAAACCAATATAATACCACTTTCACTACACCTTGGGGCACCTTTGCATATCAAAAAATGCCTTTTAGCTTGATCAATGTTGGTGTCAGCTTCTAGAGAGCGATAAATCTTACCTTCAGAAATGAAATAGGGAAGTTCATTATGGTATACCTTGATGACTTGACAATTTTTTATAAGTATCATCCTGATCATGTGCATCATCTACAACAAGTGCTGGAGTGATGTTGGTAAAATGGTATTTCTCTTAATCCCAAGAATTCAATTTTTGGGGTTACAAAAAAATAAACTTCTCGGTCACACTGTATCCTGAGAAGGCATAAAGATCAACCTAGAAAGAGTCAAATCCATCTGAGAGCTTACTCTTTCTACTAGTGAGACTGTAGTCCATTCTTTCTTTGGAAAAGTGAATTTTCTATGAAATTTCATTCCTAAATTTGTAGAAAATACTTGCCACATTGTAAACATGATGAAGGGTAAAGCTACTTTCAGCTAGACTGAAGAAGGCAAGTTAACATTTCAAGATATCAAGAAAGCTATTACCCATGCCCCAATCCTAGTTTGTCCTGATTACACTAAAGACTTCATGATATACAACTATGCTTCTAAATACATGCTTTGAACCATTTTAGTTCAACATAATAAAGAAGGTGTGGAGTTCTCAATATCTATCATGATTGGTCCTCTCAAAGCTCATGAACTGAAATATTCAAACATGGAGAATCATGCTTATGAAGTGATTAAGGTGGTAAAACACTTCTATTTTTATATCCTAAACTCACACACTGTTGCTCTGGTTCCTAATACAATAGTAATGTCCTTTCTGACTCAATAGAAGTTTAGAACTAAAAGGGGTAATTGGATTGCTAAAATATAGGAGTTTGATCTTGTTATCAAACCTACAAAGCTTGTGCAGGGAAGAGGTCTATGCTAATTAATTGCTGATAACATACGATAAGAAGTAGGGCATGAAGAAATAGAGGTTGAAGACATGCATACAGTTCTGTTTGTCACCACTATGATTGAGTGGTATTCCAATATTACCCATTTCTTTACCTATGGTGAATGTCTTGCTCACATGTCTCATAAAGAAAAGAGGACTGTTAAGTTGAAAGCTACTAACTTTGTCCTATGGGACAATGGTTTGTATAAGAGGATCCTTGATGGGGTGTTTCTTGATTGCATGGATAAAGTGCAATAAAGAAAACTTTTAGAGTTTTTCCACAATTTGGCTTGTGGAAGAAATTTTTCTTCACTTGTGACTGCCCATAAGATTCTATGAGCTAGGTACTATTGGCCTACTCTATTTCAAGATTCATACACTTAGGTGCATAGATGTGAGCTGTGTTAATAGTTCGTTGGGAAACCCAAGTTGGCCATGCTACCTCTCAAGCTTATGGTAATTGAAGAGCCTTTTTAGCAATGGGGAATTGATTTCATTGGCACTATAAACCTATCCTCGAGTGTTGGACATGACTATGTTCTTATAGCCATAGACTATTTTACCAAGTGGGTGGAAGCCATTCTATTCAAGCATGATACTTCAGAAGTGGTATGTAATTTCCTCAAGGAAAATATTATTTCTTGGTTTGGAGTCCCAAACAAGATTGTAAAAGACAATGCAACCTATTTTTATTCTCATAAAGTTACCCAATTCTGCTACTATTATGGGGTTATCCTTTCCCACTCTTTTAACTATTATCTGCAAGGAAATGGTCAAGTAAAATCAAGGAATAAGAACATGGTGACCATTATCAGGAAGCTGGTAGATAACAATCAGAGAACCTGGCATAAAGCATTGCTTGATGCTTTATGGGTAGACAAGATTGCACCTAAAAGGGTGATAGGTATGTCACCATTTCAACTTCTATATGGTTTAAATGTAGAGATAATAATCACCTTGGAATTATCAGCATTAAAGTTGGCAAAGGTAGTATAAGATTTAACTTTTGAAAGTTCCATCGACAAGAGGATCATGTGCTTAACTAAATTAAATGAGAAACAAAATATGGTGGTAGATCGTATTTCTACACATCAAAGTTTGGTAAAGAAACTCTTTGACCAAAAAGTAAGGATTCATGATTTTTAGATTAGAGATCAAGTCTTGTTGTGAAACAAGATGAGGGAACCAAAAAGAATGCATGGAAAATTGGATTCCTTATGGGGAGGTTTATTTGTCATTCATTGATTAAATGGTGAAAATAGTTTTTTGCTAAAATATCAAGATAGAATGCCATTTGCACTACCTCACAGTGGGTAGCATCTAAAGCACTTCAATCCTTGAAGTATCAGATAAGTCTAATTATACATATGTATAGTCTTTATTTGTTTTGTGTTGTCCATTTGTTTTTGGCACCTTTCTTTTTGGGTAAGCATGACTCCATAGCCCAATGGCATAGATGAAGGTACTTAGAGTCTAGATTCTACTCCCTTCGATTGCTTCAAATCTCAACTAATAGAAGTTCCCTAATTGGAGCCAACTGTTGTTCCCAAAATCTATCACTTGTTTTTGTGGACAACATGCCAACCATTTTAGTCCTGTAGGCCAAAATGCTCTCTTTCTTTATCAAAAGAGTTCTAAGCAATTAATTTTTTTAAATAACTCAAGCCTTTTCAGCTAAGGAAATCATAGGTTCAATAGGTGGGCTTTCTCAAAGGGAAGTTCAAAATACTTAAGGCATTTCCTAAGTGTTTTGAGGATGGTTCAATGCTGAGGTTTAATCAAAAGACTTAACAGTGGGGTTCAAATAATTAGAATGAATGATTGAACCATTGAACCCTGCCTCTAAAAAGTTCAAAGGTTCAATGAGTTCAATGGGTTCAACGAGTTCAACGAACTCAAATAATAAAAGGATCCAAAGCGTTAAAATGAACCATTGAACCATTAAACCCCACCTCTAAAAGGTTTAAAGGTTGAACGAATTTAAATGTTTAAAGAGTTCAAAGTTTGAGTGGAAGCTTCAAGTGAATGGATGAAGTGGAAGATTCTAGAAAATGGTTCAACCAAAGAAGAAAACTAAGTAAATGCAGCCATTTACAAAATATTGAAATACCAAACCATTGAACCATTGAACCAAATGAGTTCAAGGTTTAAGGTTCAAAGTGGTTCAATTGACTAGTGATGTCTCTGCAGACATCAAATTTAGGGTGATGGAATAACCATTGATTTTTAAAAGAGTGTAGACATGAGAACAAACTCAGTGACCAGCTAAGAAAGGAGCTAAAGGAGCCAAATAAAAGTGAGAAGATAGCCTCAAGATCTCAGATCACTAGGAAGAGACAAAATGTAGCAAGGAAAGAGGGAATGACTATAAAAAATATATAAATATTTGTAAAAGATTTATTCCAGTAGGTGGAACAGTCCACCAAGTGGACCTTAGAGAACACAAACATTCAATGGCGCAGCTTGATTTTCTTCATTAAGTAAAGGTGAATAGACGGCCATGTAAGCATCATAAAAAAGACCAAGAAACTCATGCTTAAGAGAAGACATTTGAGATGATTTAGAATTCCAAAGTTAAGGCTGATGACCTATTCCAGCATGGACCCTTCACAAAATTTCCAATGCATTCATTACATTCAATGCAACATGGGCCATTTTTATGAAAACAAGCACCCAAGTCTTCCTTTGAATGCTATATATTGTAAGCTCTCATTTTGGATAAAAGGATATCTCTATTATTAGAAGTGAAGCTTTGCCCAAATTGAAAGTCATTCCTGAGACTTTGATCTCAGACTGTTAATAATATTTTGTTAAGTGAATGAGAAAGCAAGTGACCTTTCAGACTTTGTGTTGAAATAGATTGTGTTATCTGAGAAATCATTCTTATATATTTTTCCTAATATAGTCTTGTCCCTTTAATAAAATAAGTATAATAAGTGAAAATAAGCTGGAAGATGTCCCTAAGTCGACTGTGGGAGACTTTGTGCTGCCATAATTGTCTTTAGTCTATGTTTTGTGTAAAAGATATTGGAGAGACTTTGAACTCTTGTCATCCTTCATAATATTTTACTCTATTGTAGTTTGTAGTGGATATTTTGGGCTACAATTCATTCTATGGTGTCCTTTGTCCTAAATTAGTAGGAAAAATAATGAAAGACTTTGTGCTTTCATGGGTTTCTTGTGGATCTAGTTACTACCCATGAAGGAATCATGTTGTTTGCTGAATATCATTTCTAAAAGAAGAAAATTACCTTTATTAATTACACTAGAATTATCCTTTGTTCTGTGAACATCATCTCTAAAAAAAGAGAGATAAATGGTATGATTTCACCCTTGAGTCTATTTTCAGCTTATATTAGTATATTATATTTTATAGGGAACCTCCCCTTGCTGAGAGGAGAGATTTATCTCATTCTGGTTATGGTTACCACATCCATTTTGCCATATAAATCTCCTTATGTTGTGCTTGATATAACCATTTTTCCATCAATCAGTTGATGACAAAATATTCACCCAAAAATGTTGACCACTTCATTAACCCTCAATAGGTAGGCTATAATCATCTCATCTTCATTCATTCTTAAGATTTAAAACTATCTTATATGGGTTTAAAATTTAGCCAACTTGACCTTACATTCTCCCTTATAGATAGTCTTAAACTTATCCCACATCTCTTTGGTAGACACATAGTGCATCACCTTCAGAAGCTCTACTTATGATAGGCCACAAAGAATACCATTCATTGCTTTTGAATTGTTGTCACTAATCTTATTACCTACTATATCTATAGGGGGAATAAAAGGTGTAGTATATCCATCTAAAACTAATTGTAAAAAATCATGACCTTGAGAAATTAAATATGTTCTCATTTTGACACTCTAAAAGGCATAATTCAATCCATTGAATAATGGATCCTTACTTGTAGATAAACCACCTTGTGCTTGACTAGACATCTTTGATTGCTTAAGATATCCTTTAGGATATTAGGCCTACTTAAAAAGACATAATATGATACCAATTTTTATAATCATATCCACTATGAGGGGGATTGACTTAGTTCCCTTAAAATAATAATTCAATTTCACTAATCATTCATGAAGCATTCATTCAAAGACATACATTAACTAATGCATAAACATGCATCCACATAAGCATAGAAAATATGAACATAAGATATATGTGGGAACCCCTCTTGGGGGATAAAACCCACTAAAACATATCTTGGACTATAATCTTATAATAAATAAATTAATATTTAGTGAGGCACAAACCCCACAAGGAGCACTAATGCCTCACTAGTTAAGCACCAACTCAACTAGACCTTTAGCAAGCATCAACTTGCAAGGAAGCACTAACCCCCTAGGTGACATAGATCCAACTAAGCCACATGGAACCTATGATCACCTTTGGACACCTTTTTCTCACTCAAATGAGGATGATCACCTTTTTTTCTTTTAACACTCGTCTATCTCTCTCAAACAACTTGTGAGGCTTCACTGAATATGCCCTCTTATTGATAGATTTCGGTCATATGACCTTGATCATCATATATATAATCACTATTATAACTTCATGACATATTCAACACACCTATATTATGGTCTTAAGGATCTCTACATAATTTATAAACTTCTATTTCATTCATTCATATCATTAATATTCTAACTAGACAAATTAGGCCAATTAAACCTTCTTCTTATACTTGAATCTAATAACTACTAAAAACAAAGTAAATTCAAGGTTTAGAGTTACCTGGTGATGAATGTTGGTTGCACACCATTGATCAAGCTTTTGTGAGAACTCCTCTTTGACTGGAGAGGAATGACCTAAAATTCACCACACTTAAATAAAAATTGGATTAATAGATAGATGAGTGGGTTGCGTAGCAAGAAAATAGTCCCAATAAGTGATACACTTTCTTAGATGGATGTCAGCCCATGTTTAACATTCAAGTTTATAAATATACATGAAATTACAAAGACATATATGGATAAAATATAAATTGACAATGCCAAAGATAATTAATCAATAATAGGATTTATGTGATTAAAGTAAGCATCCCAAAATTCTGCAACTACATCAACATCCTTTTGGATTATAGCCATTTGTTCATTAATGTATTCAAAATTATGTATAAAATCCATAATGCAAAGTCCTATCGCAAATGTAATGTCACTCTTATCTATAAATAGTTGTTGAGGGACTATGGGAAGATCATAGATGCTAATAGAATCATGTACTAATCTAAGCAGGGTCATCTACATGAAAATAAAAAATTTATCAAACCAAAATGTAGATTTAATAGATTCCAAAGATGCAAAATAGATTATTTAAATCTATCTTTTTAGTTTGATAGGGATCAATGATGATCCTATAGGAATGACATCGATTCTATAGGATCAAAATTGATCGAGATGAATAGATATCAATTTTGTGTAAAAGTGTTGAACTATAAAACAAACTATAATGACAGCCTATAAAATTAATAAAACAATCAAAATTGAATGTAAATAAAAAAATAGATATTGTGAAAGATGAATAGAAATTAAATATTATAAGATACTAACCTTAGATGGTTGAAGATGTTTAGATGAAAAGATGCCAAAACAATGTAAATGGCCTCCAAAAATCACTTGATAATGTCACCAATCAAGTGTTCTTCAAAGTGGTAAGGTGTTGTTAATGTCTATACGCAGGTTTGAGATTGGTTTGGAAAAAAAATTATGATGAAAATGACTTCCTTCCTTTCACATTTATTCCTCTCTTGCAATGGAAGTTTGTTGAATATTTATGGATCGATGTCAATCCTAACCAATTGGCATTGATCATGAAGGATTGACATCGATCCACCTAATTTGGTAAAAAATTATCTAAGGCTATTTTGAACCACATGCCAAACTTAATGAATATAACACTAAGTTATTTACATGGATTTTTAATGAGGGTATGTTCTTAGGAGGGTTGGGTAGGAGGTTAAATAATTTGTTTTCATTTCACTTTTATGGATTTTATTTGATTTTTATGGATTGTATGGTTAAGGGTGGTAAATAGTAATTTAATAGAATTAATTACCATGGGTAAATAGGGGTTAATTATTATTTACATTTAATTTAATTAACCTATGTGGTAAAGGTAAATGGGAAAGTAAAATGTAATTATTTAAAATAATTACCCATGGGGGATTACTATGTTAGAAATAACATAAATATGATGATGCATAAGTTAATACACAAGGGTGTATAAAAATAGCATCTACATTTGCCCCTTTTTGTGGAGTGGTATGCAATAGTGGGTTGTGAGACATAAATTATAAGGTGTCTAATGCACCAAGTTTATTTTGAGAAGGTGTCCCCTCTCAAACTGGGTGCTGAGAAGTGAAATGGAATGAATGATGGGTTTGAATAAGATGGAATGGATAACAAATGTGGATGAGGTGAAATGGATATGTGAAAAATAACTAAGGACACATAAAAATATGGATGGCTACAATGGAATTCCAAGTTTGCAATTAATTGAATAAAAAGTAATGCAACCAACAATGCTTGAAAGATGAAGGCGAGTAACAAAATGCCATAGCTAAAACAAGTGTGTGTAAGTAAAGGCTATCAAGAAAATAAAAGATATGGATAGTGAACCAAAGCATTTGGTGTGTGTATTGTGCATGCATTACCTATAGATAGTTGTTCACAAGATAGTTTATCCTCAGAATCTTACAAGGGGAAAGAATCCAAAAAAGGGGATATGCCATTAAGGATATTAGGGAGCTGATAAGGGGTCAAAATACTTAAATATAAAAGGTAATAAGAAACAAAAATGGGATCGTTGAAATGCAAGTAACAATATAGGGCTTGGGAACAAAATTGGGAGCATGCAAAATGATCCATAAATGCAAAAATTTAACAAGTCAAAATGATTGATGCCAATCTATGAGGGATCAATATTGATTCAAAAAATAGACATCGATTTAGGGGATTGACATCGATTGGGGTGATTAATGTCGATCTCAATAATATATATATATATATATATATATATATATATATATATATATATATATATATATATATATATATATATATATATATATATATATAGGCATCTGATGTGGAAAAAGGCTAATTTAGCTATCAATGAAAATAAGAATCCAAATTTGATGTCCATCAAGCTTGAAAATGAACATGAGAGACTATGGAGGTGAGTAGGAGTGGATGATGATGATGATGACTACAATATGAGGTAAGGGTTAAAAAAATTAACAAAAAATTAGTAATTTATTTATTTGTTTATTTTTGTTTGTTTTGTTATATATATATATATATATATATATATTATTGATTTTTTTAGCATAATAAATTAGGTGTGTTAGGAAAATTAGTGGGGGTAAGGGGAGTGATTTTTTTTTTGAGAAATTTAAAACTTATGGGGGGAAATGTTAGGGTAATAGGAATTAACATCAATCTAAAATGGATCGACCACAATCCTCATTGATCAATGATGATTAGAAAGGGATTGACCATGATCTATAAGATCACTATCGATCTATAAGATCACTATTGATCTATATCAAATCAATATTGATCCTTAGTAGATCGATGGAAAACAAAAAAAATTAGTCTTTTGATTAACTAAAAGGATGCCTTTGATAGGGTCAAGAGATACTAATGATGAAGGATAAATTCCATCCATTATTGTCATACTTGTGGGAGTTCATGAGCGATGAGGACTAAGTACATCTTAAAGTAGTAGGATTTAGAGGGATTCATCACTATCAACATTTCCATCAAGATATCAACATGATGGTTGTATTTTTAGAGTGATGGGATCATAACACCTACACATTTTGGATTTTCACTAGTGAGATGACCATTACTATAGAGGACATCCATTGCATTCTTTGAGTATTGATTCTAGGTGCTCCTATATATAGTAGACAAGACTAGATGAGTATTGGCATTGGTACATTTATATGGAAAGAGATATTATATTTTTTACTAGGGGGTTCTCTTTCTACCCACTATATGATCAGGATCCTACTGAGAGACTAGTTCCAACCATGATGATGCTGGCACTGACTTGCTACATTCTACCTAACTCAAGGGGAGGAAGACTACCATGGAGCCTCTCAAGTGTGATAGCATACATGATAGAGTTACGTATGGTGTTTTCTTGGGCACCCACATTACTAGGGTATATATATAGAGAGATATGTATTTGGCATACCAAACAGTGATTAGGTTTAGATATTACATTATTGGGTGTATGATCATATCCATGTGATTCATCCAATAGGGACTCCATGGACTGGATTTGAGGAGATGGTGTAAAGTGTAGGCTTCCTTTTATGGAAGGAAGATATGATTATACCACATGCAAATAGGGTAGTGTGGGATCTAGTGCACTATAGATAGGTCTTTAGCAAGCTATAGATAAGGGATGTTATCTAGAGGCCCTATGTAGATTTTATATCATGGGTATAAAAGTAGAGATAGGTGATGTGGCCTAGGAGTTATGGGTTCATAGAATATGGCCAAATCACCTTGAGATATTCTACTTTGATAGGGTCCATTGACAGTTTGGACTACTATAGGATATTCCACTAGCCCCATGCTTGTATAGGTAGGAGGATATAGAGCTAGAATAGTTAACACTTGATACTCAATGGTTTTGATGGGACCATAGGGGGACCCCATAATGATGGATATAGATGATTTGGGGTACATGGATGACTATGCATCATGGTTTATAGGGGAGACAATGAGGAGGTAGGAAAGAGTAATAAGACCTCGATAAGAGATGGTGCATGATGAGGTGAGAGGAGATGTGGAGAAAATGTACACATGAAGGAGGCACTAGTATAGAATGCCCCTACTCAAGAGATGATAAATATAGTTGTAGCTATGGATAAGAGGGATACTCTAAGGGCTCAGCTATAAGAGGCATAGACAACCCACATCACATTACAAGGGTAGATTACCACATTGTAGAGTGATCTAGAGAGCATGAGGGACTAGAGGGACCATGCTATACATGATCACAATATCTATAGAGCATATATTGAGTATACAAGGTCTATTGTGATAGAAATACTAGCCCCAAACATTGCAAGATATATCATGACACCTCCTACAAATAAGATACCACTTTGATAATGTAGAGATTTACTTATGAAGATGTCATATTATGAGAGGATAGTATAAAGATGGCTACTTGATATTCCTTAGTTTGCTTCATATGTGGCCAGCCACCATAGATAATAGAGGGCTCTTAGGGATACAATTAGTTTAGGGAGTATAGTAGGTTAAGGAGGGGATGATGAGGGAGGTGATAGTATTCACCTCAACAGGATCGATTTCAGTAAGTAGAGCTCATTATATTCATATTATAACATTTGTACAGACTTTGATATATGTATGTATGTGTGTGTGTGTATGTGTGTGTGTGTGTGTGTGTGTGTGTGTGTGTGTGTGTGTGTGTGTGTGTGTGTGTGTGTGTGTGTGTGTGTGTGTGTGTGTGTGTGTGTGTGTGTGTGTGTGTGTGTGTGTGTGTGTGTGTGTGTGTGTGTGTGTGTGTGTGTGTGTACACACACACACACACACATACATACACACACACACACACTTTTTTGCTAATAGATGGATCATGTGTATTATCTTCTAGATTTATTGATATTTAGAGATATGTTATGATTTTATGGATTTATGGATGGATTTTAGATTATGGGTATGATGTTTTTAATTTTGATCAGTGTTTATATATGTTGTGGATTTTTATGGTTTATTAATTATGGATTTCACATGTCATAGATTATGGATGTTATATCATGATTTATGTTTTTTAATAAATGGATTATGATTCTGAATTATGTGTAATGATGATTATGAATTATTTTATAGCATGAGATATATTTTTGCTAAATGGATTATGATTATGGATTATATATGGATTTTAATGTTTTCAATAGTTGTGAATTTATGGATTTTAGTGATTACATATTATTGATTTTCTCATCATTGACGTGGACCATAACCAAAAGAGAACCTCTCATATGTATGGCCTATGCATCGTTTGCTAGATGGTAATAGACTATGACACTACCTAGGTTAGCTAAAGCTTCAACCTTGGTCATTAATTATGATTATATGCTTTTGATAGGATGGGGAATATACTAATTTAGAGATAATTCATTTTCACCTCATATTTCATAATCAGGTTTTATCCTTTAGGAATCATTTTTATGCCAATAGGTAGACTGATCAATACAAGAAGTATACAATTAGAAAGTTGATCAATACGAGAAGCTTTTTTGGGAGATTAATTTTGATTATATATATATATATATATATGGATTTTAAGTGGCATAATTTTGAAAACTAATCAAAGCAAGAAGTTTTTAGCTTGGTAGCCATCCTTTGAGGGAGTGGTCTACATTTTAACATGTTTTCACACCTATCCTTCAAGGGAGCAGTCTATTATTTTGCCTTTTTATTTGATTATAGGTTTCCTTCGAGGGATCAGTATATTTATTTAGCCCATTTTGATGTTTTTTTAATTTTTACCACTTGATTTTTGGATCCCAAAGAAGATAATTCAAAATGACATAAAATGATCCCTTAGGATGGCTTCCATGAATTCATCACATGAGATGATTGTGTTATCTTAGGAAATTAATGGTTTTTAGGAAATAAGGGAAATAATGATCTACGGTTTCTCCCATAACAAGTGAAACTTATCCATGAGATAATGTTATGTATAGAGTTGGGGTATATATATTCAAGGTTAAGGTTATAATGACTATCGAATAACCACATAACTCTCATATCATTATTTGGTATTTTTAGACAAGGTAATATGACAAGATGAAATATGAGATAACCAAGATGAGCCAAGATCTATCAACTATAGTAAGGACATAGATGCAATGCATTAAGAGATTCTCATTCTAGTTTACGATCAAGAGAAGCCAAATGATATGCCTCAAATCCATATTTATGGGTTATGATGTATGGTCCAAGCCAATTAGGATAAAATTTACCCCTTTTATTTAATTACATATTAGTGATATGTTGATTTTCTTTAAGCACAATATCCGCAATATTAAATTCATTCTCTCTTACATGTTGATTATATGCTTGTTTTAATCATTCTTGATATATACTAAGGTGATCAAGGGATACTACACAATGCTCATCTAAGAGTTTTAGATGGGATAAACATTCTTGATGAAAATCCTCATAAAAAATAATGTCTTTAAGGGAGACATAAAGGGAAGGGATTTGGACTTCCAATGGAAGTACAACTTCTGAACCATAGACTAAGGAAAATGGACAAACACTTATAGGGGTTCAAATACTAGTTTGATATGCCCATAAGATGAAAAGGATATGAAGATCCCAATTCTTTCCAAATTCATTAACAAATTTAGTTAGGATTTTGACCAAATTTTTATTAGATGCTTCCACTTGACCATTATCTTGAGGATAGTAAGGTGAGGAAAACCTCAATTTAATTTAAAATGAATCACATAATGATTAGATTTTTTATTTTTAAAATATTTTCCATTATATATTATTATTTTACATGGACTCCAAAATGACAAATAATGTGTTGGAGGATAAACTCCATAATCTTTTCTACCTTAGTTGAGATAAGTGGCACAACTTCCACCCACTTAGTGAAATATTCTATAATGGTGATAATAAAGCTATGACATTGGGAGGATTTAAGATTTATTTTCCCTATAATATCAAGCCCACATTAGGATAATGGCCAAAATTCTCTTTCTACTTGCAAGGCTTTACTAGGGACCTGGGATAATTTTACATGCTATTGACATTTTACACACCTCTTAATGTATGCACAATAATCTTGATTTCGAGTGGGCAAATAGTAACCTAGATGTAAGATCTTCTTAGTAATTACATGACCATTAAAATGTCCACTACATGACCCATCATGGACCTCCTAGATGGCTAGGGTAGCTTCATTCTTTTGGAGACAATGGAGAAGAATACCATCAAAACCACGCTTATAAAGAATAACCCCTAGTATGATATAGTGGGTATATTTCTATTGGAAGACACGTCTAACACCTTTAAATAGATGGGGAGAAGATAATCTTGTAGATAAATAAGCAAATATTTATGCATACCATGGCTCCTCTAGGTTTTCCTCAATATTATTGATGGATGGAAGATCAATCCTTGTGTAGGAAGGTTGATTGACTTGATGGATAAGGATAAATATCTTGGACTCCTAAGATGAAGATGGGATAAAAGAGGCAAGAGATGCCATAGTATCAATGAACTTATTCATTGATCTAGGCATAGCCTGGATTACATAACATTCAAAGGTGGATAAAAGATGATAGACTAAGGTCTTATATCTTTAAAGGATATCATTCTTGCATTGATATACACCAATAATTTTATTGATCACTAGTTGATAATCACCATAGATATTAATGGACCTGACTCCTAATGAAAGGGTAGTTTGGATCCCAATAATCAATGTTTCATACTCAGCCATATTATTGGTGCAATCAAATTCTAACTTAAAAGAGAAAGGCATGGGAATACCCTAAGGAGAGATTAATATAATTCCTTGCCTGTCTTCTCTCTCATATTTAGACCCATCAAAAAACAAAGTCAGATATTATAGGACTAACGAAGAAGTGGAAGTGGTAGATTCATTAAGAAATTCATTGTTGATTGATTGATTATCACTAAGAGGTGCTTCAAACAACTTATCAACAATAATCTACCCTTTAAAAAAAATTGGTGGAGAAATTTCAAATCAAACTTAGCTAGAAGCATAATCCGTCTGACCATCTGTTGATTTTTGTAAGGCTTAGAATGCATGAACTTAAGGGGATCAATACTCATAATTACATACATCTTATGGTTAAGTAGGTAGTGATGAAGTTTTGAGGCTAGAAAGACCAATGCTAGGCATAGTTTTTGGGTATGTGAATAATGTGTTTTATATTCTATGAGGGTATGACCTATATAATAAACATTTTTGTCTTTGTGATGCTCATCTCGATGGGCAAACATAACACCTAGAGCATGATCTATAGCTGAGATATAAAAGAAGAAAGGCTACCCTTCCTTAGGTGGAGTGAGGATAGGAGGTGATAAAAATAGTATTTGAGCATGTTAAAGGCTTCTTGACAATGAAAATCCCATATAAAGTGACTATCCTTCTTTAATAGATGGTGGAAAGGTTAACACTGATCGAAGAGTTGTGAAATAAAATGATGAATAGACTGGAGCTTGCATTATAAACTATGAAGCTATTTAAGGTCAAATAGAGGAGGAATCTCTAAAATAACCTTGATTTTAGTGGGATCCACTTCTATTCCATTAATAAAAATAATGAAACCTAGGAGTTTACCCATCAAGATGCCAAAATGCACTTTGTCAGATTTAGATGCACATGATACTAGAGTAGATGATCAAAAATAATATTAAGCATAGATAGGTGATCTTTGTAGAGCTTTTGACTTCCCAAGGAGGTCATATACATAGTCCTTGACAATTTTTTGGATTATATCATATAAGTCATGGCCCACTAATAAGTGGTTCCTACATTCTTTAAGACAAAAGACATAACATGGTAGAATAAAGTCCCCCAAAGAGTAATAAATGTAGTTTTATGTTGATCTTAACCAAAAAAACCATCCATAAGGGATAAAATTTCATGACCAATATTCAAATCCACTAATTGGTCAATGTTAAGGAGAGGGAAATCATCTTTCAAATAGGCAAGATTTAAATCATAAAAGTCTATACAAATATGAAGTCCCCCTATAGGCTTAGTGATCAGAATGATGTTGGACATCCACTAAAGATAATCAATGGATCGAATAAAGTTAGTGAATAAAAGGCACTACAGTTCCTCTTTTACTAGGAGTGCAATGTGAGGATGCATTTTGTAGATTTTTTGCTTCATTGGCTTAGCATTAGGAAAGGTAATGATGTTATGGATAATGATTGTGGGGTCAATACCAGGAATATCACTATAATACCAAGCAAAGGCCTTACTACGATTTGATAAAAAAAAGTGGTAAAATCCTACTTTACTTGTGGATCTAAGTCTTTGCTAATTTTAATAATCCTTGGGGCTTCCTAAGACCCAATATTAATATCAATAGTGGCTTCATTTAATAAGCTAGACAATTCAGATGGAAGAGAATTACATAAATAAGAGTTTTCAATGCCTAAATGAGTCAAGATTGACTCATCATCGTGAAACTAAAAAATATGGATGGTTGGTGTATCATGTCCTATTAGGTTAGGATATACTAAGGGGATGATTTGGATTTCACCATAGTGGTGGAAGATGAGGGGTTATAAGGAAATCATATTGACTAAAAAAAATTTAGGAGGGATGGATACAATATCATTAGTCGAGGAAGAGGTGTCGAATGAGGAAGATGGTTTTTCTTCTTCTAAAGATGGTAGAAAAATAGGTTTGGGGGAAGATTTAGAATATTTATTAAAACCTAATCCATGATTTTCATTTGGTTTTCTAAAATCTCCTAATGTGACATCATGATAACCTTGCTCATATCTACCCTTGCCAAAACCTTTACATGTGTAGCAATAAAGATAAGTTTGCACAAAATGGGGATTGCTAAGAAAGGAGAAATCAGATGTGAATAATTTAGCACAAGTACTTTCATTAGGTTCTAAGGTAGCTTGATTGATCCTACCATATATTAAGTGAGTACATAAGAAGGGTGGTCCAAATGGGATGAGTTCACCTAGGTTGGGTGAATACATGGATTACTTATCAAGATGGCCATATTCTCTAGGATTGGGTAAGGTATTAAGGGTTAATAACTAATATTCCCCCATCAAAATTTGTTGCATTAGGGAGTCAATAGAATCTAGAGTAAGTATTTTTAAGGCATGGATAGTTGTGCTAGTTGAGGCTTGATTAGAAGATGAAGATGGAATTGTATCTAGTGAGGGTATTATGACATCACTTGGTTGAAAGGTGAAGTTACATGATTTAAAAATATGAGGATTAAAAGGGATGATGTGTACCTAGCCTTCATGTTCATATTTAAGGCATCAATAGACTATGGAGGGTACACATCACATTGTATGAATCCATGAATGTCTTAATAAAATATTATATTAGAAAGTCCCTTATATTACATAAAATAGTTCATGAATAGTATGATAACCTACATGAATGGGGAGAATGATTGTTCCTACTATGGGTACTATCATTTCATTAAACAATCACTGAGGATTGGGAAACAATGGTTTATGTTAGTTATAATTGTTGGAAAGTATGTAAGGAAATAATATTAATACTAACCCCATTAACAATCATAACTCTTTTAATTTGAGTTTGATTTATTTTAGCTGTAATGAAAAGGGTGGGATCTTGATCTTCAGGTGATAAAGGAACAACCTCAAAATTAGTAAAATTAATAGCTAAGACCATTTGAAGGGCTCCTATAAAAGCTAACAAAGGTTGAGGTTCATCTACTCAGACCTCAATAGCTTGGAGAGCTTTTATAATTGGCTGTCGATGTTGTGGAGAATTTTCAATAAACTCATATAATGACATTTTTATAGGCATTTAGTGGAGTTATTTTAATAAGGAAATTTGTACCAACTCCTTGGCTTCAGTTGGGGTAGTTCCTATAAGAGAAAATTTAGGATTTTGTTTATATAGTTTAAGAATATTAGGTACAAAGGCTCCTATAATTTAAACCTTATCTTTATTAAGATTTTGGTTCTGAGGATGGGTGGTTACATGGATGACATCAATGTGTAATAACAGTGTATCTGAAGAGGCTACTAACTCTTTATCACTTATAGGACTAGAAGGATTATGGGTGGGTGAAATGGATGGAATAGTGACCTTTTGCTTAGGAGTTTGATCATTGAGATCATCAATTAATAGGTCATAATCTTGGACTAGTTGTTGGATTATAGCCTTAAGGGCTTTGTAATTTTTTGTATCATGTCTAGGTACTCTATGATATGCACATATTTCTTTATTTTTATACCAAGCAGGTCTTTGAGGATGAAGGTTAATGGAATGTATAGGTGGTAACATAATGAGGGATGTATACAATAATTATTTCAATATTACATTATAAGATCCCTTTAAAAGGTCATATTATGGTTTTATAGGGGTTTTGATAATATGCTCTTTTGACAAAGTATTACTCATTGGGTTTTATCCTTAGCCTTTATAGGAGGGAAAAATTTAATCTATTTTCCTTTAGGTTTCTCTAATGGTCCCTTAATGGAGGAAGGTGGATATCGAGATGGATGTGTGACTAATAATGGAGAAAAACTTTGCATTTTCCCATGTGTTTGAGTAGAATCACCTATGATAGATATATAAGATGGATAGGGACCTAAAATAGATGATGGAGATGGTATAAAATGGATAGGCCCTTTGTTATTTCATGTGTTAACAATAGAGGGGGTATTCAGACTAAGGTTTTTATCTTTTGATATTTGAAAAAGATCAACTTTAACTTGAGGATGAGCAAACACTTTCTTCAGTGGAATTCCAAGACAATTATCCTAGATATCAATGATAGGAGTTTTATCCTTTCCTTTAGTATCTTCAGGGTAAGAAGATGTTATAGTAGAATATGGTTTCAAAGGGTTGATATTTTAGGCAAAAGAATAGGATCTCATTATATGTTTTCTAGGGATCAAAGGGGTGGAATTTCCAACTCTAGAAGTATCAAGATGTTTATATGTAACATCCTGAGGAGTAGTTTCATTTTCTTCTTTAGGAGATTCAGTGTGAGAAGGTGATGGTTCATGCGAATGATCCCATGTAATGAGATCAAGGAGCTCTACATGGTTTTTAGGATTGGTTTTAATTATCTCAAGTTGATTCATATCAAAATCATCTCTTGTAAGGAGATCCTAGACCAAAGGTTTCTCTAAGACTTCTTTAGGCAATAATTGATCATGAATTGTGTCAAACATATGAGGAGATTGATTTTGTGTTTCTCCAAGGTTAGATTGGACTATGTTTGATGTTAATTGATGGTTTGGAAATGGCTATTTGAAAATATCTAAAGACTGGTTAGGAGCAGCATTTAGATTGTCAAACTGAAGGTCCCCCTTGTCAATGAGGTTCTATACCAATTATTTAAAGGATTAACATCATTTTACGTCATTTATTATTACCCTATGATAAGAACAAAACTCATCTTTTTTATACCAATTAGGTTTAGGATGTGTATCATTGACTGGTCTAATTAGAGGGAGTTTAATAACATTTGTTTGTAGGATTTTATCTAATATCAAAGTATAAGGCTATCCTATAGGGGTATATTTATTAGGGGTAAATGAGTAAGGCCCATAGGTTGCTATGTTTGAGAGATAGAATACCTCAGTTGGTTGGATGCTAGAAGGGAAGAGGTTTTTACAATAATTGCATTTGCTACCCCTTTTGGTTTAGGATTATTGCTATTACTTTTGGAGGGGCTAGATTTGAATTTTTTATTATGTAACTTAACTTTTACCTCTTCAATGCCATGGATTTCAAGCTTATGGGCCATGGTAAAGGATTCATAAAAATTCTTAAAATTTTGAATTTGTAAGATGGACAATATATGTTTTACACAAAAACATGAAAATAATTCAATTAAGTTTGTTTGTGGCAAGGAAAAGGTTAGTTGGTTGATTAAGTTATGCCCTCGAGCCATAAAGTCTGATATGGATTCATCATAAAACTTTCTAATAAAATAAATATTTATAATAGTCAATTTTCAATCAATATTGATCAAGAAGTAATCTAAGAAAATTTGGGCCAACTACCCAAAGGAAAAGAGAGAATGTTAGGGAATGGAATTATACCAATCTAATGTATATCCTACTAATGATATGGGAAATGTTCTAAGTAGGAGGGAATCATCATGTTATATAAGATAACATGCATGTTGAAAGTCTCTAAGATGTTTCCAGGGATATTATTTATTTTAGAAGTTAGTAAACATATGAAGCTCCCATTGTGAGGGATACCGTCAAATAGGGATAGAGAGATGGATTGGATCATTAAAAATTTACTCATATGTGAGAATCATATTATGTCTAGAGGTGGAGGCTTCCAAACTATCCATCCTATTCATGAGGATTTTTATAAGGTCTGTTTGAGCATTACTCTAAGGCACACTTCCTAAAACACCTTCCTGAAAGGGTTGATAAATTAGTAAAGAGGTAAACATAAGTTATGAGGGAAGGTATCCTATTGTAGTAGACATAATAGGTTAGGATGCTACCACGTATTGTGGGACTTGTATCATAATATTTTTCTATGGTAAGGACTATAAGTAAGTAGTTATTAGTGGTTGTGATGAAACTAAATACTGGGTGGCCAAGGAGACATACTATTAGGGAGGTTGTGTTAAAGGGATTTATTGTGTGTGAGGTATTTGTTGTGTGTGAGGGATTTACTATGTAATATATGTTGAATTTGTTCTAATGGATGGGAGACTTTTAGGAATTGACATCGCTAAATTTTGGGAAGGTATAGTAGATATAAGTTGAGTGGTATTTTGAATATGAGTAACGAGGGTTGGAGAACTGGTCGATACTATAGGTGGTTGGTTTCCTAGGGATTATGTCACTTGGGTATTAGAACTAGATGGAAGAGATTCAATAAAAAAGGTTACCATGGCTATGGTAAATTCTCTAGTTCTCTTAGTTCCCTCGAAAGGCATCCCAAACATATATGGAGAGCCTTGGGTAAGGGGGAAAGAGAAATGTGTATTACTCAACTATTAAGATAGTAATTTAGATTAATGGGGTTATTGTTTAGTATTTACACAAAGGAAGGATCTCATTGAGGATAATATTGTGGAAATATAAGATTCTCAAAGGACTCAGGGGAAGATGTGGGACTAGGTGTACATTCTATTAGAGAGGATGTAACACCTTCTTTGACTTCCTTTTTTGATTGTTGTCTAGTCAAAATCATGAGATAGAAAATAAAATAAAAAATAAAACAAATAAATAAATAAAATAAAAAATTATTTTTAAATTATCTCATTTTAATGATGGATGCAAGACACACACACTAAAATTGTTCTAAAAAGTTTTAATCTCTTTTAACTTTAAGATGTGAAAGGAAATATAGAAAAAGAAAAGAAAAATAAGGTATTAATAAATGGTAATCTAAAGATGGTTTTAGGTGTTTTTGTTTTGGCACTCAAAGGAAATCTCTATTGGTATCTGTATATGGCTTGATACTTGGGGCTTGCTCCCCTCATGTCACAATCCCATAGCCAGTGCAGGTGCTTAGCCAAAATATACCAGTGGTCCAGAGATTATACTCAGCTAGAGAGCTAAGTTGGTCCTCCCCTTGGTGGTGAAATCCAAGTAGGATTACCAAGAAAAAGGTTTCCATGAGATGATAAAATCCCTATTGATTTCTTTATGTCAGGTGTTTAGATGTGTTAATTAATATTGTGATTTGGCTTGTGTGTGGATAAAGTGATGACTATGATAGATTTCTTCCTAGATTATTCTATGTGAAAGAATCTAAATAGGAAAGATGAATGTAATTTATTTTAAATTTTTAAGAAAAGAAAATAAAATGTAGTCCGAATGTTATCTTTGGATGAATGCACAAAAAGAAAGGGAAAGAGAGCAAATTTAATGATTTTGAATTTAAAAAATAAAAATGAGACCTATAGGTCCTACTGAGTGTGCCAAAAAAATTTAGTATTTTTATGTTTTTTCAATGTGGATCTAATTAACTACTAAAAACAAAGTAAATGTAGGGTTTAGAGTTACTTGGTAATGAAGGTTGCTTGTGCATCATTGATCAAGATTTTGTGAGAACTCCTCTTTGGTTGGGGAGGAATGACCTGCAATTCACCACACTTAAACAAAAATTGGATTAATAAATAGATGAGTGGGTTGCCTGGTAAGAAACTAGTCCCAATAAGCGATACACTTTCTTAGATGGATGCCAGCCCACATTTAACATTCAAGTTTATACATAAACATGAAATTACAAGGATATATATTGATAAGATATAAATAGACAATGCTAAAGATAATTAATAAATAAAAAGATTTATGTGATTAAAGTAGGAATCCTATAATTTTGTAGCTAAATAAACATCCTCTTGGATTATATCCAATTTTCATTAATGTATTCAAAATTACTTATAAAATCCACAATGTAAAGTCCTAGCTCAAATGCAATGTCACTTTCATCGGTCAATAGTGGTTGAGGGACTATGGGAAGATCAAATATGCTAATAGAATCATGTACTAATATGGGTAGGGTCATCTACATGGAAATATAGATTTTACCGAACTAAAATGCAGATTCAATAGATGCTAAAAATGCAAAATAAACTGTTTAAAGCTATTTTTATAGTTTGATAGGGATCGATGATGATATTATAGGATTGACATCGATTCTATAGGATTGACATCAATTTATATGAATTGATGTCGATTATGTGTAAAAGTGTTGAACTATAAAATAGACTATAATGATAGCCTAGAAAATTGTTAAAAAAATCAAAATTGAATGTAAATAAAAACATAGAGAGTACAAAAGATGAATAAAACTTAAATATGATAAGATACTAACCTTGGATGGTTGAATATGTGTAGTTAAAGAGATGACAAAATCATTTAAATGGCCTCTAAAAATCCCTTGATAATGTCACCAATCAAGTGTTCTTCAAAGTGGCAAGGTGCTGGTAATGTCTATATGCAGGTTCAAGACTGGTTTGGATAAAATTTCATGATGAAAATGGCTTCCTTACTTTCACATTCATTCCTCTCGATCAATGTAAGTTTTTTGAATATTTATGGAATTATTTCTATTCTAACCAATCAGTGTCAACCATGGAGGATCAACATCGATCCACTTGATTTGGTAAAAAGTTATTTAAGGCTATTTTGAACTACATCCCAAACTTATTGAATATAAAACTAAGTTATTTTCATGGATTTTTAATGAGGGTTGGTTGTTAGGAGGGTTGGGTGGGAGGTTAAATAATTTGTTTTTATTTTATTTTTATGGATTTTATGGTTTTTATTTAATTTTTATGGATTTTATGGTTAAGGGTGATAAATAGTAATTAATAGAATTAATTACCATTGGTAAATAGGGGTTAATTATTATTTAAATTCAATTCAATTAACTTATTTGGTAAATGTAAATAGGAAATTAAAATTTAATTATTTAAAATAATTACCCATGGGGGCTGTTATGTTATAAATAATATAAATATGATGACACACAAGTTAATACACAAGGGTGTATAAAACTAGCGTCTACAACCTTGGTTTGAAAAAATGTATACATACTTGGATCACCCTTGGAATATATAAAAAAAAATCATAAGATAAAAAACCACTACATAGGTTGGCCACCAGTCAGAAGGACCAAAACCACCATTAGGCCTAAAGGAGACATAATGCAATTAGGCCTTCTCAAAGCACATGTTTCACCTTGAACACCTTAGAACATATTGAGACTTAATAAATGCATGAAAATTTTAAAAAAATATTAAATTATACCCATTATAATATCACCTTATTTCCCTAACACCTTTTATCTCATTTCACTCCTTGAATCACACCATTAGGCCTACTCACAATTAGGCCTCCTCACAATTAGGCCTTCTTATTGTCAAAACGTTTGCCAACTAAAACTAAAAAACACAACCAATTTGATTTTAAAAATACCATTAAATTATATTTATATATAATTCATGAAATCATTATTATAAAAAAATTCATTATACACTTTAATATAGAGATTAAAGCCTCAAACTCACTTCTATAACATGACCACTTAAAACTGCCTGAATGTTCCAAAACCCAATCATGAAAAATTGACCACCAATAATCTATACAAGGATATTTCATGACTATAAATTCACTCATATGAAACTTAGATAACTTTAGATCATCTTCATATGCATTATAATCCTCATCTTTGGGCAAATCACCTAAAACTCATCTCTGTTAGATGACTACTCAGAACTGTCAAAAACTTCAAAACACAATCTTGAAAATAAAGACTTAAAACACATGTAGAATGAGTTTAATTAAATTAAAATGGGTTTAAATTATCTTTAAAATCACTTGGAACATCTTTAAACAAATATATTATAATGTCCAAATGGTAATATTAGTCTTACAGACCAATCTCATGGCTTCACAGTACATAGACCTCATTATGTTAGACAAGTCATTTTGAGATAAATTTTATACTTATATATAAGAATATTAAAATATTATATATAATATAAATATGTGTTACATTTCTTTCATAACAACCCTATGAAATTTGATCCATCCATAATCAATGACAATGCACCCCTAATCTCATTCCCGCTTTTGCTTGTTTTTTTCACTGTCTTCCTCACTAGGCCTTTTTAACAATAGGTAAAATTTCATGAAAAATTTATAATTATTAAATTATATAATATTATAAAAAACCTAAAATTTAATAATATATAAGTATCAATATTTGACCTCTAATAATTTTCATGCTTTAAACTAGTTAACCTTGCCTCCTACATCAAAAATCTGAGAAACAAGGGATTTTTTGTACCTTCCACTCACTCATATATTATGACAATTCCACATATAGGTACCTATGATATTCATATACATTATAAAATAATAAAACTAGGCCATCTAACTCATTTTGATCCATTTCTATCAATATATTCCATATCGGGTCATTATTAGGGTTTTAGAGAAGGTTAAGACCACCTTATAGTCTTATAAATCATTCATAGATCTTCGGACCTTAATCCAAAAAATAATTATTAGAAAATTTATATGGATCATTCAAAAACATCCATGAAATTTTTATGATCTCGTGCAAAGGTTTAACATGCCAACAAGTACATGAAAGTCCTTTTCGGGTCTGTAACACCTCATTCTAGCACTAAAGAGACCTTAACTTTACTTTTTACGAATTTTACTTAAATATAAAACTTTAAAATTCATGATGAATCTTAAAACAACCTATAAAACCTATGTAAAATCTCAGATTATCTCTATCACCTTGAAGACTAAACTTGACCCCTCATTAGGCCACACTAGGTCTCTTTGCATACTAGGCCTATACCTGTAAGCAACACCTAGACCTTGAACACACTTTGAAACATCTTGCACTACTCTCAAAACCTAAAAATTATGTCATAAAACCTCATACCATTATAAAAAAACAACCAATCTTCTTCTCATAAGCCTCAAACTACTCACCTCATCATGCTACCAAGCTTATTCCTTTTCACTAGGTCTCTTCATGTAAATGAATAAGACATGAACTAACCTTGAAACCTACTCTAAAAGCTTATCTACTTTACACACATGTTTACATAGTGTAAAACATATTATTACATGTTTTACCACTTATTTTAATCCTTCATAGGTTTAGATAACACCTTAAGACTCTTTATTAGGTTAGGCAAGGTCTAGGACTAGTCTAGTTGCATACTTAGGCTTAAGACCTTCCCCCTATAGGTTTACCTTGTAAATTTCCTAAGTGTTAAAACACTTAATATTAATTATTTTTCATCCATATACATCCACTCATACTTATGTATATCCATCTTAACATACCATCATCTTCATACTTTCTCACAAGGTCTCTTCATGTACATGCTCATGATATGATAATGTTCCTCAAGACTAGTGCTCAAAAATATGCTTAACTTGTATCTTGAACTTGACCTTAAAACATGTCATCAACCTTAGAATAATTACTTGATTTCCTTCAAATTCTTTCTCAACATAGAGACAATAAGTTGCCTTCAAATTTTCTCTTATCATAAGACTTCTTTGTCACATACCACTTCACCATGCATGACATCAACTTTTACCTTGACATTAATGACATCCATCTTGACCTTGAAATTAATGAAAACATAAATTCCATAACACTAACAATAGGCACATACCTCAACAAACTACCTAATGAGTGTTTGGAATTATGATGGATATATTTATGGGTAATTTTAACTCTTATATGGTTTTGTACAGGATATAATTGTGAAAAGTATATGTTTTGAGAAGGTCCAGAATAAATATTTGGGTAGGTGTTTTCTAAATTTTCTTGATGAGGTTGTATTAAACTTTAATGGTAGGTAGAGGAGGTCTTTGGACAATGATTTCTTCTTGCTTATTTATAACTACACAATCTATGGTTTTCACTTTGATGGTGGTGATACAAGTATCCATATATCTGATGTGACTAACAAATTAATCAAATATATGGGGGGATTTATTGTAATTTATGTTATTGGTTTTATTTTGACCTTGATTCATCTATGAGTGAATTTTTTCATGCTTTGGAAAGGGATATTGGTATATCCCTAATTGTTGATTTTTTGACATGGATGCATTTCCTTCTATTACTATATCTCTGTGATCAATCAAATCTTGGACATAATTCTTGAGTTCATGCATTGGCTTGTTGAATGGAATTTGATATTTTGAAAGTCACAATACTCATGTTATTTATACCATTTAGGATTTAACTAATTCTCATCAAATGGTTTTGTTTGAGGGAACATGATCATATTTATAGCAACTAATTTGTAGAAGATTGATTTGAGTGGTCCCCCTAGGGGAGTATAAGTTATTCATTTCATTTATTTATTAAGATGACACATAGGTATGATAATTTTTAGGGTTATCTAAATGTTTTGAATATGTGTAGAATCAGTTACCCCATTGCCAACTATGTTCTTATTCTTGCTAAATAACTTGGGATTTTTATATTAGGTTTGATTTGGTGATCTTTGTGGAATATTTTCACAAGTAATTTGGATACAAGAGCCTTTTATATTTAAACTCCCTTCTCAATAATTTCATCTAAGGATTTTTCACAATGGAATTTTAAGTATAAATCCATTTCTTGGTTAAGGTTGGCAATGAAGAGACTATTCAATTATTTTTTGGAATAGTCCAAGGGAATCTAGTAACTAGGCCTCACCATCATTTCAAGGAGGAAAATATTTCCCTATTTCTTTTTTTGGTACTACACAACTCCAACATCATGAGTTAATGCTTGACATTATAAAAAAAATGCTTTACAAATATCTTAAAGATACCTATAAAGGCCATGATATACCCCTTGGGTAAACATAAGAACCACTCTAAGACTATCCACCTAGAATCTAAGGGAAAAGTCTAAGCAAGTATATGTCACTGTAAGCTACCTATTAGAAGGAAATGAAAAATATTTAACATGTTCCCTAGGATAATCCATTCCTTTTTAATTTTCTAACTTAGGTTGTTTAAAGTAAGAAGGGAAGGGTAATATTAACACATCTTGATAAAAAGGGTAAGGACAAAAGGGTAATTTTATCATGTCACATTAGGCATGCCAAATTGTAAATGCAAAAAATTTAAACTTAACTAGAAACCAAGAAAAAAATATGAATTTTTACTTCAAATCTCACATAAACTTTTAATTGATAAATGAAAGACAAAACAATAAACTTTACCTTCACTTACTGAGTATAGACTCTCTTTTATTAGATGTAGATTTTCTCATGCTTTGTGGAATGTGGTTTTGAATCCTATATTGTAATCCTTGGAGAGTGTCCTTTATGGCTTAAAATTATTTATAAAATTACATGCACTTGAGTGGAATAAATGGTGATTGGATAATATTATATTTGGATGACAAATGTTTGATTGGCATTGTATTATCAATTATGGATTTTCACTATGAAGGATTCAATATAGGAGGATTTACATAGGAAAATAGCTTTGCCAGCTATTGTATTAGTTATTAGATTTGTTTGTACACAACTTGATTTTTGTTCTACTAGAATTTCTCATCTATACCTAATTTAATTTTGTTGACATGGACATGGGAGACATGTTGATGGGTATTTTTGTTGGTTTATTCTAAGATTGATTTATTTCATCTAATGAGCATACTAGATGTGACTTGGTCTTGGTTAGGAAGGGTTTGGTCTTTCCTAATGATTATGGGATCAAATTTTTTGGAATAAAGTCTGAAGGTACCCTAACTCCTATTCTATAAGTTGTAGTAGGATGTCATCCTTGTTCTCAAATAGGTATTTGTTAACTTGGGCATAAGTTTATTTATAATTAAAAATATAATTAAATTTAGGGTTATATTTTCTTTTATTGATGAGGATGTCATTATCATTATCATAGACTTAATATATTTAAGGGATCATAAAAGTGAAAACTACCATAAGGATAATTTGTGTCAAGGTTTGGGTTAATTCTAGCATGTTATCTAATATTTGGTGACATATATTATGTTTCAAGTTTTGGTGTAGGTAGAATTAGTATTGGTTTGGGAATTACTTGATATTATAATAGTTTTAGACATGCAGAAAAAAATACTCACAAACAACAAAAGTATATGTTATTAAAGTAGGAGTGTAATCAAATATTGGCCCTTAAATAATACCTCAAAAGGTATACTATGGCTGATCTTTGGGAATGATATTTTCCAAGAACCAATATTGGATTTTAGTCAAAAATTTATTAATATAGGTTTAAACATGCTTATCTAGGGAAGTATTGTATATATCTTGTGGTATGATGAGGCCTATTTCCATAAGACAATGGTGTTATATGTGGCTTAGGTATTAGTGAATGCAACCACCTCAATTCACAATATTGGTAAAATAAGTAATCAATTAACCAATATAAATAATAAAATCTTGGAATATTTAGAGTCTTACAACATATATACTTTTATTTATTCTTGGTGATGAAATCTAAGGGAAATAAAACCCCTAGGAAAAATAAAAATAAAAATTCAACTTCATTTCTGATTTTCAAGGTCGCTTTTCAATATGAGGAAAGAGAACATGCAATTTTTGAATTAGGAGACACAAATAACTAAGTTGTTTTATATTCTTAATTTACTTTTGATATAATAAAAGAGCATACACAACTTTATCTATGCAAATAGACACAAACATAAAAAAATACTAGTAAAGAAATTTATTTTTAATAATTGTGTTTTACATCAAAATATTTGACAAGCATTACCATAAAAAAAAGATTAGTGGTTTTGATACTCTTTTGGTAAATGATTCTTATAGACTATGAAAAATATAAAACCATAAAATAAAAAAAATTAAGACACATGACACAAATGTAAATTAGTAGGATATAAATACTGAAGATCAAAACAAAATGTTGATGAATATAAAAATGTAGAAAAATATAAAACATATACCTAAAATGAAAAAGATGATTAACAAAGAATAAAATATAAAACCTAAAGTGAAAATGTTGAATATTAAAGTTTAAATGTATAAAAACATGACATAAATGTTGAAGCATGGATTGGATGTAAACATTAAAGTTTGGGGTTAAAATTTCAAAGTTTAGGGTAGAAGCATCAAAGTTAAGGGCAAAAAAGTTGATCAAACCTACTTAGAAAAATCCTATACACAAATAGAAAAACCTCTCCACATGATGCATACACTAATAATTAGTATGAATTTTGTTTTAATAAGGACATAAATGCCATTACCTAGGGTAGAAATGTTGTTTGATAGATAACAATAATGGAATTTTAAAAATGACAAAAATTGGGTAACTTGTTATTTTAAATAGTCAATAGTTTGAACTAGACTAAGTGAAAATCAATTACACAAAAAATATAGTTAAAACACCCATTTAGAATGAATGAAAAAGTGTTTAAAATGAAAAGGGAACTTGGTCTCATTGGGTGTGCCAAAATGTAAATGTAGTAACTTTAAGTTTATCTAGAAACCAATAAAAAATATAATTTATTATTTCAAATCTCACATAAACCTCTGATCAAGAAATGAAAGAGAAAACAATAAACTTTACCTTTGATTACCAAATTTAGAATTTCCTTCATTAGACATATGTTTTCTCAAGCTTTGTGGAATGTGGTTGCTCATAATATTTATATGCAAGAGTTTTAGAAACATATACCTTCAATTTGGTTGCTTACTTGATGAAAATATTCTCCAGATTTTTCCTCTCTCAACATGATGATTTGAATGGAAGAGGGATGGTAACTTTATAGATTTATTGTATGGATAGTAGAAAAATAGGTTAAATTTGGATTTAATTGATATTTCAATTTTGGATGGTTGTGATTTGGTGTACAGGTAAAATACATTCATTGATAAGGTTGAAGAAGTTGAAGCATCAATTAGAATAATACTTAGAGGTTTCAATGCCTTAATGAGGGTTTTTTATTTATTATATTGGTTTGTTAGAGGTTTGAATTTATTAAATGAGTTTATTTTAATAGTTGAATATCTTAGATGATTTTTTTTTGCATAATTGAATGTATTAAATAAGAGGTCTAAATGAGTTTGTTAATGATTAATGAGGAGGTTAAACAGATTAAATGAGGTGTTTAATGGATTAAATTATGTGGTTGGATAATTTTATTATTTATTTTATTTTATTAGTTAGAATTATGTTTGAATGTATGAATTAGTGACTAATTAACTAACTAATAATAATTAATTATTTAATTAATTTAATTTTAATGTTGATTAGACTACATGGAATATGATAGGGATAATGTCATAACTATAGTGATGTTAATCCATATTTGAGACAATAGAAAAACTAGTTAGGATAAGTGACAATTGATGAATATATACAAGAGTATATTAGTGATGACACTAAGGTGGCAAAATTAGGGTGTCTACAATAACCCAATTGTTTTTGTGAAGGGTGCACAAGTGTTGAAAGCACTACATCAATGAAAAATAATGATGAGAAAAGGGTAAATAAGATATAAATGTAGTAAATACAATAAATAAGTATCTAAATCTGTGTCCATAAGGGAATATGAATGAAATTACCTTGAGTGATTGACTATTGAAAGGGAAAATAGAGATGAATATTTGATTTCAAACTTACCCTAGTTCTAATACAGAATAAGAATGGTAGATAGTAATTTTTAAATTAGTGTAAAGAGAATCAAAAAATACGATAGTCATTTGAGATAGTGTTGGTTTTTATACAACTCAAAAGTGGTCGTACTAGTAATGAAATCCTTTAAAAGAAATAATCCTCTCTAAAGCAATCGACCTATTTTGAAAATATATCTATGTGGCCAAAAACTTTATAAAACCCTTCACAAATATTATTTAGATAGAAACCTTTATCTTATAAGTAGAATAATGAAAATATGTCTGTTGGTGTCTTTAAGTGTACCCATGAGTTTGTATTTTCCAAAGGCTAACATACTAAGGGGAGTTTTCCATCTCAATTTAGGATTGTTGCTAGTGTAGCATAGGGAGCAAATTATAGGTATTGGGCACTATTGTGTAGAATATACATCAAGGAATACACTATAACCTCAAGAGTTAAAACCTTTCGTCAAATCTTACAATGTATTTGGGATTCTTAAATAACTCTAGCTAATTGGGTTAATTTATGAGGTGAATCTCTAAGTTTAAAGCGTAGATAAAAATCAAAGAAACAACAAAAGGGAAGTAGAAATTAAGGAAAAAATAAAATCAATTATAAAATCAAATATAGGTTCCAATGTTTGGGAAAACTCGATGAATTAAACTACAATTTTACCTCTTCACATATGGTCTCACATAGGCTTAGACCAAACTATATAGACAAAGAGTCTGGGGATCTATAGTAAATGAAAATGCCAATAATATTATCTCTTAAGATTAAAAAACTATAATATTTATAGCACAAATTTGTATGTAATTAATTTAAATAAACATGATAAATCACAAAAACTTAATAGAATAGTATATAACTCCTTCTAACTAAATTCATATGCATCTAGTTAAAAATAATATTATTGTCCATAAACACTAACATTCACCACTTAACCATGATAAAATAGGGATGCCTCCATAAATATCACACAACAACCATGAACACTCAAAATTTTATTTAATTATTGTGTTATATATCAAAAATATTCAACCTTCAAAACAAGTTACATAATAGTATAATTAGAAGAAATGAGGTCCACCACACAAGAGTGCAAAATCCCACTCATATCCCTCAAGGACAAGTTTGTTACAAAAAAACATGCCCAAAAGAGAAAAAACAAAGTAGGGTCCAAACTATGAACACACCATTCCCACTTTGGGATCACTCAGACATGATCATTGAATATCAACTAGATCCTGCATAAGGACCACCACCTAGTTGTTTATAGGTCTCTTATGCTGCCAATGCCTTATCAATCATATTATCCTCTCAATATAGCTTGGGGATATTGATATTTAGTTAGTTAAAAACCATATCCCCCAATTTAAACAACTCTTTATGATCCTTTTGAGGGATATTCAATGCATTATTGACTATGTTTAATTTCATGATGCTACCTATAGCTTACATGGCTAAGTCTATGATGGAATTATATCTATCTTATTAGCCCTAGTGATATTATTTCTAAAGACAAACCTAAACCATTTGAAGTGCACATAAAACTAATTTATATTGATAACTATTTTATTAGGGTTGAATAACACACTTATGATAACCTCCTTGAAATAACCCTACATCTTGTCTCTATTCCTCTTGAATGGGACATGTTGAATATTTTGACCATAAGTAAAAATAGGTTAACCCCCTATAGTCCAAAACTTGTATAGAGATATATATATATGTAATAGAGTGTTTAATAATCAATTTGATGTGATTTAATGTGTTGTTAGCCTTGGTCTTAGTATATTTTAGTCCTAGGTCATTTAATTTCACTTGAGGTAACTTTTAGAGTCATTTATGAAGGTGGTATGGTTTTCCAAGGAAGGAAAGTATTATTAACTCTATTTAAACATCTATATGTCATATTATTTATTATTAATGTCAGTCCTAACTAAAAAACTTGTAGGTGTTAAGTGAAATCAAGAAAATAGTTGAAAGAAAGGGAGTTTTAAAAGTTGTATGGCCTATGGGGGAGTATGGAACATGTGGAAATCTCATGAAGTGACCCTTAAACTTCCCTAACTCTATTTATATGATTTATTTGCTTTGGAAGTACCAAAAATGAACCAAAATTATTTCTCTTCTCTATCACTCCACTAGGCATATAAAAATGGTCAGCATGTCTTCTAATGGTATGGCTAGTAGGAGAGGTTATAGGTCAAATGATCTTGGTGGTGGATATTAAATTTAGTCTAATTCATTTTCATGTTATAATTCATAATAATGGTTTCCTATACTTTATGAATCATTATTAAGAAGCTAGCTATCTCATTCTGATTGCTAATCCCCATACCCTATAGGTTTTGCTCTTGTATGAGCTTGTTCATATAATCCAAATGATGAAATTGATTATAGACACACACACACACACACACACACACACACACACACACACACACACACACACACACACACACACACACACACACACACACACACACACACACACACACACACACACACACACATCTCATGTTTTATATATTTGGTTTTATGTTTGGAGTTTATTTTATAATCCAAGCATCCCAAATTGTAGTTTAAGATCACCATTGCTAGTTACATGCATGTTACACGAATTGTAAAGGTCATTATTACTATAATGGCTTCATAGAAAGGTGTTATGTGGTATTTCATGTTTTTCATGACATATTTCTCTCCATCCTTTAAAATTTTATTTTAAATGGCTACATTCATGGAGTTGTAGTCAAGAAAGACCAATACAATTAATTTATTACATGACTGTCATACAAAATCAATTGATTGAAGTGATTTGAAGTGTTGAGAACATTAATGAGGATGTGATGAATTTTGTAAATATTGTTGAAAATTTATTATGACTTTAAAATTCAATCCAAAACATCAAATAACACATGAGGGACTGTGATAGTCAATGTAAACTACACACAATCATATACCATTAATGTGCACCAGTAAGTACCCTCAGGATATAATCACATTGAAAGGAAGTATTTGAATTAGGTTGAATTTATTCATGGTGAAAATAATCCATTTTAAATTTTATATAGGGTAAAATAGTTATTGAATTCTCATACTCCATGAAATTTTTCATGTCTTACCTTCACTACCTTATTTGTAACTGTGTGCACACCTACAAGTAGCTTTCAAAGAATCCTGAGGATGTTACATAGGGAATTTAAACATGTTATATATCTCTATATAATTTTGAGGAGTTAAATATACCATGAAAATCATGATTGAGGTCATTAATAATCAGGTAGGCTTGAGAATCCATGTTCAAGTTGAAGAACTGAGTTTAGGGATAAATTTCCTTAAAAGCTCTGAAACAGAGTTTGGGCTACTTTTAGTGATATCATAAAATAGTTTAATATGAGGTCTAGATAGATCTTAAGTGTTCCATCATTAATGAACCATATAGAGTAACACCTTTCAAAAGAGAGTGAGTGGTTTGGTTAATAGGGTTCCATACTAGAAGACTTCAAATCTATGCATTCGTTCACTATATTGGGTCAATACTCTCTGTAGTAGCTTGATTCTAAATGACCTTTTTATCTAAAAGTGGCATAACAAGAGCATATCTTCATGTTAGGCAATCTTACTGGGGTGAGGAATATATTTTTGTTTCAAATAAAATCAACAAGTATTCAATTTCAAGGTATTAACCTATATCACCATCTACAGGTGTTCCTTGCCCTCAAGAAGTCCATTTACAATCTAACTATAGGTATTTGAAAGCACATGATGGAAACTTAGACATGAAAACATGTAAACACAAACACTTTTAAGTTGGAAGTACCTCAAAATACCTCAAAATAGACCCTATACCATGTGACATAGGTTTTAAGGAGTTAAAATGCATCTATTGGATATGCTTTTGCTTCAAGGATAGTCAGCTACAATTAACTGTAATATGATAGTGTTCTAAAAAATGACTGCCTTGGTGATTGGCATAACATATACATGATGTGGAAAGACCTAGTGATTATGAAGTGGCCAAGAACTTCAATAATTATTTCAAGGTAGTGCATAATGTCTAATATAAAAATTTTCATCTATAAGTATGGTGTTTTAGAGTAAGTAATATAATCACAATGGACTATAGTCTAGACCTACCAAGAGAAAGGTGAGCATTAAAAGGGTTTTATCTAAGATTGGATCATGAATTTTTTTGAATGAAATACCATAGTGGTAATACAATTTTATGGGACTCAAATCATGTGGACAAAGGGTTTCAACTGGTCTTCAAAAGTAACCTATAGTCCATACTTAGAATCATGTACACACTCAACACTCTAAAGGTCTATCTCAAGTTTTGAAAGGTTTATAGGTGCCAATGATGCAATAAAAACATAAAACTAAGTAAATAAGGTCACCATAACCTAATTAATTCTCTCATACACTCATTTTATCTATGAAAACAAGGGATATACCCTTTGTTCTATCTCAGATAGAGGGCACTCCTAGAGTGTTGAAACTCTATAGGTTTAGCAAGTAAGGTTAGGAGAATGAATTGAAAGGTATTGAAACTTTGAAGGAGGATAAAGTGAGATGTGTTGAAAATTTATGAAAATTAATGAGGTTCCATATGTTTTTGAGACCAAATAGGGTGGCCTAATCCTACATAAATGTAGATAGACCTATTAGGTCTTAACTAGGCCTAATGGCCTAAAAATGTCCAACATCATTTCTAACACTATGTAAGAATTGAAAAGAATTGGAACATGAACACAAGGAGATGTGAAGTGTGTTTGAACCTTAAATTTTTAGAATAGGCTAAAAACAAGACATTTTTTGTCTTAAGGTCATAACATGGTATGTAAAATGGAAAGAGAAGCTTGAGAGTTCAACTTGGGAAGCTCACACCTATATGAAGGCTTAGAATGGGAACCTAAGGAGATAGGAGATGTTGGAAAGGGTCTTAAACTTAAATTTTGTGTAATTTTTTCACAATTTTAATGTTATACCTTTATAAATAAATGTTAAGGATTAAAAACACCTAAAACCCTCTAAAACCCTTACTAAGGAATCGATTGGAAAGATGAAGAAGGAGAGGCATCTAGATGGGATAGTTTAGGTAGGAAAGTGATTATAGATTGTATAAGACTCCCTAGGTTTACTTCCCATCAATTTTTATTCCACCCTATTTGTATGAATAGGGTGTAAAATTGGTTTTCTTGATAGTTTTATTTATTATGTAGGTATATAAGGGTTTAAAAATATGCAATTCACTCTAGGAGGAAGAATAGGACCTAATCTAACCCCTCATGATCATTTCCTACATCAAATAAGAATATAATTGCCTTTATCTTAGCCAATCCAAAATGCATAGTGAACAAAGAGTGATCACCAAGTGAGAAGATGAAAACTCTAATTCGGATGCATTTTAAGGTTTTCCTAATGAATCTATGGGATTGAGGAATATTGATAGGTGTCACATCACAATTTATATATATTGGATTGGAAAATTGAAGCACACCTTCGTGCCAAGTGTGAAGGGTGAGTGAAATAAGAGTGATTAAGAATGTAGGTAGTGAGAACACTTAGCCATAATAATATTAATGATTACGGGCACATCCAATTCATATTGGAGCATATTTATAACCCCTTCATCATAGTGAAATGATCTCATTTATCCCTAGTCTATTATGGAGTGCTCGTAGAAATTCAAATGATGAAGGTAGTTTCTAGGTGAGTAATTGAAGAGTCTTACACCACATTTGATGAGTTTTATGCCTTTGAGGGACATTTGTCCAAGTAGACCTTGCATGGTCTATTCCATATTCCTTTATCCTATAGATGTAACTCCTTATCTTATCTTGATGAGTGTTCTAGTGACTCTTGGACTTCTTTCTCTTATCTCCACTCTCAAACTTTATAAGTACCATCCATTTTGGCTCCTATAGATAAATTTCACTCCATGTATGATGAAGCCCTATTAGTATGATGTTGTAATTTTACTTTGAAAAATAAATGTAATATAGTTTTGAGTTCATGAACATTTTTCCTAAGTGTGTGAAGTGATAAATGGCGAGGTTTAGTGATAAGTTCTATCTTTGCTTCTCCTTATCCTTTCATGTTTATGCAAGAGTTCTCATTCTAATAGGTCATATAGAGTGTAGCTAATGTGTTAGGTTCCTTTCAAGTTGTATAATTGGGTGGTAAATCCATCAAGTCACTAAGTTAAGTGCTCATTCAGTTATCCAAGTCATGTTTGGACTCATTAAAGTTAGGTACAAACATGGTATATTATTTTTACACTCAACATTTAATGCTTGACTATATTGGCATAAATTCACATAAGGTACAAGCCTTAAACACCCACCCTAAGCATAGTTGAGAAGGAACTAGGGAATACATTGGTCTAGTTGTGCCATTGTACAAGGCATCACTTATAGGACTTGGTTATTTTAACATAGGCTTCAGTGGATTCATTAGCATAAGCCTTTTCTAGGCTAATCTTGATGATCTAAAGGTGTAAGCCCATTTTGGGAAATAGTTATAGATCCATTTGGGAACAAGCCTATTTTGAGGTTATTTTATATTCTCAAGGGCACAAGCCTTTTTTTCAATAATCTTAACATCATTTAGATGCTTTGAGGGGTATAGGGGATGCTTTAGATCAAGTGGTCATGCTTAGGATAGTGTTTCTTAGCAAGAGTATCAAAGCTCAGGTATATGAATCTCTTTACACTTAGGATATTTTAATAGAGATGTTGATATCATCACTTAACATAGGGATGTAATTAATGATGTAGATTGGAATCTTACCAACAAATTTTTTAACATTACTATATTAAGATTACCACATTATAACTAGTACATTTATTACGTATTTCAATATCAAAGATAAAGGCATTCAAATTAGAAGCATGATGTTTACTTCAACCATTATTATTAATTAATCAAAGCTTAGAGAAAATAGAGTATATCATTCATTGAAATAAGAATACAGTAAAACCTATATTGTGTTACTTAACTGACTAGAGGCTCATAGGAAAGCTTGGGTGTATACAATTGGAACGTTAATGAAATACATACTACTTCTCATGCTAATGGCATCTATTATATCTATAACTAATTATGCAGAGCTTCATTACATCTAATTCATGTCCATTTGTTCACTAGTTTGAGCTTGTTTTATAGAAAATAATAGAATCTCTTTTCCAAGGTGGAGAGTACACATCAGGTGCTGAGCTAGAGCCTTTATTGATCATTTTTCTAGATGCATCACCTTGTGGCATTTGACCTATGATATCCATGTGTTGCCACTCATAAAAGATTCCCTAAATATCTGAACACTAGTTAACCACCTTAAAATTGACATAAGATGTGTATTGATTCCTCAATTGGTGCCAAGATATCAAAATAGCAATCATGTCAAGAGATTGCATCAAGATAAGGTGCCTATTAAGTTGGCATGAATCCATACTTAACAAAATAAGGGCCCAAAATTACCCCATACAAAATTGATAGTCTATCCTTAAACTAGATTACCAAAGCCTTTGGTACATATAATTTGGGTAGGTTCACCTTAAGATCAGTGCTAAAGTCATCAAATCCCTTAATAAAGAGATTAATCTCTTCAATGGTGCTATTTATTTTTATGGAGGTGATGCTAAGCATGAATACATCTATATTTTCTAATTCTTTCCCGAAGGTCTCTAGACTTGTCTTAGCCTTTATCACTCCTCTATCTAGGATTACTCCTTATTCATAGGATTTAGTTTACAAGTTGTAAAAGAGTGCTTCCAGGTTATTTTTCAAGTAATTTATTTGTGTACTCAATGTATTTACTTTCCCCATTATCTACACATGCTCTACCGTACTCTTTTTCCTCATTTGCCTACTTGAGGTGCACATCTATAACTGATGCTTGGTTGGAAAAGTTCATAAATATGGCATCAACTGTATTTATGCCTTATTAAATTTTTGTGAAGAGGTCCTTTACCTCTTCAATCTTGGCACATAGCTCTTTCCATAGCATGGTGCATGGTATTCTTCTTTTTCTTCCTATGTTGGCTCCAATCTCATTTTTGGGAGCATTTTTTCCACTAGCACACATACTTTAACAACATATGAGAGGTCTGATGTATCAACACCAACCAAAAGGGATGGTTCAGCCATCTCTATACACTCACATAGCTATTGTAGTTTGAGCTTCATGCCCTGTGCTTCATCTTTGGCATCCTTGAAAAGTTTCTTCTATTTCTTTGCTCTACCATCATTGATGATATTCTTGTGCAAAAATTTAATAGCCATTTAGATAAGTGCATTCATATACTAGACTTAGTTTATGGCACTGGTATTTATGATGAGGGAGGCATTCCATTCCTTAGGTTTATCCACACTTAATATGGCCTTTTGATGTCCCTCAAATTGAGGCTCATCCATGTAGCTATCAAATGTAAATGCAAGTTTTTTTTTCATCCTATCTATGGTATATTTAAGGGGAATGGATTAAAACATATAGAAATCATCCTCCATCCACCCATTCTACACTTTTTTATGATGCCCAACTCCACACCTTCTTCCTTAGTGATGGCCAGCTTTATTTTCTCTTCTTCCCTTTCACCAGTGCCACCACTTTATTCAATGTTTTCCTCTAAGGACTCATATTTTTATTATATAAGGGGTTCTTCTTCAAACTTTTCCCTTTTATCCATTTCTTCTTCCTAGGGTTTTCTAGTGCTTACCTCCAAGTTCATTTCCTCAGTGCTTATGTCACCTTATTTATATTCCTACTAGGGTTCCTCAACACTCATCTTTTTCTTTCAAAACATGCCAACATTACCTTCATTTTATTTAGGTTCCCCTTCACTACTTGGGTGTGCTTATTATGTAGCTTCATTTAGTTTTCTTGTGGGGGTGCTAAGTGCCTTTTTAGTTTTCTCAATAACTTGCTTCGTGCTTGTGGGAACCTATTGTAACATATAATTTCACCCTTGTGGGATATTTTTTCAAGATATCTCACTCCTAACTATAATATTGGAGAAACCTTAGGCTATGGGTATCCTATAGTGAGGTTAAACCTCTAGAGAATGATGGATTTCACTTGGTAAATCACCTAAACTAGTACTTATGCTTAGAAAAGGGATATAGAGGGTTTAGGATGATTAAAAACACTAAGAAGGTGATATACAAAATTTATTTACACTCACATAAGCATGAAATAAACACTAATTCAACTTAAGATAATTTTTTCTCACACAACCTCACAAACTAGCTAATTTACTTGTGTTTCATAAACTAGGCTCACCAACAATACATGAAGAAAAGAGGAATTTGAAAATTCATAGCAAACATCCATTAATGGTATAAAGATCTCAAATTTAGACCTAAAACTATCTTTAAAACACCTAAAATAGGCAAGAAGGAAGGATAATGGATATGGAAGAACACTTCTTCACAAAGACATCATGCACAAGTTTGATAAACACAATTTAGAGGTAAGAGATAGGTGAAAAATGATCTTTATTTCTTTAGAATGTCTTTCATACAAATTTTTATAAGGTTTACTCTTTTCAAATGATAATATCTTACACAAATGGTAGAGAAATGGGGGATCTAGGAGAAAAGGGGAAGAGAGAGAGAGAAGAAGTAAGAAAACAAAAATCAATAAATGAGACATAACCACCCTATATGTATTATCACCTATATTTGGGTTAATTATAACTAATCCTTCCTCAGTAAATTAACCTTTATTAGCTCCAATAGTCTTTAAGCCCTCTTATTGGCTTAGAAACACACTAGAAGACAAGAATTTATTGAGGATGATGATGTCATGATCCACTAAGAAGTAAAAGTCTCAAATACTTTTAAAATGAATTTAATTCCTCAATTGTACTCTCTAACCTAAAAATATGTCTTATTTAGACTTTTGTTCCCCCCTCCACTTGCCTTCTAGAAGATGCTTGGGTAAAAGTCAATTGGCTTAGCATAAAGTGCTTTATTGACCATGGAGGTTATTTTTCATGTTTAATTTTTGAAATTATTTTATATTTTCAAATTTACATTCTCCTTCAACATGAAATAAATTCCATTATACCTGAAACTTTCATAGATCCCACTGATGGAGGTCACAAGCTTGAGCCACCCTCAACCAACTACCCTAAAAACTACTCCCAAGGCCATTTGGAACCTTGAAGACCACTTTTACACCTATATAAGACTTTAAAACATCCATGTAATTCATATGAGGAAAAAAATTAGTATTTTTAAAACCTTAAATACCTACAACAATGGTGGAAATCACCATTAAACCTGCAACAATGCACAAAAATGTCAAAAAATTGGGTTTTTGACCCTTTAGCTCAGTAAAACAACATAAAAACTATTGTGAAGAGTTAAAAGTTCCATATAATAATGTTTTATGTCCCATTATACCTCTTACATGGTGTTATACCATTTCTCTCTTTGAAGACCTACAAAAATATGTAATTTTGAGCCATTTTGGGCCTCCTAGGCACCCAAACTTGCCAGATTCTTATTAAAAATATGTTGCAAAAAATATGAAATTAGTCCTATACACATTATAGGTTGTTTAAAATATATTATAGTAAATTTTAAGGACATATGAGTCTAAAAACCCAAAACTGGTCAAAAACTTCCTTTACAAGCCTACACAAGCTCAGCTTCAAGATGATTATTCATACAATTAAGACACCCATTCCACAAATTATTGTCATATATTTATACTAAATATAACCCTTAAACACCCATAAAAATATTGGGTATCCATGTGAATGATATTAAAATATACACACGTAAAGATGATTGTCTCTAGGGTTTGGAAGCATTTTGGACATGCTTACACTCTTAATGATTTTTCATAAAAATCAAGACCTCAAACAACCTAAATCCACAATTAGTTTAAATTATATATGGGTAATCAAAACATAATATAATCACTTAGACCAACTCTTCATGGCATGAAATAAATGAACATCTAAAGATGGGCTAAAACTAGGTGTCTTAGGCCTGAAAAGCTCAAATTTATCCAAAGGACAAATTTGAACTTTCCACTGATCATATTTTCTTTAAAAAATATTCATGACACCTGAAACATCTCATTACACCTTTCAAAATGATCAAAACTCAACTTTTCCTTCTATGCCTTTGAGACTCCCTGTGGGGTTTTAAGCCTGTCTGTAGGGTTTGCATGAAGTTTTGAGTGTGAACACTCTTTAAAAGTGTTTAAGAGGATTAAAACCACTGTAAAATCCTTTTGAAATAGTTGCATATGCTTTGAAATATAAAACACACCTTAAAACTCCAAAAAGTGTGCTTATATGAATAGTGACTATTATGATACATAAGGGGACTGTGACAAAACAATGAGTAATTAGATTATGGATGGATAAAATAGGTAATTATGACCAATATTACCATTTTTTAAGTCATTTTTATGTTTACTTTATCTTTTAGACCCTTTTTAGCAAACATTACCTTGAGCTGCATGCATGCTTCTTTTATGCCAAAAATTGTCATTCTTTAAACTTTTGCTTTAAAAATTTGAATGTGATCACTTACATAGGATAATATATGTATCAAACATAATATTATATTGTTTTAATACCTCTCTAATTCCTAAAATACTTCTTGGCATCTAGAATTGACAAAACTTCATTTGGTCTCCAATGGCTACCTTCTTGACTACTTGTGGACTATATAAGAACAATGGGAACTTAAACCATTGATATGATATTTATTATGGCATGTGATGTTTTTTTATGTCATGGATACCATTTTTACCAAATTTCACACTGTGTCTCAACTTGTAGATTCCCTTAAATGGCCAATTCCTCTAACATATGCTCTAATGTTGATCATGATTTGACATAGGGTTGACTGTACCAAAATAGTGAATATTTACCATCATCAAATATCCTCAACATTATGTTAAATGGTTATAATAGGTCATAATTATCCTCTCCACCAAATTTCATGATTGGATCCTACATATTTGAATCTGTAGACCCATTTTGGCAAAAGCTATGGACATGTGTTTATTTGGTCAAATTTCACAAATGAGTCTTCCTCATTTTTTGCCTTGATTTATGTCAAAATAATGTGAATTTTATTTTAATAGGTCATTAATACAACCACTTTCATGGTTCCACTCTTCATTTACTATCTTCACCCTCATGTAACCTCTCTCAAGATCCTACTTCATTAGGAAGCTTGTTTGTATGTACCAATAGTATGTAGGTGTCTATTTATGAGGCTTAAAACTAATAATAACTTTGCTTGGGAGAAATTATTCATGGAATTTACATCACCTTACTCATTATTATTATTTTAATCATCTCTATTGAACATGAAGTTTAACTATTGATCACTGTGTTATTAACCATCAAGAGCTTGTAGATAGGTCTGGGTTTCTCATGGCTATATTTCCTTGTTTCAAAGGTGTATGACTAATTTTGTTTATCTTTGAAGATTTATATTATCCATCCCAATGAGACTATATCATAATTTTTACCTTTATTAACTTCCCTTGAACATTTAACCTCCTTAGAGACCATTGTGCTCTCATTCAACCTTCTAATCTAAGTCTGAGCCCAAAAGAGGTTATGGGTTTCTCATTATATAGAATATATCCTTGATTTAGGCTTGAGTGACTTTGAATATTAGTGATAAGCGGTGTGAAGGTCCTTTACTTGTTCATTCTCTTCATGATGGAAATATTTCATTATGCAACTCTAAATATATGACCACTTAGCTCATCATTATCCCTTTGTTTGGAAACAAGCATGTTTCTAAAAAACCTATAGGTGAGTATTTGAGACTTGATGTTGGATGTAGTATTAATTTTAATACCCTTTTCATGATATATAGGGTCTATTTCTTGGTATTTCCAAGAAACACAGTCATATACATGACACTCCTTTCATAAATCATTCCGCCTTCAACCCATATTTACTTGAAGATAGACCTCAAACCCTAGGATGGTTTTAGGTACATGTTTTTTCAAAAATATTGCCTATTTTAGTACCTACCTAGGGTTTTTAAACCATGAAAAATCTCTTGATCAATAAGCTCATCATTGGTCCCTAGAATTAAACTCCTAGCATGCTTAGTGCTTGAAATCCCTATAGAAGGTTGTAGGTCTACCTTATGAGAACAACTTGACTGTATGTGACTATTCTTGAAAATGTACAGACAGTATTTGAAAGAGTCTTATACTTGAAGATTTAAAGAGAACACAATGTCTCCTTTATTATGGATTTGAACTAGAACACCACCTTAACACACTTTGATTTCATACCAATTACCATGAAACCTATGACTATTGTTACCATAGGTGTAAGTGTGTGTTGAGATTTGATATGGCTATAGAATTATGTGATTTAGAACTCCTTTCAAAGTATACTTGATGACTTATAACCCTTGTCCTCTTGAAACATCTCCTTAGGCATTAACCACTTCAAACTATCACTATGTTTTCAAACTAGTATAAAAAGAAAAGAAGCCTATGTTACATTGATGACTGTAAGTGTACTTTTGAGAATTGGATGTAGCTTCCTTTAACCCCCTCTTAAGTCCTTCTTGAACTTCATTTTTTTTTCTCTTATTCATTTCATGAAAATGTAACCTCAATGCTATGATGCATATGATGCTTGATCTAGCCTCCTTGAGCCTTGAAAAGACTTAGATTTTGTCAAACTATTGTAGGTCACTACCCCAAAGTAACCCTATATGTTTCTTTTGTGGTTTGTGAGCAAAAGAGTTTGGTTTTCTTGTTTCAATGATTTTATTATTATTATTTAGAAATTGAAAAGAAAAAACTAAATATGGTATGGTTGGAAAACCTGTTTGATTATGCATGCATTGAATCAAATGATTGTGAGATCTTTTCTTTGGTTTGGGGCGATGACCTATAGATAAAAAATCACTAAAGCAAATTTATTTGTTAGGTAGATACTTGAGTGGATTTCCTAGTGATAGCTAGATCACAGAAACAAGGGCTTCCTTAGGGGTTGTCAATCGACATATTTTGAATAATTAAGTTTATAAAATAAAATAGAAAGTACTTGCATCAATAATCAAAAGGTACTAAAATTGAACACAAGAAAGCTTACTATAAAATAGACTATGAATTATTAAATTAGTGATAAACTAATTAATACTAGTGCTAGAGGGTTGGGGTCCACTTCAAAAAATTAGGCAAGGGTTTGTGAACATGCAGGGACATAGAAAATTAGATTTGGTTAGGGGTAGGTGGGTGAAAATAACTTTATATAATTTATTTCCACAGTGACCATTGATGATTAGGATGATCATTGGTGGTTAAGGTGACCATCAATATTCAATTTGACCATTAATAGTTGGATAAACCATTGATAGTTGAGACAACCATCGATAGTTACTATGTGTAGATATAGGTTGATAAATGGTTGATTGACAAGATCTCAAAGTGAAAATTTGAGAGTTGGGTAGGTGTTGGGCTGATTGAAAAAAATCAAATAAAGTAATTGAATACTAAAAATCAAATACTTATCTTGCATAAGGTGGATTGGGTGATTGATTGAGGTCATGGACTCATTGGTGGAGTCTAATGTGATTCTGATAGAGTAATGGTGATTAACACTTTGGCATAGCTATGGTGGTAATTTGGATCACTGATGTAGTAACTAGATCATTAGAGTGCTGATGATGATTGAACTACAAAATAAAATAACTCTAGATGCTCAAACTCTTGATAATAATTGAAGATGATTTTCACCTCTCTACTCCTTTCTTCTTACAGACAAGGTGAGATAGTTGTAACAAGACATGAATTGGGCTTCTTAATTTTAACTTACACATGTAATGGCTTGTAACTAGGTTTAGACAAGTTATTTAAAAAAAAGAAAGGTGGGTGAGTTCACGTGGTTGTGGTTAAGGTGGTGTACCAAAACTGTCAGTGATGAAGGATGAAGGGTAAAAATGGGCAAAAGGAAAGGTTAAACTAGTTTAGTCAAACTAACTATAGGTTAGGCTCAATTAGGGGTTAGGGTGTTAGATGGTCCCAAGGGGGTCCCAAGGTAGTCCATAGGAATTACAACACCTAGAATCATGATGTGTGGATTTATGGTGTCTAAATTTTTCCACTTTTTGTTGTGTGGTTTTGAATTAACAAGCTGTAAAATAAAAAATGATGTTGGTCAAAGGTTCAATTACCATGAGTGTGAGAGGAGGTGTTCCACCTCAAATTAGGAGGTGATGAGCTAAATCAAAATCAAGTTCAAGTTCAAGTTTTACAAGGTTTATGATAAAGGTGGATGATAGGTTGGGCACTAAAGCACAAATTGGCATATAAAGTGTGACAAAAAGTATGATAGCCAAGATCATGCAAGGACTAGGCGATCATGGTTGATATTAATAAAGGTCAATGCTAAGAGGACAAGGAATAAGTAGATCACATGACTACATTTAGGCATGGTGGTTGGGTACACTTACAAGTATCCTAAGTAATGTTTGTGTTTTAGTGGGTATCCAAGGTAGGAAGTGCTCTTGGTGAAAACATAAATGTGTCAAGTGTCATGGGTATCTAATGTAGGAAGTGCTCCTAAAAAGACATAAGTAGATTAGGTAAGAATAAGGTGGTGTAATTTCAAAACGTGGTCAACATGGAAATCTTGTCATTCTAGTCAAAGGAATAGGAAAAAAGTGTCATAAAATGTGTACTAGATGGGTCAAAATAGACCAATGACATGGTGATAAGGTGGTTAGGGTGGGTGGAGAAGGTAGTCTCCATGGGTGGGTGAGTTAACATGATTCTACTTAAGGAAGTCTGCTCAAGATAGGGTAAAAAAGGTGGAGCCACCTAACCATCTATGGTTAGGCTCCCTAAAGGTGACTGTTGATGGTCATCTTGACTATTGATAGTCAGGGTGGAAACCCTATTATTCCATGAGGTAAAAGTGAAAGTGGAACTAATTTTCACTCACTTTTATGTCTACTTGTGTTGACTTGGATCTTTGATGAGTTTGGTATTTTATGGTGAAGGTGTTTATTAAGGGTACTTGTTGAGGTGGATGTTGACATTGAGCTAAGGTGGACTGAGGTGACCAATTAGGATACAGGGAGCACATAGGTGTAGATGATGATGGGAAGTCCTATGGTTGAATACATGGTGATATTCATTAAATGAATTAGGGGGTGCCCTTAATTTATTATCTTAGCTTTGAATTTGCAAATTCATTAGTTAAAGGTAGGTTTAAATGCTTAGTTTTGGACTGTTGTGCCCTAAGTAGGGGGTTTTGTGGGTTTTGGGTAAATTGATGGGTAAAAATAGGAATTGATAAGGTGGGTGGATTATTAGGATTGGGTAGGGATTAGGTTAGAAAATTAGGTTTTTTATCTTATCATTAGTGTAGTTTTGGGGTGAATAGGGTTTGGGTGTTCTGGATTTGGAACACCCATAGTGACCATCGATGGTTAGGGTCAATCATCAATGGTCAACATCCTTATAAAAAATCATGCCTCATCATTGGTGGTCACCATGATCATTGGAAGTTGACTAGGGTATATGATAGGCTCAAAAAGTATTTTAAATTCTAAGGTAAAGTTAGATGATTTTTACTAGGTGTAGGCTGGCATTGTAGGTTTAGAGGGAAAGCTTAGCAGGTATTGGGTAGATGGGTAGGATGGATAAGGAGATAGGTCAATTGATTAAAGGCTAAGGTAGAGTATGGTAGGTGATAATAGTATAGGTGACTAAGCCATATTTCCAAATTAGTTTAGTTTAAAGAGTAGATATAGATACATGACTGAATGTCATGTATCTTTGTATAGATCCAACAAGGGATGATCCCAGTCAAATGGGCCCACATGGAGGAGGTTGGGTTGGGAGCTATGAGGAATTATCAACATATTCCTCAAGATACATCCATGGTCATTGAACTCATCATGAGATGGGATCCTTCTATAAACACATTCCTATTTCCAATTGATGAGATGACTGTCTTACCAGAAGATGTTCATAGGATCACCTCACTTCCTCTTTAAGGTGATCTGATCTACCACATAGAGTGAAAGGAGTGAGATGATCACATTGAGATTTTATGCAAGGATGATAGTGATTAGGTCAAATGGCATGCTTGAGGTTTTGGGTATAATGATTTATATTAGAAGGCTCTAGGTAAGAGGAGACTCATGACCATGTTGATGATAGTTGTTTCATGTTTTTCACTTCCTGACTTGAGCAATAGGAAGTTACCTTACTTGTTACTAGAACTTCTAGTCAAGCTATTGTTGGGGTAGAGTATATCTAGTTGGGTGTCTATTTTGTTAGTAAAAATATACAGGGAGCTATAAGGGTTCATGGTAGGAGGTATGGCGTTAGTGTTAGCTGGGTTCTACATTATTGGGCCTATGAGCATATTTGGGTACTGAGGCTAGTAGGATTACCATGGGTAGGGTATAAATAAATAAACATCACCATCAACTTTATGTAGTGTAGGGGTGATTTTTATAAGTCAAGTGATAGAGGTGGTGTACATGATTTGAAGTGGTTTATGGGTGCAATATGTGTACCAATGATAGGAAACATCACTTAGAAGCCTTATCTCTAGTTTTTAGTATGGCTAGGCTATAGGAGGCAAAGATTCACCCTTTATATCTATAGATGGATACTCAGAAAGTGGGATGGGGAGGTGGAGCTTATCCTTTTTGAGAGGGTGAGAAGGCAATTTGGCTTGGTACAATGTATTCTAGGTCCATTCCCCAAGTACAGGTGAGAGGATTCAAAGATCTTACTACCAGACTCACATCCTATGATAACTTTGCTAGACTATGAGGAGTTATCATCTAGGGCATAAATAGATGATGTCAAGTTTACATATGGCTACATGGCATGATACCAACCTATATATGTAGTTGTAGACATGGTAGGGATAATGAAGGTGTGAGGTCAATAGTCATGGATCCATCTAGCCTTGATGGGTAGGTAGGAGTGGATTTAGGCACTACATAGGGATAGGTTATAGTGATATAGGCATAAGAGACACATTATAAGGCTAGATTACTATCCTACAGGGTCAAGTTGATACTTTATAGGGTTAGGTTGATACCCTGATAGGTGAGAGGGGTTAGGTGACGACCTCACTAGGTTTGGTGACCCAATAAAGGGACTCTTTAAGTTAGAGAGGAGGAGTAGTAGTATCATAGATAGGGCCACTGAGCATCATCCCCATGGCATGATACCTAGCATAAGTAGAGGATTTATGGTATTATGATGCCATAATTTTGACATAATGTCCATAGGAGCCCCGATGGAGTGAGTACATGGCTAGCTTGGTAGGTAATGCTAGTGTGGTGACATTAGAGGAGTGGGCAGTGTTTGTAGCTAGATAAATAGGGAAATCTAGGGGATCAGTAGTTAGATAATGTGGGTAGGAACCAAGATATAATGGTGCTTTAGGAGATAGTGGTGCCCCTAGGGCATATACAAGGTATAGCTAGACTATGACATTTTATATATCATTTTGATTTTGGCTTGTGAGTTGATGCGGTGAGATGTACATTTTGAGAAAGAGACATGTCTATCTATTTGTACACATTATTATGTTTGACTCACAATTTATACATATGATCATTATTTATACTCATGTTCATGGTTTGATTTTGATGTTTAATGTTTTTGGTGTGATGTTTGTATTTTATTATGGATTATACTTATGTTATGGGTGACTTTCTAGAAACTAATGTAGATGCACCTAGTTATGCATGAGATGGATTTTATTTTGGTTATGTTTATGACATGCTGATTTTTTCAATATATACTGCATAATTTTATACTTAGACATGTGGTGGAAAAATGGTTGGTTTCTTTAATTGCTTGTGGATGTTATGATATTATCATGCTTGGTATGGTTATTATTTTTGTCAATCTTTAGGATAAAACACATGAAGTAATTTAATCAACAACACTAGATGGGAGACCAAAGAATATAATCAAGAGATAAACATCATAATGAAAATATCAACTAGTCATGATAGGATAAGAAGAGGGATTGATGCTTCTTCATTGACAAAGACAAAAAAAACCAAATTTGGATTGGCTTAATGAACATAAGCCCTTTGAATGCTTCGTATTAGCATTCGTTAGTTGGTTAAGAAGGTGTCTTGACCACATAATGCCAAGTAATCTCAAAAATCCCTTGCATATAGTGTAAAAAGGAGGGATGGATGAAAATGTAACCTTCTTTTGAGACTAGCATGCCTCTTCTGTAGGTGTCTAAAGATTTAGTATAAACAAGTCTATGTCAAGCTATGTAGACTAATCAATACGAGAAGTCTACTTGTGAAAGCCGATTATGGATTCTACCTTATTTTTTTTATGAGACTCAATTACATCTTTCACAATTAGTTTGCTTTTGTTTTGATTTTGATAATGGGTCTTTTGTTTATTGTTATATATGGGAAGCTAATTGATGCAGGAAGCTTCGAAGAAATTACCATGCTTTTGACAAATGATTTACTAAACCATTCTTCAATGGAGTGGTTTTAGTTTATGTGATTTTTTCAAGGATTTTTGATGGTTGTCTTTCAAGGGAGTAGTCCACCTTACCTTTTGGCAATTTAAAATAAATTTCCAACAACTATCCTTCTAGGGAGTAGTCTGTGAATGCTAGGGATAACCCATGTTTGTTAATGATAGGGATTTTCCTTTTTTGATTGCTTAAATTTGGTTTTTCATAGACTTGCTTAAGCTGGCTTAGTGATTCACCTTTATGAAGGAAAAAATAAAAGCACAAGAAGGGTGATTGGGTGTAAAGAGGTTTATGTGACAATGACAATGGGAATCCATCATGTGAAGGTGTGGAAAGTACCATGAGAACCATGCCATAGGTAGAGCTATGATACCCATTGTTTAAGATAAGGCTCTATCGATGATAGATAATCACATGATTTAGTTATGATCAGTTACCCTTAAACTAGAGAGATAGAATGTAGGTAGATAGAAAGAGATGAGCTTAAATTAAATAAAAGGTGAGCTTGATCCTTCTTAACAAAAGAATAGATGCAGATATAAAACATTGTGGAGCTCAAGTTCTGGGTGGCCTTTGAGAGAAGACAGCTAGTAAACTCCTAATCCATATTTTTGGCTTATGATATAAGGTCCAACCCAATTGAAAGCAAACTTGCCCTACTTGTTTTTCTCCATATTAGTGACATGTTGGTTTTCATTTAGGATGAGGTCTTTGATATTGAATTCTCACACTCTAAGGTTTTTTTTATAGGCATGATTTATGTGCTCTTGATAGACAAGGATATGGGTAAGGGATGATGAATGATGAATTATGCTCATCAATTAGCTCGAGTTGGGATAAACGGTGCTGAAGATAATTATCCTTAGAAATAAGCTCTTGCAAATATATGTGAAAAGATGGGATTTGGACTTCAAGAGTAAAGATTGCCTCTACTCCAAACATAAGAGAAAAATGGGTATCACTTGTAGGGGTTATAATTATAATATGATATGCTCATAAGGTGAAGGGGATGTTTAAATACCAATCCCGACTAGATGCATTAACCATTTTAGTTATTGTTTTATTAAGAGTTTTTCTAGAGGCTTATGCTTGTCCATTAGCTTGACTGTGATAGAGTGAGGAGAAACTTAACTTAATGCCAAATGAGTCACATAGACCTTGGACTTGATTATTTTTAAAATATTTTCCATTTTCATTGATAATCGTTTAACAAACATTGAAATAAAAGATAATATGATGGTTGATAAAGTTGACAATATTTTCCACTTTGGTCAAGACTAAATGGATAGATTTTACCTATTTGATTAAATATTTAGTCAAAATGATGATAGATTGGTGTCAATACAAAGAATAGGGATTAATTTCACCAATGAGGTCTAGACCCCATTGTGAAAAGGGTAAAACATTGGTGGAAAGATGAAGACCATGGCTAGGTGCATGATGCAAATTAGGATGTTGTTGGCACCTAACACACTTTTTCACATAATCATAATAGTTTTGGCTAAGGATAGGCCAATAATATCTTAGGATAAGGATACGTTTAGCTATAGTGAGGCCACTAAATTATCCCATAAATATACCATGATGTGTTTCCTTGATAGCATGAGAGGCTTCATGATTATGTAGGCAACGGAAGAGGAAACCATCAAATCCACATTTAAAAAGGATACCTCCTAGTATGTTATAATGTGGAGTACTCTGGATAAATTCTCTTTGAGCATTCCTAGAAAGACTAGAAGGAACTATGGTGAGGTTAAGATAGTCAAAGGTTTGTTGATACCAAATGTTAGGTTGGGTCTCTCCCATTGTAAAAATGGTGGGAGAATCCATTTTGATATAGGAAGGCTAGGTGAGTCTATATATAACAAAAAATAGCCTAGAATATAAGGGTGTAGATGGCATCTAAGAGGCAAGGGAAGCCATGGTGTCAGTAAACTTGTTAGTATATCATGGGGATGATTAGTGTTAGTGTTCAAATGATGCTAAGAGTTCATCAACTAGTTGTTTTTACTACTACAAAACATCATTCTTACACTGGTAAGATTTGTTTATTTTATTGACCACAAGATAAGATTCACTAAAGATATTGATTATTTTAACTCCTAGGGTTAAGGCAGTTTGAAGGCCTATCACTAGGGCTTCATACTCATCCATATTGTTGGTACATTCAAAATCAAGTTTGAAGGAAAAATGGAGAGGTTTACCATCAAAGGGGATAATGATGATACCCACACTTCCACCACATTGACACTTTGATCCATCAAAGAACATGGTAATTTGATAGGTGAAATCTTCTTGAGAGAGGGTCATGACCAAGAAACTTAAGAGAAGGAGGTTGGCTATCTGCTAAAGGTGCTTTAGCTAATTGGTTGGTGATGACTTGCCCTTTAATTAACTTTTTATAAATAAGATCAAGGTCAAACTCTACTAAAATCATGAGCCACTTGGCCATACATTGGTTTTGGTATGGCTTGGAGTGCATGTACTCGAGTGGGTTAGTGTTGGTTATGACATAGGTTTTATGGTTAAGAAGGTAGTAGAAATGTTTTTTAGCCATGAAGATTAAGGCCAAGAAAATATTATCAATATGGGTATAATAAGTCTCATATTCTACAATTGTGTAGCTAATGTAGTAGACAACTTGCTCTCTGTGTTGCTCATCCTGATGAGCAAGCATTGCCCCTAGGGAGAGGTTGGTAATGGAGATATATAGGTATAAAATTTGGTTGTCATTAGGAGGGGTGAGGATATGTGGTGACAAAAGGTACTCTTTGAGTGAATGAAAGGCCTTTTGATAGTCACTTTTCCACTTAAAAGAAACATCCTTATTTATAAGGTGGTAGAATGGTTGACATCGATCTGAAATCTGGGAGATAAAACAATGAATGGACTGGAGTTTCCCCTATAAACTATGAAGTTACTTGAGGTTGGTCAGAGGGAGCATGTCAAGGATGGATATTATTTTGGTGAGATCAACTTTTATTCCAAAAAGGGATATAATGAAGGCAAGAAGTTTTCCTGATAAGACCCTAAAAATATATTATTTGGGGTTAAGTTAGACATGGTAATGGATGAGGTGCTCAAAGATGATCTTAAGAACAACTAAGTGATCTTTTAGGAGTTTATATTTTTTAATAAGGTCATCCACATAGTCATCAACAATCTTATGGATAAGGTAATAAAATATATAGGTCATGGCACATTAGTAGGTTTCACCAATGTTATTTAATTTGAAAGGCATGACCCTATATCAAAGGTTCCCTAAGGGTTGGTAAAGGAGGTCTTGTGCTAATCGTCGAGAGAAATTAAGATCTGATTTTAACCCAAGAATCCATCAATGAGAGATAACATCTCATGGATGGTTGTAAGATCAACTAGCTAGTCAATGCTTGGTAAAATAAAGTCATCTTTAGGGCAAGTGATGCTAAGGTCATGAAAGTCCACATAAATGTGTATTCCCCTTATAGCTTTGGTGATAGGTACAAAATTCAAGACCCATTGAGGATAGTCAATGGGTTGAATGAAATTAGTAGATATAAGATGTTGAAGCTCTTCTTTGACAAGAAGGGCTATGTGAGGGTATATACATCAAAGCTTCTACTTGATGGGATTGGCATCATGGTTAGTGACTATGATAGGGTAACAATTGTAAGGTTAATTCTAGTCATGTTATTATAAGACCAAGTGAATGTTATGTTATGATTGTAGAGGAAAGAAGGGAAGTCCCAAAGCTCCTCATCATTCAACAATTTGCCAAGTTTGACAATGTAAGGGTTGTTAAAAGTGCCCAAGTTGATATCTATGTTAGATTTGTTCAACATGGTTGAGGTCTTGTGAGGAAGGAATTTGTAGATGGAGGAATTTAGGGTACCAAGGTAGGTGAGAATGGAATCATCATCCTAGCACTAAACAATGCTAATGGTAGGAGAGTATTATCATATCATCTCAAGATGGGTCAAATGGATGGTTATGGTCACCCCTTCTTTTTGATAAGCTAGGGGTCTGAGTCTTATCATGTTGTAAAAAAAAATGTTATGTGGGATGATGTCATCATCCTCACAAACAAGTAGAGGTGGGTTGGTGAAGAAGGTGTATCTTCCTCAACAATGATAATGATGGGTGGTTTTGGTTGCTTCTTATTGGATAAGATGAAACCAAGGCCAAGCTTCTCATGTAACTTCCTAGTTTTGATGGTGATCAATTCATGTGGACCATGCTCATATCACCCAAGACCAAAGCCTTTCCAAGCACACTGATGGAGGTATGTCTTGGTGAAGCTCATTTTATCTAGGTAGGAGAAACCAATGGTAAATGGCCTAGGTGAAAGAGAGGTGGTAGAAGTGAAAAGGGGTTTTTTGAGTCCCCCATAGACAAAATGAGTATGATGGTAGGGAGGTCCAAATGGAATGACAATTTTAACATTGGGGTCATATTTTGGCTAGTTGGTAAGTTTCCCATACTCATGAGGAGTAGGGAAAACATCAAGGGATAAAAGGAGATACTCCCTAAGTGAATTATGATGGAACGTTGATTCCAAAGGGTCCATGGTGGGGATTTGGTTTGAAGGAATAAAGGGAATAATGGTTGCTTTATTAGTGGAAGGGGATGTGATATCTGCTTTCATGGTTGAAAGTTGTTTTTTGGTTGATGAGGGCATACTAGATGGGGGTATGAGGACATCATTGGGGTGATAATTCATGTTTTATGTCAAGAAAGGACATGGGTTAGATTAGATGGTGATGACCTTTCCTTCATGCTCAAACTTAATGAAATGATTAAGGGTAGAAAGGACACAACCCATGGAGTGGATCCAAGGTCATCCCAATAAAATATTGTATTAAAATTCACCTTCCACTACATAGAAAAGGTTTTGGGAGTGTGAAGGTTCCTAAAAGGATATGAAGGATAATAGTTCCCAAGGTATTGGCCATGGTATCATTGAATGATCTAAGGATGATTGAGGTTTCAGACATGACATTATCCATCAAGTTAAGTTGGTTGTAGGCATGGGAGGAGATGATGTTAATGCTAGCTCCCCCATAAATCATGACCTATTTGATGTGGGTTTGGTTGATGTAGGAAGTGATAAAGAGATGGAGATATGGGTCCTTGAGATGGATGGAAGGTATTTCCAAATCTTTGAAGGTAATAAGGTTAAAAATTGAAGGGTGCCAACAAAGGCTAATAGAGGTTGAGGGTCTTTGGGTTATACCTCAATAGATTGAAAAACCTTTATGAGTGCTTGGTGATGGTGAGGAGAGGTAGAGATCAACTCATATAATCTCATCTTAATTATGGTCTAGTGAAGTTGCTTGATGATAACTCTCTTGATGGATTCTAAGGGGTAAGATTGGGAGGCACCTAAAATAGACACCTTAGGTTTGGTCAAAGATGGAGACAATTGGGTGTGAGTCAATTGGGATATGGAAGAGGGATACATCCAAGGAATGGACACCTTATCCTTTCCCTTATCCTTCTACTATGACCTCCTGACCACATTGATAGTATGGATAGAAGGAGAGGTTGAAATAGTATATTTTTCAGACTCATCTTAACTCTAAGGTGAGAGTGGAGGAGTAGGTAAGCATTAGGTTAGTATGGTTATTGATTGGATTGCTATGGGGTCCATAGGAGGGTTATCTATTAATAGATCATCCTCATTATAAAGTTAGTGGATAATGGTTTAGAGAGATTTTTAGTTATCTATATCATGGTTGGGTGTCCTATGATAAGAACAAACTTGGTGGTCATTATACTAGATGAGTTTTGAAGCTAGAGGATCAAAGGGTCTGATAGGAGGTAAGGCTAAACAATAATTTTGTAATAATCTATGGAGAATAGTTGAGTAGGACTTGGATAAAGGTGGTAAAGGTTTAGTGGTCTTTACTTTAATGGTTGGGGTAGAAGGCCATTTGGAAATAGGTTTGATGGTAGGTGCTTTGAGTAATGTGGTATAGTTGTTGTTGGTTGGATTGGTATGGGGTCTATAAGATGTTTGTCTATTAATAGATCATCCTGATTATAAAATTGGTGGATAATGGTTTGGAGATATTTATAGTTCTTTGTATCATGGTCGGGTGTCCTATGCTAAGAATACAATTGGTGGTCATTATACTATATGGGTTTTGAAACTAGAGGGTCAAAGGGTTTGATGGGAGGTAAGGCCAACTAAGAAGTTTGTAATAACCTATGGAGAATAGTTGAGTAAGACTTGGCTGAAGGTGGTAAAGGTGTAGTGGTCTTTACTTTGATGGTTGGGGTAGAATGCCATTTGGAAATATATTTGATGGTAGGTGCTTTGAGTAGGTTGGTATTTATGGTTAATGGGTTTGGTTTAGGCAAGGATGTTGATGAGATAGAGGTGGATGATTTCAAGGTAGGTATCTTAGGTATTACTAGTGTGGTGAAGAGAGGTGCATCAAAAAAAATTGTGAAGGTGTAACCAAAAGAGGTGGTGGGGTTTTGGTAGAGATAATTGGATTCCTACTCAAGGTAAAAGGATGAGGTCCCAAAATGGAGGGAAAGGTTGAGGGAGGTAAAATTTTGGGATTAGGGTCTTTAGGTAGTTTTACCACATTGGTTTATTTGGTTTGGTGTTTAGTTAGTGGGCTTGAAGAGGTTAGGTCTAATTTCACAAATGGATGATTAAGGATTGGTGTAGGGAAGGTACCAAGGATTTTGGTTGGTGTAGTTAGGGTGGAAAAATAAGGTTTGGTCATTTAGGTCTTGGTTAACTTAGGTGGTTGAAGGTTGGCTGGTTTGGCAGAGGTTTTGGTTGGTTGGGTAGAGTTTTTAGTTGCTTTGGTAGAGGGTTTGGTTGATTGGGTAAATATGGTAATAGGTAAATAAATAGGGATGATTGTTTGGTTTACCAAAGAAAGGGTTGGAGTTTCTAATCTAGTAATACAAGGGAGGCCTATTTGCTACCAAAATTTAACCGGATCTAGTTTAGGTTTAGAAACAAATTCCAATCTCTGAATTAGTCTAGAGAATGGTTTATAGATCAGTTTGGTTCCCTTGGTAGTAGGTTTGAATGATAGACCGATAGGTTGGGAAAGGGGGATGGTAACCTTGTCCTCTTCCTCAATCAAAGGATTTAAGGTTAAGGTAGGTGGATCCTCTTTAGGAGGGGAAAACATGGGGATTTATTCCTTGGGAATGCCCTTTAAAGAAGGGGTGAGTTATTCAGTAGTTAAAGGTGAAGGTGAGGTGACGATAGCTAGTTGTTATGATATGTCAATTGAAAGGGAAGCTAATGGATCCACTACATAAATAATTGGAGGGGAAGAGATGACACCTCCTTAGTTTATATGTCCAAAGGAAGGGAAGGAATATCTACTACCTCAATAGGTGAAGGAAGTGGAGAATTGAAGGAGTGGGTACTAGGTGATTCAGTAATGAGAGCATCCAGGACTATGTTAACTATATGGTTGTCATGAGAACACTTGATTATTTTACTCTCATTCTTAGTTGGGGCATGGTTTAAGAAGGGTTTCCTAAATATATCAAGGGCTTGGTTTGATGGTTCATTAGGGTTTTCAATGTGAGCTCCCCTTGTCAATGAGGTATTGGATAAGGATCTTGAAGGTATTGCACCTACTGATGTCATGTCCTATAACCTAATGAAAGTCACACATATAATTCTCATTGAGCCAACTAGGTGTACGATGAGAGGCATCAAAATATTAAGGAGGTTTGACAAGAGGAAGTTTAATGCTGTTGGCTTTCAATAACTTCTCCAAGATGGAAGAATAAGATTATCTCAGTGGAGTGGATTGTTTCTAGTTGTTCTGATTTTGGTTCTTCATGTTTTTCTTTGAGGAACTAGAGAAATTTGATTGGCTGATGAAATGTGGTGGAGTGGCCTTAAGGAAAACCACATTTGTAGTTCCTTTGCTCTTGGTATTGGTATTGGACTGATTTTTTAACTTGGAGGAAGAGGCCTAATTGGTTTTGTAGGTTGAGTTCTTATTTTTGAGCTTTAGCTTTCCTTTGTCAATGGCTCAGTTATCCAACTTATGCACCATGGTAAAATATTCATCAAAGGTTCATAATATTTGAACACATAATGTACATGAGATATACTTGGCACATACCTAAGTAAAGAGTACTATGAGTTAGGGTTGAGGTAGGGAGAAGGAAAGTTGGTTAATTAGGCTTCTCCAATAAGCTAAAAGTTGGAAATGGATTCATCTTCAAACTTTTGGATAGATTAGAGGTTGGTGATAGAAATTTTCTTGGAGATATTGATCAAAAAGTGGTCTAAGAAGGTTTGAGCCAATTGGGTGAAGGAGAAAATGAAGTCTAGACACTAAAAAACTACACACTTGGAGTTTTTGATGATTGAATGCCTTGAGACCCCCTAAAGATCTTTTAAAACCTTCTTAACCATTAACCAACCCATATTAACCTAACCAAATCACTATTCTCCTATTCACATACTACTATTCAAAAGTACTATTCATCATCACTATTCATTATAGGATCCACTATCATTATTCATGATGACATGGCAAGTGACATGGCATATAACATGGCAAGTGACATGGCTTGAAGTGGGACATCATACCCCACCTAAGACTAACCTCCAAGGTACCTAATGACATCATTAAGCACCAAAGGGCCCCTCCTTTGAAGTATGGATCATTTTTCGCTATGATATCATCATTCAACATGTGTTTTTGTCCTCATGCATGGAGAATGATGCCAAAATTCATGAGGCAATCAGCCAAAAGATATAAGTGAATGGTGGAAAGTATTTTGAAATCATATGAGCCCATGTGCATGATTGCAACTCCATTTTAGACTCTTTATAAAGTTTGGAGACAGCCCAACAAATTGGAAGAGCTATTGGATAAGTAGGAATCTCACCCCCTTGTCTTCATGACCACTCATGCACCCACATGGATAATGGTGCCAAAATGCATGGGGCACTTAACCAAAAGACAAATTAGCTTGGTGAAAAGTCCTTTGGCCTCATTTGAGCCCATATGCATGATTCCCACTCTAAATTGGACTCATGTGCAAGGTGGGAGACAAACCAACAAGGTGGAAATCCCACCATCCTTATCTCATTTTTCATTTATGATCCCACTTTAAAAATGGTGCCATACTTCACTATTCTACTTCTTTGGCATGTTTCTTGATAATAAATGCTATAAATCCCCCTTATCCTTCATCCATGGTCAAGTTTGTTAGTATTGGGTAGAATCATTTATTATTTCAATTTAGGAGAACTTTTTAAGGAGGTCATCAACATATTGGAGAAAATAACTCAAAATAATGAATCTCTGTCAAAAATGCCTGCAAGATCCCAACAACATCATCAACATCTTCAACCACATCAAAACATTCATTAATCACTCAAGGTAATATTGTGAATTTGGTATTTTATTTTATTATTTCCTTTAGTTATTTATTCACTCTACTTCCATACATTTTTCCTTCACCTCTCATTTGCTTTGTTATCTTTACCTACTTACCCCCTTTGTCATATTTATCCACTTGATCCTTTTGCCTCTTTGCCATATTTACCAACTTCACCATTTACCATTTTACCATCTTGACCATTTTGACCATTTCCTTCTTGACCATTTTAATCATTTACCAAACTCATCCAAACCATATTTCCTTAACCATTTTTACCCTTGTCAAATTACCAAACCAAAAACCACCACTTTGCCTTAATTAATTTTTAGCACTAGCTGATTTATCTTAGTCATCTTCTAAGTAAATTATTTCACTTTATTGTGTTAAATTTAGTTATTTATTTTCATATTATTGTATCTAATTTTAGTTTTATTTTATTTTATGAAAATCCTTTTTATTTATTCACAAACTTAAGTGTTTAAAGTAGGTGGATTGACAGCCTCCTAGGAAGCTTTCACTTCTACAATCTAGCTCACGCTAGGCAATCCACCCATCTACTTGTCTAATAAATAATTTATTTTTAGTTATTTATTATTTATAGGTCATCCTCCCAAGCCAAAGAGGAGCTCTCCATAGTCACTTGGATTCAACACATGCACATTGTAACATGTTTTTCTATACACCCTTTTTCACTATTTTCTTTCTTTACACACTAAGAAAGAGAAAAAAAATAGATAGAAATATTTTGGCATGGACACTCACACAAATGCAAAATATAATTGAATGCATTATTTTACTTGAATCTCTATTTGATTTATCTTTATTTTGAGGTTTCAGAGAATATCATTCCTTGCCTATTTTCTTGTATGGTTCTTACTCACCAACAATGAAGGGACCTCAAGCAACAAAACTTAACACCAAATCAACCAACCTATTCCACCTCTACATCCATGGAATGCATTTTTGAACCTGTAGATTCCCCTCAGTCTCTGGTAAGTCTTATTCAGTTAGTCCTAAGAGATGTAAATTTTGCCACTTTCCTAAACAACAATCACATAGCCTTACAACATTACCTTAGAATTATATCTTACCAAATATCAGTTTCAACCCCACCCGTAGATCCATCTTATGGAATTCCACCTCATGGGGGTTACCTCCACTACCACAACTACTACTCAACCTTTAGTTACCCAAGCCCTATCATCAACCAATAATCCCCTTGAGGCTACCACTTAAAATCAACCAACCCAAACTACCACTGTCTACTAATCACTCCTCTATAATAGGAGTGCTTACCTCTATCACTACCCATATCCCTCTAATTACATCTAACCCATCAAAAACTAATCCAATTCAAAGCATTGTGGTGTCCATACCCTCCATGTTAACACTGATTAGTACAAAGGTCACTACCCTTCCAATATCCACTAACCCAACTACCACTCTTACCCAACAAGTGACCTTTAATTATCTCCATAACACATAAAGTCATATTCTTTCTACGCAACCATCTAACTCTACCCAACCATTCACATCCATATATGTTCTTCTACCCAACCATTGGCATCCATATACCAACCTTTCAACTATAAACATGTTTCTCAACCACCACCACCATCTTAATATACATCCTAAAACCTTCTGGGTGCTCAACCCCAAGAAAACTTCATGAAGATGATTATGGACAAGATTAATACCCTTGATTCATCCATCTTTGGAGCCCATAATCTCTTATCCTATTATCCAATTTGTAATGATTCTATTCACCCTTCGATCCCTATCAAACTTTATTTGACCTAGTGGGAACTTCCTAAATTTACCAAGTTTAATAATAAAGAAGACCCTCAATAACATTTAAGATCATTTAGGCATTCATGCTACTTTATTTCCCATGATAATGATCTTCTCCTTCATACCTTTCCTATGTCATTATTCAGACCAACATTGGATTGGTATAGTGTCATACCCAAACATTCCATCTTCTCCTTCAACCAACTGACCCAAAACTTCTTGGATCACTTTTAAATCAATATATCCAAGAAAGTTTCCATAAATGACCTCTAATCCATCTAAAATTTTGAGGATGAGTCCATTACCAATTTTTTGGCTCATTTGAAGATTCTAATTAACCAACTTTCCTTCCCCTTGCACTAACTTGAACTCATAGAGATATTTGCATGAGCATGTGCAAAACATATTTCCTTCACATTACATTTCTAAATCTTTTGTACATTTGATGAAGCTTTTACCATGGCTCAAAAACTAGATAATATATCAATTGATGAAGAAAAGTTAAATTTGAAGAACAAGAACTCAACTTCCAAACCTAATGAGCCCTGTTTTTCCAAACCAAACAATCAAACCAATCTCAACACCAAAAAAAAATAATTACCAATGTTATTATCCTTAAAACTATACCTCTACCATCTACCAACAAATAAAACCCAAGGAACCAAACCTCTAACTCCTCTAATTATTTAAATAAAAACCAAAGGAACCAAACTTGGAATAATTAGAAGCAATCAAATCCACTTGGGGAACCCTATGCTTCTATTTTGAAAAATCTATTAAAAGCTAATATCATCCAACTTATACCAATTAAACCACCCCAATAGTTTTATGCTTCTCTCCTCGTGATAGGTTGGTATAATGAAAATGACCATTGTGTTTTTCACTGAGTTATAGGACATGATATCAATAGGTGAAATACCTTTAAATACCTTGTCCAATCTCTCATTGATAAGGGGGAGCTTACATTGGATAACCCCAATGCACCACCCAACTAAGCCCTTGACATTTTTAGACAAATTTTTCCAAACCATGCTCCCACCAAAATTGAGAGTAACAATGTCTAATTCTCTCCTAACATCCATGTTGTTAACATGGTTCTTGACACACTAATAAAAAACCCACTCACCAATCTACCAATCCCTGTCTACTTTTTGAAATAGTAGAGTTACCTCCTACCCTTTTGGACATCTAAATAGAGGAAGTAACCACATCCATACCTTTGATAGAGGTTACCACACCTGTCTCCCCTATTATAAAACCATTCATTCCATTTTTGGAAGCTATCTCACAAAAAAGATAACTTCACCCACCAAACCCCTAATTTTGGAACCTTTCATCAAAAACCAAGACAAAGGTAGGGGAACCAAACTAAAACCTTTAGCTCCTTCTTTAGTAAACCAACCCAGCCATTCTAAACCATCCAAAACCTCTTCCAAATTAAATGACCCTCAAACACTTAAACCTAACAAGACAACTAAAGTAACCAAACCCCCTCCATAACTGACAACTAAACCAACCAAAGAGGTAAAACCACCCAAAGACCCAAAGCCTCAAATTTTACCACCCTCAATCTTGCCATATATCTTGGGTACTCATCCCTCTACCTTGAGCATGAGTCCCATTATTTTTACCAAAACCCCACCACCTCTATTGGTTACACCATCACACTCACTTTCTAACACACCTCTTTTTAATACATTAGTGATACCTAAGTTGTATACCTTTGCATCCTCCACCTCTAGCTCATCGACCATATTACCTAAACCAAAACCATTAACCAAGAATACCACCTTACCTAAGACACCTATAACCAAACCTACTTATAAAAAACCATCTACTTTAACACTCAAAATAAAAACGGCTAAACCTTTACCATCCTTAACTAAGTCTTACCTAACCATTTTCCAATGGTTATTGCAAACTTCTTCCTTGAGCTTACTACCCATCAAATCCTTTGACCCTTCATATCCAAAACCATCATGGTTCAATAATAATTGGATTTGTTTATACCATAGGATACCTAGCCATGATATAGAGAATTACAAATCTCTCTAAACTCTTATCCACTACCTTTATGATGAGGATCATCTATTAATAGATGAACCTCCTATGTCACCCATACTAACCCAAAAAAACATCCATACCTACCCAATGATTATCCTCTCATCCACTTTCACCTAAGAATGAAGATGAGTTTGACCACTCTACTACCTCACCCTCTCCTTCTATCCATACTATCAATGTGGTCACTAGATCATAACAAAAAGATAAATGGAATGCTAGGGTATCCATTCCTTGGACTTACCCCTTTCATATTTTCAAGAAAACCACACCCAACCATCTCCATCTTTAATAAAATCCAAGGTGTCTATATTAGGTTCCCCTAATCTAAAATTTCATACCCCAACCCATATGCAATATCTATCCAAAAATCTATCCTTAAGCAGCTTCACCAGAATCCAATAAAAATGATCTTATTTGAGTTGATTTCTACTTCTATCCATCATCACCAAACACTCATAGAGGCCTTGAAATCCATCGAGGTCCAACCCAATGACCCTCAACCTCTAGCTATATTTTTTAGTGCCCTCTAAAGTACCAACCTTGTCAACTTTAAGAATTTAAAAATACCTTCCATCCACCTTGAAGACCTAGATCCCCCACTCTTTATTACCACTTACATCAACCAAACCCATGTCAAAAGGGTGATTATTGATTGGATATCTAACATTAACATCATATCCTCATATGCTTATGACCAACTCAACTTATTAGACACTATCATGTCAAAATTCATAACAATCCTCCAATCCTTTGACGATACTATAACCAATACCTTGAGAACTATTATCCTTCATATCTATATAAGACCCAACACATTCTCTAAGCTCTTCTATGTGGTAGAAGGATAATTCCAATACAACATATTATTGGGATGACCTTGGATTTGCTCCATGGAATGTTTTCCCTCTACCCTCCATCGATGCATTAAGTGTGAGCATGAGGGTCAGGTTGTCAATATCCAAGCAGATCCAAATCCTTTCTCAACATGAAACATGACCTATCACCCTAATGATGTCCTCATACAACCATCTGATGCACCTTTATAAGTTACACCCCAACCACCAATAATTGATGAAACATCAACTGGATCATCTGTCCCTTCATAGATCCCCATAGAAGAGCCTTTGGGATCTATGTTTCAATGATTCTCATTAGGTGAGTACCACCTTCTAGCATTAGATGCTCTCCCTACTCCTCAAAAATATGATAACCTCAAACATGACCCTTATTATGACCCTAACATCAAAACCATCATCCCTTTCAATCCCCCAACCATAAAATGAACTTCATCTATGGGGGACTTGATCAGCCACTTCTTGCTCCCACCACTACATCCTCCATCTAACCATTCACTTCTAACATTTATTACCTTAACAAAACAGCATTCACTAAATTATACCTTCATGGGTGTGCCTAGAATGGATTTAGTCTAAGCTAATATGAATGAGGGCCTCATAATTTACCTTTTATAAAAACCCAAAAACCTCATGAGTCATTTGACCTGGGGTTTATACCACCTAAAGAACCCACTAATTTACCCAAACCTATTGACACCATCAAGGAAGACATCCCCTCCTCACCAACCCAACCTCCTTCAAAATCTAAGGATTTTAATATCATTCTTCCTAATATTTTTTCATCAACACCATTAGTTTAGGCCCCCTAACCTATGAAAACGATGGCCAAATTTAAACCCTTCCTCTCATCCATCCTAAAATGATAGAGAAAGATTCTCATACCATCAATACCATCCAACATCAAGATGATGATTCTATTATCACCTACCTTGGTGCCCCAATTTCTTCAATCCATAAATCCCTTCCTCCTAAATCTTTAACCATGTTGAATAAATCCACCATAGATATTAACTTGGGCACTATGGACAACCCCCATGTTGTCAAATTGGGCCAATCACTAAATGCCAAAAAACTTTGAGACTTTTCCTCTTTCCTCCAGGACTATAGCATAGCATTCACTTGGCCTTATAATGATATTCCTAAGATTGACCCCACCATTACCACCCATAATATAGTCACTAATTATGATGCCAAGCTTGTTAAAAAAAACTTTGATTCATATATCTTTACATATCCCTTCTTGTCAAAAAAGAGCTTCAACATCTCCTATCTATAAACTTCATTCAACCCATTAATTTCCTCCAATGGGTCTTGAATATCATACCCATCACCAAAGCCATTGGGGGTCTATGAATTTGTGTCGAATTTCATGACCTTAACCTCACCTACCCCAAGGATGACTTTCCTCTACCTAGTATTTACTTGCTTGTTGATCTTACAGCTAACCATGAGATGTTATCTCTCATGGATGGGTTTTTGAGTTACAATCATATCTTTATTACTCTTGAAGATCAACATAAAATTGCCTTTACCACCCCTTGGGGAACTTTTTGCTATAGAATCATACCTTTTGGGTTAAATAACACTGGTGCAACCTACCAGTGAGCCATGACCTACATCTTCCATGACCTCATCCACACCATCATAGAGGAATATGTTGATGATATCTTAGGAAAATCTAAATCTCTCTAAGATCATTTGAATGTTTTTATCATTATCTTCAAATTCTTAATCCATTTCTATGTTAGAATAAAACCATAAAATGTGTTTTTAGGGTCCTTTCAAGAAAGCTTCTTGCCTTTATCATCTCTCTTTAAGGAATCAAAGTAGATCCTACCAAGGTCAAAGTAATCTTAGAGATGCCCCATCCTACCAAAATTAAGAAACTCCATAGCCTATAGGAAAATTTTTAATCCATTCACCATTTCATTTCTCAACTCTCAAACTAGTGTCAACCTTTCCATTACTTTATGAAGAAGGATGTCTATTTCAAATGGAATAATGATTGTCAAAAAGCCTTTGAATCTCTCAAATAGTACCTTTTTTCACCACCTATCCTCATCCCTCCTAAGGATGACCACTCCTTTCACCTATATATCTCTACCACTGACCATTCACTAAGGGAAATGTTGGCTCACCGAGATGAATAACATAGAGATGAAGTTGTATACTTCATTAGACATACACTTGTAGAATATGAGACCCAATATACCCATATTGAGAAAATATATTTAGCATTGACTTTCATGGCCACCAAAATCTACCACTACCTTCTTAACCATAAAACCTATGTCATAACAAACATCATCCCACTCAAGTACATGCATTTCAAGCCATACAAAAACTAGCATATGGTCAAGTGTATTATGCTCTTAGAAAAATTTGATCTTTAGTTCCTTTAGCAAAATTAAATTAAATGGTAAGTCATTCCTAACCAATCGGTCGAAGCACCTTTGAGAGATCACTAGCCTCCTACTCTTTAATTCCTAGATGAATCCATTACTACTCTTTTCTATAAGGACATAATCTTATAAATGACTATGTTCTTTAACGAGTCAAGGTGTCAACATGGTGGGGGAGCTAGTATCATCCTTATCCCCTTTGGTGGTGAACCCCTTCCTCTATCCTTCAAACTTGAGTTTAAATGCACCAATAATATGGTTGAGTATAAAGCCCTAGTCATAGGTCTCCAAACTGCTCTAGCCTTAGGAATTAATGTGATCAATTCTTTTGGTAATTCCCATCTCATAGTAAATTAGGTTAATGGATCCTATCAATGTAAGAATTAAGTCTTACAAAAATACAAAACTTTAGTTGAAAAAATCTTAGCATCATTCAAACATTACTTGGTATAATCTATTTCTTGATCTACCAACAAATTCACTGATACAATGGCTTGCCTTGCTTCCCAAATCCTTTCTCAGCCTTCTAATTCTAAAATATTTTTCACCATTCACCATTTTACCACACCCTCTTATGACCAATCTGACCTCCCTACCATTTTTAGTGTGCAGGAATCCCTATCCGATATTTAGTATGACCAAAATTTTAACTACCTCAACCTAGGCATTGTTCCTTCTAACCTCTCTAAGATTTCTCAAAGAACCTTTATCTATAGTACCTATAATTACACCATACAAGGGGGAATCCTTTACAAATGAGGTTTTGATAGTCTTCTTTTTTTCCTATGCATCCATGAAGCTTCCCATGCCATCAGGGAAACACATGATGGTATCTATGGGGGACACTTTAGAAATCTAGTTGTTGCTAAAAATATCCTTCACCTTGGATACTATTGGCCCACCCTCAACTAAGATTGTTGTTATTATGTAAAATAGTATGTTAAATGTCAATAACATGCTAACTTACATCATACTCTAGAAACTAGTCTCCAAGTATCTAATGAATTTTGGCCTTTCTCACAATGGGGGCTTGATCTCATTGGGGAAATCAACCCCCATTATTTGAAATGGCATAGATCCATCATCATAATCACCAAATATTTCACTAAGTGGGTGTAATCTATTCCTCTTATCTTGACCAAAGTAGATAAAATTATCAACTTTATCAACCATCATATCATATGCCACTTTGGTGTTCCTCATAAGATCATCACAGATAATGGAAAATATTTCAAAAATAGAATTCCCAAGGTTTATTTGATGTATTTGGAATCAATTTATTATTTTCCTCACCTTACCATCCATAATAAAATGAACAAGCAAAAGCCTCTAATAAAATATTTAACAAAATAGTAACCAACGTTGTTAGTGTTTCAGGTTAGGATTAACACTTGCACATCCCATTTGATTTATGGGCCTATTAAAATAGCATTAGATCCTATATGGGTGATACCCCTTTCTCTTTAGTCTTTATAGTAGAGGCAATCTTGCCTCTTGAAGTCCAAATCCCCTCTCTTTGCATATCTTTTCAAGATATTATTTTTGAAGAAGATTATTGTCAACACTATTTATCTCAGCTTGAGCTACTTGATGAGAATAATTTAGTGTCCCTCACCCACCTTGGCATCTATCAAGAGCATAATAAACATGATTAGAAAAAAAAAATCAAACAATGAGACTTCAATATCAGAGACCTTGTCCTAAAAGAAAACCAACATGTGACCAACATGGAGAAGATCAAACGAGGCAAGTTTGATTTCAATTAGCTTAGACCTTACATCATTACCCATAAGTATGTATTAGGATATTATAATTTGTCCTCTCTCAAAGGCAAACCAAAACTTGAACCTCTCAATGCTTTGCATCTACATTCATTTTTTTGTTAAAGAAGGATCAAACTCACTACTTTTGTCTAACTTAAGCTCATCCCTTGATTATGATATTTTTACCTTCACCCATCTTCCTCCTCTCCTTTTGAGGAAAATTGATTACAACATAGAACCATGTGATTAACTATCATATTCATAGCCTAATCTTAAATATGGGTACCATAGCTCTACCCATGGCATGGTTCTTATGGATACTTTTCATCTCTAACAAGATGGAATCCCATGGTCATTTTCTCTCAAAACCACACCTCCTCACATATCATTAACCTTCTTGTGCTAGAGTTTTTCCCTCATAATGGTAAACCTAAGAACCTAGTTAGACTTTTACATATCTAACAAAAAAATCACATCCAAAAATAATTTCAATACCCAAATATTACTTGGGTCTATATCATAAGCATTGTAGACTACTCCCTTGAAGGACAACTACCCATAAGCAATATAAAAATTACCAAATATGAGGTAGATTACTCCCTTGAAGGACAAATATCAAGAGCATTAAACAAATGTAAAAAACTTAAACCACTCCCTTGAAGGATGGCTAAGTTAATAGAGCAATATATTGGAAGCTTCTCACATCGATTAGCTTCCCATATACAACAATAAATCAAAAGATCCACTACCACAACAAAAGCTAAAGCCGTAATCAGATGTCAAGTAACATAATAAGTTGGAGTCCTTAATCAGCTTTCACATATAGACTTATTGCATTGATTAGTCTACATATATCATATGACATGGACTTGTCTATTAGCATTCTTAGGTCACTTATAGAAGGGGAAAACTAACACACATAAGGTTACCATACATATTACCCATTATCCTTCATACCACCTATTACCCATCTCCCCTGTATACTATTTATAAATTAAGGGATTTAGAGCTTACTTAACACACTATGATCAGTAAACATTTTTTATCAACCAATGCATGCTAATGTGAAGCATTCAAAAGGCTTATGTTTCTTAAGCCAATCCAACTTCAAGTTTTGTTTTGTTTTATCCTTGTCAACAAATAGGTATTCTGCCTCATTTCTTGTTCTCTCATTGTTGAGTCATGTATTATATTATACCCATGTCTCATGATTTTTCATCTACTATGGTTATCTAACCTACTTATGTGCTACCACTATCATCCATCAAATCATAATAACCCTAACCATGAATAACATTAGAAAAACATTAATGTCAAAATCCCTCAACCCATCTTCAATGCACACACTTTCTTCATAAACCTTCAACAAAGCTAAACCATATGGTTCATCAAATTGGGGAAACCCATTTGAGAACCATTCTACAACCCTTGTTAAACTACATTGGCCTAATGTCCATGGACTATGTAGGCATTGGTTAAATTTTAAGGGTAGTTCAACCACTAACAACTAATTACCCTCCCTTTTTTCTTCTCATTTGTTTCCATTGCTAACAAATCCCTCTTGTTTAAGGCATCCTACATTAGGCAAGCTTTGGATTTTTTCTAACATAATTGTATTTTAACATCATCTAATACTTCATCTTTGTTTTCCCCCTATTGCTAGGAAAACTACATTATCTTGAGGTCTTGTTGGACTATGTAGGCAGTGCTCAGTTACTAAGGTCAGATTGACCACATCCTTTACTTTATTTTCCATTCTCACCTAGTATATTTTCCTCCACTTATCTACTTATATCTTCACCACCTCCCTTCCTTTAGCTTGATAATCTCTTTTAACCAATTTTCCTTCTTGTCATTCTTTTTTAACATAGGGATTGACATCCTTCCTCATTGGCCCCTCTTATCTCCCATAAAGCCACCACCTACTCTACTTTGTTGGCCTCTCCATCACCTTTCCTTGTGCGTGCTTCATATCTCACTCCCCCACCCACTTTTCCTATTTTTAATCCCTCTCTCCACTTCTTACCAATCATGCCCTTTATCCGCTTTGTCTTATTCCACCATCCTCATCTTTTCCCCTTACCCTTGGCAACCTATCATACCCTCTTCCTCACTCTTGTTTCCTTACAAATTCCAAATAATCCTAATCCATTGCACACTAATGGACACTTTTACCTCCTTATCTTCTTTACAACCACCTTCTTACTGCTCTTCCACTACTTCTAAACCATATTTATTCCAATTCTTAGTTCTTATTCGCCTCTTTCCCATCTTTTCAATCTGACATAATTTCTATTTCTTTTATTTCTTCTAGAATCCCATTTTTTTCTTACATGTGCCACCACTCTTTTTTAGTTTTCCACTCTTCCCACCATTTCCATTTTTCCTCCACAAGTAGCTTCTAACTAGGTCTTTATCCTTTGAAAATCCTTCCATAAATTCCCTTTCCTTCTTATCAGTCCTTGCTTTTTGAATTTTGCATTCCCCTTTTCCTCTTTCCATCTTAGTACTCACTTATCTTTTTCATCTGTGTGAGTTTCCATGCTTATTCACTTGCTTATTCACTCTCTTATCATCATTTTTGTGTCTTCATTTCAGTCATTTTTCCTCATGTTTCCTTTTCTTCAATGTATTTCCTTGTTTTTCATTTTCATCACCAAACTATTTTTTCCTTGGTATTTTTTAGACTTATTTTAAAACCTTTCATGGCCTCCCATATTTCTCATCCTCCCCTTACCCTTCATGATTTCTACACTTCTTTCCTCATCCTTTTCAATTCTCTGATCTATCATTTTTAATACATTCCTTAAACCCCCATCTTTTACCTTTTATTTTTCTTCTCTTTTCTCCATTTCATTTCATTTTTTTCATCTCACTTGATGACATTCATTATTGTTCTCAACCTTATTTTTTTCCTACTCTATATCCATGCTTGGCTCCTTCCATCCTTCTCCACCTTTGTATTTATCTACAACCTCATTATTTTCTCTACCTATCTCTTCATCCATCTCCTAGTCTGCCTTCACCTCATCCCTTGTTGGATCTCCTTTATATTCTCCCATTATCACTCTAGCTTCTCACTCATTATAGTGAAGTCACCATGCTTATACATGCATATGCATGTTTATTTCTTTGTATCCTTGGCTCTCTTGCTTTAAATCAGTTCAAGTTCACTACTTCAGTGCATCCATTTCTCCCTTTAATATCTTTGTTTATTAAGCATGGGTCCTCCTTTTATACCTCTCCAACTACTCATTTTACCCCATCTATCACCTCTTCCCCTTTAAACCCTCTACACATTTTGAGTACTTGATAGAGTATGATTAACACACTTTTTTTATCCTTCAAAGCATGCTCATTTGATGCATTCATAGGGCTTATGTTCATTAAGCCACTCCCACTTTGAGTCTATTTCTCATCCTTATCTAAGATTTAACATCATATACTCTTATCCTAAATTTGCTTGGTTGATATTTTCATTATGACATGTCTATTGATTCTATTCTTCACTTTACTATTAGTGTTGTTTATTGCCTTTCCTCATCTGATTTACCTTAAGAGAGATTAAAACAACCATAACCATAACAATCATAACCATAACATTCACAAGTATCCACATAAACCTAAGCATGATAACATTTAAACAATGACATCTAACACATTTTGTATATATTTGTAAAAAATTATGCAGTATTTCATTTAAGGGTTCAAGAAGTCACATGGCACATACAAAGTTATTAGTCTATCTACACCTCACTTAAGGCCCCTACATACATTATTTTCATATTTAAGAACTAGGTTGATTATATAGTGACTCTATATTTGTGTTTAGCCATATTTATACTTAATTACTCCCTAAACTAACATCTATAACATTCCCTGTATTAGTAACTACTAAATGGTGTACTCTATTCTCCTCTTCTACATTCATCCACATAGGGTGAGAATCATAATCTACTTTGGGTCTTTGACCCTGCTTGATCATCATAGCCATTACATCCATTTTATCCAATTATTCTACTCACATAAGTACAACCTATTATTGCTTCAGTGTACATCCCCTTAGATAGTGAAGGTTCCCTCCATGGATAGGTTGAAGGTCATGTTATCTAGCCCTACACCTTGCATAATAAAAGTCTTGTATTCTTTGTTATTGAGGAGGTAATATTTAAATCTTGAGCTTAGGTTGTGGGAGTTTTTCTTCTTGTTGTCTATTTAACAATGCTTTCATTATGGCCATTACATGTTTCAATATTTGGTAGATACGTACATTCACCATGTAGAGTATTTTGGGTCATGAGGGCTACTAATTATCTCTACCATTTCTCCCATTGTTAACCATCTTTGACTGTTGGTAGTTCTATATACCTTGAACAACCTATAAAACCAAATGACTTCACTATAGGTATTTGTTCTTATCATGATTCTTTAAATATACTACCCCACTATTATTCCTCATCTACATGATTATCCATTCCACCAATAGGGAAGGTACTATGATGTCATTTATTACCTTAAATAATCTTCCCACTTGAAAAGGTCATGCGTAATTACCTTTTCATGTGGACACGTAACCCTTGATCCAACTAGTCATCTTGATATAGTCATTATACATTATCATGATGTTTCTTTGTTATCCTTATCATTTGATCCACATCTAATGTCTTTGCTTGATTTATGATCTTAGAATCCTTATAGGCTTGGTGGTCATTTATGTTATTATCACCTTTAACTTTGTTGACATAAATTATCTTTGAACCATAGAATATTATAATGATCATGCCTTTAAAACTACTATTACTTCTGGTGATGATAACTCTAAAATACTTACCACTGTGGAAGCTCCCCCATCTTATCCAACTATTTAAACAATATCTTGGACCATGTAGCTCCTTGATAACAAGGCCTCTTCTAATTGGAACCTAAATTCATTGGTTCCAAGGAACTAAGATAGAGGATGTAGACATGGCCACCTTTTGTCTAGCCTACCCATGTAGCTCTTGCATCAGGCAAGGTCCATCTTATATCACTCACCATGATACCAAATTTATAACTCATATAATCTACTTATCCATCAAAGAAATTCTTTTTAGGTTGTCACTTCACTACTTCCCTTAAAATTTAGCTCGTAGTGATGATGATCTTTCATTAATAAGACTATTCAGATCTTGATATATTCCCATCTCATAAAACTCAACTCATAGTGATAGATGCCAACACTGTCCTTATACCCTCACAAAATTTTATAAGGTGTAACATCCTCATGAAGTTACCTCTTCTTTGGCTTAGCTCCATCAAAAGACATGTGTGATGCTTAGCCATTTGTTACCCACTTATTTATCATACCTTACCCATCTATGTCTTCTCTTCCTAATGCATGTGGGATTATTATGGTGACTATTCACCAATCTGCACCATGATGCCTCACCATTACAAAACTATCAACCCACACCTAACCATGTGGTATATCACATTGGGGTAACCTATCTAAACTCAACTATAAAAATATATTTAGCCTAAATTTTTGTTGGATATCACATCCATGAAACTATGTAGGTAGTGTCCACTTTCCTAATGCATATACAGTCAGCTCAACCACCCCCTACCTAAACCATTACTAACCACTCTCTTTGACCAACTGACCATTTGAACATGTTTACTTTGACATTGGTCATTTAGACCCAAACTATTTCATATATTTGAAATGACCTTGCCTAAGACATTTTGATCATACCCACCAACCTTGCCATGTTGCATTTTTGCATGACCCAACCATTTGGGTTGTTTTGAAGGAACACTTCCTATCTTGGATACCTATAAATAACCCTAACCCTATCTAGATCACTTAATAGGCATGACCCAATCATCTATGACTAATGTTATGGTCCAATTACCCCTAACATATGTCCCTTTAGACCCAAGATTAAATTAACCAACATCAACAAATTTAGTTCATGTGTGATATTAGCTACCACACTTAGTCATATTTTATGTACATGTTTGTGACTCAAATACCTAACTACCTTATGGCACCACCTAGAGCCTCCCCACCAACCGCTTATCAAACTTGCACCCAATTTTGCTTTACCTCAACTCCTAATTTGAGGGGGGAACACCTCCTCCCATACTCGAGCCATCTTGACCTTTAACCAGGTGATCCATTTTTGTCTTTAAGCTTGTGAAATCAAAGTCACATAATAAAAAGGGGTAAAATGTAGACACTAGAAAATTGCACAATTATAATTTTTGATGACTAAATGCCTTGAAACCCCCTAAAGACCCCCTAAAACCTTCTTAATCTTTAAACAACCCCCTTAACCTAACCAAATCACTATTATCCTATTCACATACTAATATTAAAAAGTACTATTTGAAAGTACTATTCATTATGGGATCCACTACCACTATTAATGATGGCATGGCAAGTGACATGAAATGTGACATGGAAAGTGACATGGAAGGTGATATGGTAAGTGACATGGATTGGAAGTGAGGTGGCTTGGAGTTGGACATCATACCATACTTGGGACCCAAATCAAAGGTAACTAATGACATCATTAAGCACCAAATGGCCCCTCTTTTGAAGTATGGTGCATTTTTCTCTACAGGATCATCATTCAACATGTGCTTTTATCCTCATGTATGCAGAATGATGATAAAATTCATGGGGCACTTAGCCAAAAGATAAAAGTGAATGTTATAAATTATTTTATATACATATGAGCCCATGTGCATGATTCCCACTTCATTTTTAACTCTTTATTAATTTTGGAGACAAACTAACCAAGTGGAAGACCTATTGGCTAAGTGGGAATCTCACCATGTTGTCTTTCATGACCACTGATACACCCATATGGAGAATTATCCCAAAATGAATATGACACTTATCCAAAAGATAAATTATCTTGGTGAAAATTCATTTGGTCTCATTTGAGCCCATATTCATGATACTCACTCTAAATTAGACTCATGTGCAAGGTGGGAGATAAACCAACAAGGTGGGAATCCCACCATCCTTATCCCCTTTAGCATTTATGAGCCCACATTAAAAATGGTGCCATACTTCATTATTCCACTTATTTGGCATGTTTATTAACAAAAATACTAAAAATCACCCCCTTATTGTTCACCCATGGTCAATTTGGTTAGTTTTTGGTATAATCATTTCTTCTTGTAGGTTAGGAGCACTTTTGAAGGAGTTCATCCACATCTTGGAGAAAAGAACTCAAAGAAACAAAACTCTACCAAAATTACTATAGGATCCCAATATCATCAATAATAACAACATCGTCAACATATTCAACCACATCAATACCTTCATCAATCACTCAAGGTAATATTTTGAATTTGGTATTTCAATTTCCTATTTCCTTTAGTGCTTTATTTGCTATACTTCCATACCTTTTCCCTTCACCTCTCCTTTTCTTTTCTATCTTTACCTACTTTCCCCCTTTATAATATTTATCTACTTAATCCTTTTTCCTCTTTTCCATATTCACCAACTTGACCATTTTCAATTTAACCATTTTGAACCTTGTCAAATTACCAAACCAAAAACCACCATTTTACCTTAATTAATTTTCAGCACTAATTGATTTATCTTAGTCATCTTCTAATCAAATTATTTAACTTTATTATGTTAAATTTAGTTATTTTATATAATATTCTTGTATTTAATTTAAATTTAATATTATTTTATGCAAATATTTTATTTTTTATTGACAAACTTAAGTTTTTAAAGTAGGTAGATTTCTAACCTCCTAAGAAGCTTTCTCTTCTATGATCTAGCTCATGCTAGGCAATCCACCCATCTACTTGTCTAATAAACAAGTTATTTTTAGTGATTTATTATTTTTAGGTCATAATTATAATCCAATGAGGATATATAAAAAATAACTTGGATTTAATATGCATACATTGTAATAGGTTTTTATACACAACCTTCTTCACTAGTTTCTTTCTTTACACACTAAGAAAAAGCAAAACAAATTTGATAGAAATAGGGAGTGCTTGGGTATGGTACTATACCAATATAATGATAGACCAAATAGAGACATGGGGAAGGTGTGAATAATAAGGGAATAATCATAGGTGATGAGATAATAATCTTACATAAATTCCCTAAGGTGTTGGGGATCCTCCTTATTTTGAAATTTTGAGAACTTGGCAAGTTCCCATTGGGGAAGATATGGCTTGATAGGTATGGATGGATGGGCTCATTAAAAATTTGGTCATATGAAAAGATGTTTTGAGAACATAAAATTGATTACTCTAATTTTTCCATATTATCCATAAGCATCTTTGTTAGGTCCACTTGTGGTTGTGCACCTAGAAGGTTAGAATATTCATACTGCTACAGTTGTTGGGAGACATATTAATAGTGGGTAGAAGGTTGGGAGGCTACCAAATATTGGTAAGTGGATGAAAATGGTTGGGTGGAAGGTATATAAGGTTAGGTATATGTATGTGGTTGGGTATTGGGTAGGGATACATGCCATTTTAGGTTAGGGATGTAGCCAAAGTTTGGTGCAAGGGGTGCTTGTTGGATAGGAGTGGTAGTTGGGTTGGTGATCAATGGAAGGGTGGTGACCCTTGTATTTATTAGTGAAAAGTTAGAGGGTATGTAAAATAGAAATATTTGAAGAGGATTAGTGGTTTATGTATTTTTTGTAGCTAAAGTAAGGTTAGTAGTGATAGAGGTAGGCATTCCTATTGTGGAGGAGTGATTGGTAGGAGTGGAAGGTATAAGGGTAGAGGTAGATTGGGTTGGTTGGTTTTCTATGGTAGTATTAAAGGGGTTATTGGTTGATGATGAATATTGGGTAGTAATCATGGAAATAGAAGTACTCCCTATGAGATGGAGAGGCATGCCATCAGGCAGATCTATAGGTGGGACTGAAGCTAGGATACAGTAAGACATGGTTATAAGATAATGTTGCAAGGCTATAAGAGTCCTAAGGTGATCCAAGGGAATTAACACATTTAGAATCATAGTTTTTGTCTTTTTTTTCTCTACACTTCTATATCTATCATCCATTAAAGCACAATCATCATGACTATCTTCATGAAACAACCTCTTAATTATGAATCTCTATAAGAACTCTGCCTCTTATCCTTCACCATGCTTGAAATATGATTGTGATTGGTGGATGTAGGTCATTTTTGAAGATTTATATATGTCTCAATTAGGTTTAAAACTAATCCTCTTATTGGGTTTCCATGAATATCCCAGTCATTGAACTCCAAGAAGTATTTGTCTCACTCTATTTACCATACAACCCTTTCACTAGTTTTCCACTATGTAATTAGCTTAGGTCTTAAAGTCCAAATCTTGATATAGGTGTCAATAGCTCAAAATTTTATCATGGATGGTCTGAGATGACCTCATTACACTTTCCTTAACCCATTTCAAGTTACCCAACTCACTCTAACATCCCATTTCACATGCAAGGCTCATCTTAGGTTTTTAAGGCTTGTAGCCCCTTTTTTTGACATTTCTCCTTGGTTTGACCAACATATGAAATATATTGAAAATATGAGACAATTTATAGCTATTGTAAATCTCATTATAGGTGTGTGATAATTTTCATGCCCTGATTTCACTCCAATATCACAATTACTTTGGAAACCACCCCTCATTTAGGCTAATTAGCCCCATTCCAAACACTTAGCCACCAAATATGTATTGTACAAACTCAAATAAATTAAAAAAACTCTTGAATCACTTATGGAAACTTTAAATACAATATGTTACAATTTTTTTGCAAATTTTGAGGGTTAAAACTCTTGGAAATAATAAAAGGGATTCTCTCATGCTCTTTTTTAGACCTTGTTTTAGATTGGGGGGCTAAAATGGGGGGGGGGGGTGATTAAAATGAGTTATAGGCCTCACCTATGTATTTTTTTTGTATAAATTAGATATTTATAAACTTGGAAGCCTTGGGAGAGTTTGGAAAAATCAGTAAAACATTAACAAGCACTCAAATGAAAAATAACAAAAAAATGCCAACTTACTACCCTATTTTTGCTTTGATGATGATTCTTGAGTTATAGGGGTGAACTAGGGAAACTAAGAGATATTTATGTAGATAACACATGATACCAAATATCCTATAAATTTAAGGTCCTAAATCCCAATTAATTTTCTATTGTCACCCCCTTCTCTTCTAGTATTTTAGGCCTCTCTTAGTTCTTTAGGCCTAGAAAACTAAAAAATGGATTTTTTGTCCTTTACATGTATGGAAAAACTTTGGAAAAGTTTTATTCACCTTGGGGAATATACTAAGATGTCCCATGACAAATATGAGACCTTTTATTTCTATATTTTGGTGTGAAGTTCTTTTGAGGCTCAAATCTTGTAAAAATCTCTAAAAACCTTCATTGAATAATTTCATGATTTGGGAGTCTTCAAACACTACGCTACTCTAATCACACACCCATTATTTTTTGAATGGATCTTACCATATGATAGAGATATAATATTAGTGCATTTTTACTAATCAAAATCCCATGTAACATTGTTATTTGGCATCAACAAAAGTTCGTAGGACCTCTATTTTGGTGTTTTAGGGAACTTGTCCCTAACACAGCCATTCAACTTTGAAGATGGTTTATTAAATTTTTTTTGGGTATATAATGGATAAAAATGTCTATAATTCCATAATTAAACTATGTAAAATTCATGAAGGTATATAAAAACATCCAATATTCTCCATGTCAACCCTCATATCTCTGTATGAGCCACATGTAGGTGGTCATTTATAGTAAATAAGCAATAAATTTTTCATGAGTTGTGTTCATGAAGTATGGGCTTGTAATCCATTTTAGAGATTATAAAATTTCTAAAATGGATGTTGTTCATCTCAAATGACTTCAAACCAGCCCATTACCTCCTTCCCATGTGTTTACTCTTGAATGGTGCCTGTAGGTGCACATCATGGTTATAGGGAATATAGTGGAGATGAAACATGAAGAATATGCACAGTGGATGACCTCTTGATCAATATTATACCTATAAAAGTTATTAAAATGATATTTAAACCTTGGGACACTCAAATCAAGCTATAATTACTTCATGAAATGTGACTATTCTTGTTGTAGGTACATGTATATGCTCATTAAAGGTAGATGATTGTGTATATAGAGGTATTAGATGTCATAATCCTTATTTTATCATTTTAAGGTATATTTATTTATTCATTTAACATTAAAAAATAATTGATTTGATATCCTTTAAACTTTTACTTACATGTGTATGAAACATATTTAGGACCTCACATACCTCACTCAGTTGACTATGTACAAAAATGCAAGAAATAACCATTTGGCCTACCTAGGATTTGATGAAAAATCAAGGATTTAGGATCAAGATAACTTTAATATTATTTATTTTCAATAAGTTGGATGAGGTAAATTATCCATCAAACATAGGTTCTACTCTAAAACTGGTCAAATGGCCATCTCATAAGGATAATAAGGAAAACAAGTTTTATTTCATAAGTACCTTCTTGAAAGGAGTTAGTTGATGAAAAAAATTTAATATATCTTATTTTACCCTAAAATGACACCCATTAAACCATTTTTAATCATTTAATTATGAAGCAAGAAACAAGAGAAAATTTGGACCCTATTTATATGAGTAGGCCATCTAGATGCCCCTAAAATGTTAGTGATTGTTCATAAATATGGGGAGATGAAAAAAATAATGAATACCATAAATTGGAATATAATTAGTTTCCCTATAAATACCCATTATATTATGGCCCAAATCTCTCTCCTCTAATCATACTAAGTGAAAACTTGAGGCTCTCCTAGAGCTATCCCAAACTATCCAAAATAGTTTTTCCTTAGCATAAAGAACCAAAAGTTTGCCTATACAATAAAATAATTGGGAAATATTTTTTAGACTTTAAATTACCTTTTATTAATTATTTAAATCTTATGAAATACTTGGACCTCTATTAATGGCAAAAAAGTTATTTCATGTCTAGTTTAAAACTAATAGGTTTTCCTTACCTCTTATGGTTATTATGATAGAATATTATTTCACAGGCATATAATGGAAATAATTAACTATTTAATATGACATATGAGCCCCTAAATCAAGTAAAATCTCTAAAAACCTATTCTACCAAAGCTCCAAAATGCATCCTTTTGCTCCCAAACTCCTCTCCTCTGCTCCAAATGACTTAAAATGACCTTAAACATGCGTGACTAAGTAAAAAAACCATAATTATGTGGTAAAAAGTTTTAAAAAAAAAATTAATTCCTCAAAAAATTAATTTATAACTTGAAAATTCTATTTTGAGGATCCTTAAGTCATCTAATGCATGAGGGTCTTTTGGGCATAATAGCTTCTCTAGGCCTCATTTTTGGATTGTTATAATATATGATACTTTATGAAAACCTCCTTCATTCCCTTTAATGATAAAACTCCATGGAAACCTCTTATATCCTTCACTTATAGTTCTAGACCTGTTTCTAGGCCTTTTCTTCAAAATCACCAAATTCACCTTAAAGCTTGCTTAAAGTGTTCCAAAATATTTCAATTGACATGTGATAGGGTCATGAAGTTTTTATCCACATATAACCATTAGATCACTCTCTTAACCAAAACTATGCTTACCTTCTCACACCACACTAAGACCTCCTAGAATATTTCACTACATCATCAATCTAGGACCACAAAATTTTCATATGTAGGCCAATTTTGGCCAACATTTTTGGTGACTTCTTGGGATTGTATGCCTATTATACAATAAATTAGTTGCCTTGTTTGATCTATTGGGTATACGAGGTCACAAGTATTTATTCCCAATTGATATGAAAATGATACAAGGTTATCCCTTTCTAAAAATCTCCTCTTTAAGAAATAAGGAAAATAGGAAACAAAACTAACACTGTGCCCAAGGCACGTAGGGAAGGGAAACACACAACTTAAAAGGAAATGTGCACAAAGCACTTGGAGGAAGGGAAAAACAAAACACAAAGAGCAAGGAAGGGAAAAAAACACAAAGATAAAGGATACATATAATATAATATATACAAGGCTACAAACTCACCAATACCTTCCATCTAGATCAAACAGAAAATATTTTGGATCACCTCCTTCATGAGATGTGTCATGGCGTGAGATATCATGCTTAGGTGTCAATTTGTTTGGTGTCAGTATTACATTAGCCTACTTTATTTTCAATCTTATTAACATTATCTCAAGTAGATGAAAAGGGACAAACATGTCTCTAAGTTATGCATACTAGTCTAAGTATTCAAAGCTTGCTTTATGTTGGACTATAGGAGCACTTGAAATCTTCTCACTTGATGGCTCTTTTGAATGTGAAGGTTGAATATCCATGCTTAAGTAAAAGAGTTATGATTCATCCCAAAAAGCATCTTCCTCTTGGTAATTTTTAAGATGGGTAGTCATTTGAGGATCTTGATTTGACCAATCTTCTTAAAACTTGAAAACATCAATACTACCTTCAAGTGACACTTCATCTTGTGATCGATCAACTACTACAACCTTATTCACCCATGGCTAATCTAAATGGCATATTTTTCTCTCAATATCCTCTTGAGTAGTTTCCACTTGTTCATCCACCACATATATATTTATGATTGGGTCACCAAAAATGCCTCCAATTACCTTAGTAAACTCATAATTACCTGATAACAATATATAGCTTGCTTCCAACACTTGAAATAAGTATTCATAATTACCTTATTCAACCATTTCTTGAACATTTGAAGCATCATTGAGGACATCTAGTTGCAAGTGAAATGCATCAAGATCTTGAACCTCACCAAGATGTTCTAATAACTACTCCATTTATTTCTCTTTCTCATTTATGACATCTTTAACATGATCATATAACTAATTGACTATTGCAACCATATCAATTTCTACACCTTACTCATATTCATCTTCAACCATGATAAATGGAAAATATTGAAATAAATCAAAATCTCTTTCTCTCTCAAATGTAACCTAAATACACATCTCTTCAATTGTGAAGGCATCAATACTACCTTAAATTGATTTTACCTCTTGTGATTGGTCAACATATGCAAACTCATTTTGGTCTTCCATTCCTTCATTCATAATAGCATCTTGAGGGTCTATTTGTGGCTCTATCATTTCCAACTCATCAATCCCTTCCTCTTCACCATGGATTGGTATAATAGGTCCCTTATTTAAGAGGGAGATGGTGGGAGGGTGAAAATTTTCACCTTGCTTGCAAATTAGGTGAGTATCATTTCGATTAGGGACTTTGAAAGCTCTTTTAGGTGGTTCTTGGGGAAGTGACATAGAGTCTTGAAAATATTGTAGAGAAAGCTCATTGAGATAAGATAATGCCTCTTTTTTATTTTGTTTAACCAATAACTCCTCCTTCTCTTGAACTAGTTCTTTGACCACCATAACTAACACATCTTCCTTCTTCGTTATGCCTTTCTAAACTAAATTCCATGATAAAAATGTGTAAGATATAACCACCTCCTCCTCTTCCCAAATAGGTATAAGAGAGGATGGTTTCATAAGAGATGACATGACATAGTCAAGGTCAAAGGTGTAGGAGGATATTCATGGTGGGATGGTTTCAAAATCTTGAGTGGGAATAGGCATAGGGTAGAAGAGGGAAAACTAGTTGGTTTGGGTTTGACATACTCATCCTCCTAATGATTCCACCTATCCTCTATCAAGAGTATCCATTCCTTTACTTGGTTATTCTCAAAGTATAGATAATCTCCCTCCTAAATGGCTACCCACACACTCCAAAAATCTTGTAAGAAGTTTCTTGTCTTATTTATAACATGAATGGGGAACTCTTTTCCAAGGGCTACCCTGACATTCACCTTCATGATTGATCTCCCATGGTCTAAAATGATTTTCTTAACTCTTGAAAAAGATGAGCTTTTAAAAGGTGGACTAGGGGGATATATTTGAGCATAAACAAGGGTAATAGAGGGAAATTGGGATTTAGGATTGGCTGATCTCATTCTTAAGAACAATTGATAGTTATTTTCTTTCTTGGATTGGTTTTGTTAACCAAACACTCTTCTTGAAACTTCAACTCTTACTCCTAAATAAAATATTGGTGTTGAAGATTTTATTGCTACTGATAACACTCTTCCACCCCATAAATATATCTCAATTATCTTTTAAAACCAAGTATTATCTCTCTAAAAATATTTTCTAGTTGATTGAAGGGAGATAAACTCTGACAAGGTTGATACACTAAAGCTTCAGAGCCACTTGGGGTGAAGCCATAAATAATACTAATCTAATATGAAAGATAGGGGAGTAAGTAACATGAATTTTGATCAAGTGAGTTATAATACATACCAAATAATTATGATTAATCACTTGGGATACTTATACCAACTAATAAATACTTAGAGTCTCCATTGGTATTTTCACACATGCCTCCAAAGGTTGATAGGATGAAGAGAACACCAAAACTCTTCACTCAGTAAATAATATAATCCCACCAAGCATGCCAAAAAATGTTGTAGCATATAATTTCACCATTATGGGAGAGTTTTTTAGGCTCTATAACTCTCAAATACAATATTATATCAACCTTAGGCTATGGGTATCTTATAGTGAGGTTGAACCTCTGGACAAGGCTAGATTCCTCTTGGTAGATTGCATAAACTAATACTTCTACTTGGAAAAGGGATAAAGAGGGTATATGATGAAAAAAACACTAAAAGGGTGATACACCAAATTTATTAACACTTACATAATCATGAAATAAACACTAATTCATTACAAGATAATTCTTGCTCACACAACCTCACAAACTAGCTAATTCGCATATGTGTTTAATAAACTAGGCTCACCAAACAATACATGAAGCAAAGAGGAATTTCAAAATTCACACTAAGAATACATTAATGGTGTAAATATCTCAAATCCAAACCTAAAACTAACTTGAAAACACCTAAAAATAGGCAAGAAAGAAGGATAATAGACATGGAAGAACACTTATTCACAAGGCCATCATGCACAAGCTTGCTAAACATAATTTAAAGGTAGGAGATAGGTGAAAAATGATCTTTATTTATTCAAAAGGTCTTTCATAAATATTTTTATAGGGTTTCTCCTTATCAAATGAGAATATCTTACACAAATGGGGGAGAAATGGGAGATATATGAGAAAAGGGGGGGAGAGAGAGAAAAAGTAAGCAAACATAACTCAATAAATGAGACATAAACACCCTCCATAGATTCTCATAGAAATTTTGGTTGATTATAACTAATCATTCCTAAAAAAATTAACCTTCATTAGCTCCAAAAGTCTTCAGGCCCTCTCATTGGCTTAGAGACACACTAGAAGACAATAATTTCTTAAGGATGATGATGTCATGATCCACTAAGAAGGAAAAGTTTCCAAGAATTTTAAAATTCATTTAATTATCCACTTTCACTCTACAAATTCTAAATATCTCTTCCTTGGACTTATACGCCCCCCTCCACTTGCCTTCTAGAAGATGCTTGAGTAAAAATCAGTTAAATTAGCATAAAGTGCTTAACTAGACATGGAGGTTATCTTTCATTTTTGATTTTTAAGGTTATTTTATATTTTAAACTTTACTTATCTCTTCCAACCTAAAATAAACTCCATAATACTTGCAACTTTCATAGACCCCATTGATGGAGGTCACAAGCTTGAGCCACCCTCAACCACCTACCCTGAAAACTACTCCCATGGCTATTTGGAAAATTGAACACCACTTTTAGACCTATATAAGACTTATAAACATCCATGGCATTCATATGAGGAAAAAAATTAAGATTTGGAAAACCTTTAATGCCTACAACAATGGTGTAAATCACCATTAAACCTGTAATAATGCATAAAAATGTCAAAAAATTGGGTTTTTGACCCTTTAGCTTAATAAGACACAATATAAACTCTTTTTAATATATAAAAGTTACATATAATGATTTTTTTGGTCCCATTATACCTCTTTCATGGCTTTAGATCATTTATTTCATTGAAGACCTAAAAAATATGCAATTTTGAGCCATTTTGGGACTCTTAAGCACCACAACATGTCATATTGTTCTAAAAAATAGGTTTTAAAAGATATTGAGGGATATTTATACACATTATATGTGGTTTAAAATCAATCATTGTACATTTTATATACATATGAGTCTAAAAACCCAAAACTAGTAAAAAACCTCCTTTGCAAGCCTAGACAAGCTCACCTTTAAGATAATTTTTAATATAATGAATACACCCATTACACCAATTATTTACATGGATTTATATTAAATATAACCCTTAAAAACACTTGAAAATATTGATCACCCATGAAAATTATATGAAAATATACACAAGTAAAGATGACTACATATAGGGTTTAGAAGCATTTTTGACATGCTTACACTCTTAAAAATTATTAATAAAAATAAATAACTTAAAATAATAATAATAATTAATTTAAATTAAATATGGGTAATAAAAACATATTATAATAACTTGGCCCAACTCTTCATGGCATGAAAGAAATGAACATCTGAAGATGGGCTAAAATTAGGTATGTCAGGTATGAAAAACTCAAATTTCTCCAAAGGAACAATTTGGAATTTACACTAATAATATTTTATTGAAAAAATATTAATACACCATAAAAATATCATAACACCTTTAAAAATTATCAAAACTCAACTTTGCCTTTTATGCCTTTGAGACTACCTGTGGGGTTTTAAGCTTGTCTATGGAGTTTGCATGAAGTTTGGAGGGTGAAAACTATTTAAAGTTATTTAATATGATTTAAAACATATTAATATTATTTTAAAATACTTAAATTATATTTTAAACCTCAAGCATACCTTAAAACTCCAAAAAGTGTGCTTACATGAATAATGACCACTATGAGACATAGGAGGACTGTGACAAAACAATGAGCACTTACACTTATCATAATATCATCCCTAGATTATATATGGATATAATATGTCATGAGGATAAATATTACCAAGTTTTAAGTAATTTTTTTGTGTACTTTGTCATGTAGACTCTTTTTACCAAGAGTTACCTTGAGCTGCCTGCATGCTTCCTTCAAGCCAAAACTTATCATTCTTCAAACTTTTGCATGAAAAATATGAATGTTATCAATTATATAGGATAATATAGGTCTAAAATATCATATTATATATTTTTAATACATCTCCAAGTCCTAAACTACTTGGCATCCAAAATTGACAAAACTTAATTTGGTCTCCAATGGTTCTCTTCTTGACTACCTGTGGTCTGTGTAAGAATAGCAAGAAATTACACTCTTTATAGGAATTTATTATGGAATTATATTATTTTTATGTCATTTATACCATTATTAATAAATTTTGTGCTTCGACTCAACCTGTAGATTCTGTAAAATGGCTAATTCCTCCAAGGTATGCTCCAATGTTGACTGTGATTTGACATAGGGTTGATTGTACCAAAATAGTGAATAGTTACCATTGTAAAAAATACTCAAAATTATTTTTAATGGGTATAATAGGTCATAATTATCCTCTCCATTAAATTTTGTGATTGGATCTTGTATATTTTATCTTGTAGGCTGATTTTGCCAAAAGCTAGTGACACATGTTTGTCTGGTCAAATTTCACAAATGTGTCTTCCTTATTTTTTTCCATGATTTGTGTCATAATAAGGTGAGTATTATTTTAATATGTCATTTATACCTCCCATTTCATTATTACACTCTTCATTTTCTATCTTCACCCTCATGTAACCTCTCTTAAGATCTTACTTCCTCAAGAATCTTGTTTGTATGTACCAACAATATGTAGGTGTGTGTTTATGAGGCTTGAACCTGATAATAATTTTATTAGGAGAAATTATTCATGGAATTTACCTCAAATTACTCATTATTCTTATTTTAATCATCTCTATTTAGTATGAAGTTCAACTATTGACCATTGTGTTATCAATTGTCAAGAGCTTGTAGATAGGTCTGGGTTTCCCATGACTATATTTCCTTGTTTCAAAGGTGTATGACTTATTTTTTATTTATTTTAATCTATATATTCTCCATCCCAATGATCCTATATCATCATTTTTACCTTTATTTCCTTTCTTTGAACATGTAACCTCCTTAGAGACCATTGTGCTCTCATTCAACCTTCTAATCTAAGTTCGAGCACAAAAGAGGCGATGGTATTAACATTGTACATAATATATCCTTTATTTAGTATTATATAAGTTTAAATATAGTGAGAATAGTTTTTAAGTTCCTTTACTTGTTCATTCTCTTCATTATGTAACCATTTCATTATGCAACTCCAAATTTATGACCATTTAGGTCATAATTGTCCCTTTGTTTGGAAACAAGCTTATTTATAAAAAAGATGTAGGTGAGTATTTAAGGCTTGATTTTGTATATGAAATTGATTTTAATACCATTTTAATGATCTCTAGGTTCCATTTCTTGTGGTTTCTAAGAAACAAAGTCATATACATGACACTCCTTTCATAAATCATTCCCCCCTTCAGCCCATATTCACTTGAAAATAGAACTCAATCCCTAAGATGGATGTATGTAAATGTTTTTTCAAAAATATTCATATTTTATTACCTAAATAGGTTTTTGAGAACATGAAAAATAAATTGATCAAAAAGCATCATCATTAGTTCCCTGAAATGAAACTCCTAGCATGATTAGTTCTTGAAATCCCTATGGATGGTTACAGGTCTACCTTATGACATAATCTTGATTGTATGTCACTATTATTGAAAATGTATGGATATTATTTGGAATAATATTTTACTTGAAGATTTAAACAAAACAAAACATCTCATTTAGTATGGATTTGAACTAGAACACCACCTTAACACACTTTACTTACATACCAATTGCCATAAAACCTATGTTTGTTATTCCCATAGTTGTAAGTGTGTGTTGAAGTTTGATATGGCTATAGATTTAGGTGATTTATAACTCATTTGAAATTATAATTGATGACATATACAATTTTTCCTCTTAAAACATCTCCTTAGGCATTAACCACTTCAAACTATCACTTTGTTTTCAAACTAGTACAAAAATAGAAAAATCCTATGTTCCCTTGATGACTGTAAGTTTACTTTTGAGAATTGGTTGTATCTTACTTTACCCCCTCTTAAGTCTTTCATAAACTTCATGTTTTTTTATTCTTGTTCATTTCATGAAAATTCAGCCTCAATGTTATGATGCATATGATGCTTGATCTAGCCTCCTTGATCCTTGAAAAGACTTAACTTTTGTCAAAATACTATAGGTCACTACCCCAAAGTAAGCCTATAGGTTTATTTTTTAGTTTTTTTAGAAAAATATATTATTATTACATATATATCATCCATTAAATTACAATCATCATGACTATATTCATGAAATAACTTCTCAAGTATGAATCTTTATAAGAACTCTGCCTCCTATCTTTCACCATGCTTGGAATATGATTATGATTGGTGGATCTAGGTCCTTGTTTAAGATTTATATAGGTATAAATTAGGTGGAAATAAAATAATATTATTGGTTTTCCATTAATATCCCAGTCATTAAACTCCAAGAAGCATTTATCTCACTCTATTTACCATACAACCCTTTCACTAGTTTTCCACTAGGCAATTCACGTAGGTCTTAAATGCCAAATCTTGATCTATGTGTCAAGAGTTAAAATTTTTATCATGGATGGTAAAAGTGACCTCACTAAAATTTAATTAACCCCTTTCAAGTTATACAACTCACTCCAGCATCCCATTTCACATACAAGGCTCATCTTGGGTTTTTAAGGCTTATCGCCCCATTTTTGGACATTTGTCATTGGTTTAACTAGTATATGAACTCTCTTGAAAATGTGAAACCATTTATAGTTATTTTACATGTAATTATATGTGTTTTATAATTTTCATGACCTGATTTCACTCCAAGATCACACTTTCTTTAGAAACCACCTCTCATTTAGGCCTAATTAGCCATATTCCAAACCCTCATCCACCAAATATGTATTGTATAGACAAAAATAAATACAAAACCTCTTGAATAACTTAGGTAACATTTAAATACATAAGATTAAATTTTTTTTGACAAATTTGGAATGTTTAAACTCTTTTAAACAACAAAACCCTAGCTTAGGGCTTCTCTCAAGCTCTTTCAGAGACCCTATTTTAGATTGTAGTTGGAGCGGGGGGGGGGGGGGGGGGGGGGGGCGCTGGGGGGGTGTAAAATGAGTTCTAGGACTCACATATATCTATTTTTTGATCAATTGGATAGGTATAAATAGGGAAGATGGGAGAATTTGAAAAAATTAGAAAAACATCACCAATCTCTAAAATAAAAAATAATAAAAAAGTGCTAGCTTACTGCCCTATATTTGCTTTGATGATGGTTCTTGAGTTGTAGGGGTGAACTACGGAGACTAAGAGAGGTTTATGTATCTAAAAAATGATCTAAAATATCATAAAAAATTTAAATCCTAAGGAAAGTACTACTGTCATCCCCTTCTCTTCTAGTATTTGAGGCCTCTCTTAGTTCTCTTGGCCTAGAAAACTAAAAAATGGATTTTTTGTCGTTTACATGTATGAAAACAATTGGGGAAAGTTTTATTCAACTTGTGGAAGATACCTTGATGTCCCATGACTAATTTTATAACTTTAATTTATATTTTTGGGTGTAAATTTCTTTTGAGGCTCAAATCTTGTAGAAGTCACTAAAAACCTATAGTGAACAGTTTCATGATTTGGGAGTCTTCAAACACTATGCTACTCTAATCACACAACCCCTATTTTTTCATGGATCTTCACCTATGATACGAATATAATATTAATCAATTTTTACTGATTAAAACCCCATGTAACATTATTATTTGGCATCAACAAAAGTTCCTGGGACCTTTATTTTGGTGTTTTAGGGAACTTGTCCCTAACATAGTCATTCAACTTTGAAGATGGTTTGTTCCAACTTTTTTGGATATATAATGGATCAAACATGTATTTAATTCCATAATTAAGCTATGTAAACTTCATTAAGGTATATAAACATATCCAATATCCTCCATGCCAACCCTCATATCTCGGTATGAGCCACTTGTAGGTGGTTATTCGTAGTATATAGGTAGTGAATGTTATCATGAGCTATGCTCATGAAGTATGGGCTTATAATCCATTTAATATATTCTAAAAGTCCTAAAATGGATGTTTTTTAATCTCAAGTGACTTCAAACTAGACCAATACCTCCTTCCCATGTGTTTATGTTTAAATGGTGCTTGTAGGTGCACATCATGGTTACAAGCAATACATTGGAGATTAAACATGAATAATATGTGTAATGGATGACCTATTTATCAATATTATACCTCTAAAAGGTCCTAAAATTATATTCAAACTTTGGGAAACTCTAAACAAGTTACAATGACTTCATGAAATGTGACTATTCTTGTTGTAGGCACTTGTATATGCTCATTAATGGTAGATGATTATGTATGTAGAGGTATTAACTATCATGATCCATATTTTATCATTTTAATATATATTTATTGATTTAACATGAAAAAATAATGGGTTTAATCTCCTTTTCAATATTCCTAACATCTCTATGAAACATATTCATTACCTCACTCAGTTGACTATGTACAAAAATGTAGGAAATGAATGTTTCACCTACCAAGGATTTAATGAACCATTGAGGATTTATGAGAAATATATATATATATATATATATTGATGTGTCATAAGGAGGATGAGGTACATTATCCCTCAAATATAGGTTTTACTCTAAAACTGATCAAATGGCCATTTCATAAGGATAACAAGGAAAATAAGTTTTGTGCCATAAGTACCTTCTTAAAAGGAGTTAGTTGATGAAACCAATTTTAATAGATATTATTTTACCATAAAAAAAAACCCTAAAACAATTCCTTATCATTAAATTATGAAGTGAAGACACAAGGGAAAACTAGACCTTATTTGGATGAGTAGGCCATCTAGACACCCCTAAAATGTTAGTGATTATTCATAAAAATGGGTAAATGAACCAAACAAAAAATTACATAAATTTTAAGGTAATTATGTTACCTATCACTACCCAAAATATTATCTCTCAAATCTCTCTCGTCTAACTTTCTTGAGTGAAAACTTGAGGCTATCCTAGAGTTATCCCAAACTGCCCAAAATGGTTTTTCCTTAGTGTGAAGAACAAAAAGTTTGAATATGGAATAAAAATATTGGGAAAGATTATTTAGTATTTAAATTACCTTTAATTACTTATATAAACATTATTAAATACATGTGCCTCCATTAATTATAGAAAACCTATATCATGCCTAGTTTGTAGCTAATAGGTTTTCCTTACCTCTGTTGGTTCTTTTGTTGGAATATGATTTTAGAGGAATATAAGGGGATATTAGGGACACAATGAATTATTTAATATGATATTTTATCCCTTAAATCAAGCAAAATTTTATAAGGTTAATAAAATTCTAACAAAAAATTATCTCATAAAGTTGATTAGAGAAAACATAGGAATAATTAAAATCTCAAAATTGAATAATTAATCTTCTCACATTTATATTACATCATTTCATATGAACACATTAAAAATAAATAATATGATGACTCATATAATTATGTATTCACATATCCCCATAAAATCTCATGTATAAAACTAAATACCTCCAAACCTATTCACGTATTTGTTGTTACAAAAACAACATTACAAAAATATAACCATAAGTATTAATTACTTTACAATAATCTAAAATAACTCACACATTTTTATATTTAAATCTCGATAAATAAATAAAATTACATATAATAATAATTTTACTAATAATTAATCTATAACATTCACCCCATTAATTTGAACATGAAATGAATATACATCTTCAATAATTGGCACAAAAAAAATCATATGCCAACTCATACTTTTAGGTCTACATACTAATGATACAATATTGATTCATATTACCACTACTATACAAAGGAATGCATCCTTCATTTACTTTATGTGACGATAATAGACATGTCATTGGGGGTCATCTCCATAAAGAAGTAAGGTAGTCTTAGGATCTTTGTATTTATTTGTCCTCCTATACAAATATTTACCACATTCCATTATATCCACACTCTCCATTATATCCAAATATAATAGGTGTTTTAAAAAAGTATGGGAATGAAAAAACACAACTGAAATAGATAAAATCACATCACACAAGTGAATAAAAATGCTCTTTTATTCTTATTCACACACACAAACATCACCAAATCATTTGTGTGGCCTTGTCATTACCGACTAATGAGAGGTAACTAAATATATTCATCCTCCATGTAGCCTCTAACCTCTAGTAAGTAAATCTAACTATTCAACTAATGAAGAAGTGAAGCACAATTGTTTCCTCATTAGGTGTATTTCCCCCTTAATGTGAAATAATTCCTAGGATGTCAGGGTTACCTGAAAATGCATCCTTTTAAAAATTATTTTTTATTTTTGAAATTTTTTGATAATGGACCCAAAAATAATTTGAAATTATACTCTTTGACAAAAATGACAAACTTTGACACTTTGAGAATTTTTGACTTGACTCTTTTGGAATAAAAAATAACTCTAGACTCTGACTCATTTTTATTTCATCAATACACCTAATATTTAGATGACATAAAATATCAATAAACCAACTACTAAATTGTGACCATATACCATAAAAATATACCTAAAATAAATGAACAAAAGACAATATGGTCTATATAACAAAATATGATATCTTTTGAGGTAAAATAAAAACACCTAAGAACACTACAACATATATCTATAGCTTAAAGAGATATTTATAATAATTGAGTCCAAAATTTTATGAAACTAAAAGCATATAAAGAACAAAGACTCTTAAAACCTAATTAATTTATTCCTATAGGCTATAATATAAAACATAATAGAAAAATTAAAACAAGTTGTGACTATAAACTTGTTAACAATTGACAATGAAGCAAACATGATGTCTCCTATATTTTTTTAATTTTTTTAATGTTGACTTAACATTTGCTTCACTGAAGTAGAGAGTAGATCTGTACCTTATCTAATTTTTCCTATAGTAAGATGCCTATGGAATTGAATTTCTCTATTTCCAAAGGATGAGAATGAATGGTGATTGGCACTAGGAATGGTAAGAAAAGGTTGATTCTGGTAGCAAAACTAAATTCACATAGATATTTTCCATGGTTATGCATTGTTGGAAAGGCCATAGTTAATGTAATCAAGATAGATGCTTATCACCCTTTATAATTAATCATTCTAGGTTTGATATGCCTATGTATCTAGTTGATGTGCTTAGTATAAATGATAATACATGTAGAATAGACCCAAAAAAAAAATTGTGTGCAATAAAAAATGCATAATATCTATAAATTAATCCTAGGTAGGATGGGATATAACACACCTAGACTTCTGATTGGGGGCATGTAATTGTTAAGTAAGAGCATGACCAATGTGAGGATATGCTAGACACAATTAGGGGATAACTTGTCACAACACACCATGTGAGATAGGGTTCCAAAACCTATAGTATAACATAATCATATAACAACCCTAAAAAAGTCTTATGATTTAATATTTCACTAATCTAATAATAAAAAAAGTAAATCTAATCTAGTGCACACCAAAGCTTGTGGCACAAAGTGGGGGTTAGTAAATCAAAGTAATCAAAACATGTATAAGGAACCTCAAATCAAGTAAGTATGAGTAACACCATAATACATGGAATATAAAGAGTAATATTATTCGATCCAACACTTATGCTAATTCTATATACTAAAAGAGAGGAGAACAAAGTTATAATATACTTACCTAAATGTGAACCCATTGAGACTCAATCTCTCCCTTAGCCAAAGGGGATTTTCAAGAGGTTATTTTGGTTTGTAAGGATCACTTTGTTAGGCCAAAGAATCCAAGACCTATCCACAAGACTAGATTATCCAAAATAAGAAACCTAAGCTAAGTCTCCTCAAGTAAAAGGTGGAAGACCATATTGTGAAGAAGCATAATTGAATAATAACTCATAATTTAATATATCAATAATGACCAAAATTAGCTTGTATTTATAGGTGGAGCTTACCCTAAAATCATTTGGATATGTCAATTATGCTAGGTCGACCCAGTCAACCTAGCACATTTTTAGGCTAACTCACTAAGTCTATGCTAGGTTGGCCAGAAGGTTAACAAACCAAAGGAGCTAAAATTTCCACAAACTATACTAGATCAAGCAGGTCAACCAAGTATGTTGAATAGGTCAAAAGGGTGTCAAAAAAGGAAATGAATGATAAAAAGAGGGTAAAAACTAGAAGACTATGCAAGGGAGAAGAAACAACTTAGGAAAAGGTTATAATAACTAGTTGGATTGGTAATAATATGGAAAAAAGGTAAAATAATATTACAAAGCACCAAATATTTACCCATCCCTTTTCTATTATATCCATTAGGGCATACACTTAGATATATAGATTCTTGATGGGTTCCTACAAGATGTAAAGTATTAGTGATTGTTAAAGTGTGAAAATATTATGTGTATACGTATGCCCCACTCAAATATCATCATGTATCACTAAGGTGTAATAGGGGATGGTGATTCAAGAAAGAACATAAAGACACACATAATGTTGATGCTAAACAAAAGGTACAGTATTTTAAAAACATAAAATAATTGAAAGTAAATGATTGAAATGGAAACTAAGCTGAAAAGTAAATAACTAAAAATTAAAATCAATTCGTACCTTTAATTACCTTTATCATGGGAAGGTTGTCTATTGTTTTTTATTTTGATTATGTAGGGCATAGAGACTAATTTTTAAAAACCTAAGAATGCAAAACTAAAGAGAAAATACAAACAAATGCAAGACAATCCAAGATAGCTAGTGCTATGAAGACTAGACTTACTTGGAAAATTTAGCAAGCTGGGGTGACAGGTACTATGTTAGACCAAAATACCAAGTCAAACAAACAAGAGTAAATAGGATAACTAAAAATCCAAGGCTAATAAAGACCAAAAAACTCAAACAAGTTATCTTAAAGTAAGAAAGGCAAAATTACCAAATCAAACCAAGGATACATGTAAAATAGGATGGAAAAACAAAAAAAATGGTAAAATGACTAAATAAAAGGACAAAATTGCAAAAGAACATTTATGAGTGAGAAATAACATTCCACATCTCAATCATCAATGGAAAAAAGATGCATAAAAAGGGAAAACAACATTGTCAAATGAGTAATAACAAACCACATCTCACTCAATAATGAAAAAAAGGGGTATGAACTCAAGTGACCATAACAACAAGACAAAAAAATCATGATAAATGGGAAAAGGAAAGTAAAGTAAGTTTAATAAATATAAATTGATAAAAATAAAATGATCCAAAGTTTCTCAAATATGTTGTTTCACTCTAAGGAAAGATAAAATTGAAACAAAGGAATGTTAGCATGTTTGTAAGAGATGAAGAAGAAGGAATTAGAAGAAGAGGGAAAATAGATTTGGAATCATAATTTGTCTATCAAGGGGGGGAAATGAAATGGGTGGAGGGGAGAATGAAGGAAAAACCAAGGTAGAGAGAACTCTTTATCTAAGTCAAGACACTCATATTAGGTTTGTCAAAACAAGAGGACTTTTTACCTTAAGAACTATGAAGAACTTTTATTAGCGACACAAGTCTTGGTCAAAAAATGGAGTATATATATCATCTCATGAAGGATATATGCATGAAAAGTAAAATAGACCTACCTTCCCATGATGTGTTCCCCATTCTTCAAGACCCCTTATAGATCCATTGGTCAAATGTGAAGATTGGGTACTTGTGTGAGAAAGTAGTAGTAACATAGAGTTTTTTGAATTCCCTTATTCCAGTCTACTAGCCTACCACACCCTAGAGGACTTCAGCTCTATGTGAAGCTGACTATGGAATTTGAGATTCAATTGGAGATAGGATATGTGCTTGTAATTACATCTTTTGGTGTGAATTTGAATTTTGAGATTTGTATGTTGCCTTTTATATATCATTGCCTTTTTTTCAAATGATTTGGCTTTTAACTTTCTTTTGATGGCTTTTTCTATTCCTCCTCCATACAAATTTTAAAAAATAAACACAAGCGCTAAAGATTACTTTCATTTAAAAATTTGGGACAAGGTAGCTAAGAGAGAGAAACTTCAATGAGCATGGGGTCTAAGAGTCTTGAAAATCTAGGTAAAATAAAAGTGCTATATTAACTTTGACTTGGTTTTATCCAATGTAAAGATGAGAGAAAGGAGGAAATCAAGAGGAATGACACATGAAACAATTTTAATTGCTTCAAATTGGAAAAAAATGTGATAAAGGGAAAAAAGAGGGATACAATGACATAAAAGTGTGATTCATTATCATAAAAAACATGGAAATAGATGAAAACATGATAACATAGATTCTTTGCAAATTCCATCTACCAAAAGAAGCAAAATTTAAAGTTGAGAACAAGGATCAAGAACATGAAAATAATAGTAATTTTATGAGATATGGGTCTTATCCATGGTATTATAAATCAAATCATGAAAGAGAGACCCATGAGGGTGCTGATAATAAAGAGAAAATCAAAGTTAGGGAACCTTCTTATAAATCAACTCATAAATAAAAACCCAAAGGATTCCAAAATAACATTGATAAGTAACAAAAATATAAAGAAATAATTAAAATATGTTGATTTTGTGAGGGATGTCAAGTCATATCCTCATTCTTACAAAGAAACTCATAAAAGAAAGACCCAAGGGGTAAGAAAAACAAGATAAGATGCAAGAAGATAAATAAGACTATGGTACATCAAGAAGCCAAAAGACCAAAAGGGAGGAATAAAGTTTTGTGAAAGAAAGGAAACTACTACAAAGGGAGAGACCCATGCATAAGTAACCTATAAATTTTTTTAGAAAGATATAGATATAAAAAATGACAAGAAATAAATGTTTAGGCAAAGTATTGTTTGAAGAATTGAGCATTGCTGGGCTCTTTGAAAACATGGCCTTCATTAGTTTGAAGATGGTAAGTGATTGGACCAAGGATGTCTTTGAATAAATATGGACCCCACCATTTTTGGGCATATTTTATTTCTTTATCATGGGTGTAATATAATTTAAGGATAAGATCATCAACATTAAAAGTGTAGACTTTAACATATTTGTTATGTTATCAAGTGATGCGAGCCTTGTATTAGTGGTTATATTGTAATGCACAAAGATGATGTTCATCAAGAATATCAAGGGCATGAAGGCATGATTCATGTAATTATTCATTGTGAATAATGCCATGAAGAGATATACGTAGAGAGGGAAGATCAATTTCTAATGGAAAGATTGACTCAGAACCATAAATTAGTGAAAATGGAGTTGCCCCAGTGGCAATATGAATGCTAGTCTAATAGGCTCAAAGTGTAGGGTAAATATTAATATGAAAATACATGTAGGTTTCATGAATTATGTTTTAGATAATTTTGTTGATAATTTTATTAGTGGCCTTAGATTTACCATTGTATTACGAATGATAAGGCGTGGAAAACTTGTGATTGATCTTAAATTTTGTACAAAGTTATTTAACATGTTTATTTTTAAAATTAACACCATTGTTTGAAATGATTGTATGGGGAATGCCAAAGTGGAAAATGATTTGGTTAATAATGAATTTGGATATGGTAATACTGGTAACATTAACAAAGATCATGGATTTTACCCACTTGGTAAAGTATTTGATAGTGGTGATGATAAAAATGTGCCCATCTTGGGAATGAGGAATTTTAATAATGAGATCAAATCCCCATGTGTAAAATGGCCAAGGAGATTCAATAGTTTGAAGCTCAATAGGAGGTAAATAGATAAGATCATTGTGAAGCTGACAAGGATTGAACTTCTTAGCCCATTTAATTACATCCTTTTTAAGAGTAGGCCAAAAGTAACCCATATGTAAGCATTTGTGTGTTGTAGCATGTCTAATATAGTTACCACCAAAAATTACCCCATGTGTTTGCTTGAGAAGAGGAGGGACATCGTCTTGCATAACACAATGGAGCAAGGTACCTTCAGCATTGCAATATTAAAGGATGTTATGTCAAAATACATACTTGAAATCTTATTTATGAATGTGTATCTTTTCACGAGAATCTAAATCAAGAGGATAATTTTGATGTTATAAGTATTGAATGATATCTTGATACCAAAGACTTTGTCAAATAGTCATAGACTCAAATGGGATAAATAAGTGAATTATTTGGTTAGATGATGGAGATTTTAGGATTTCAATAATAAAGGAAGGATCAGAAAGAACTTGATGAGGATGAAAGAGAGAAGATGAAGAGGCAAGAGAAATAAAATTAGAATTTTGGTCTTGAGGAATAGGCTCGATAGTGAAATAAATAAAGTCCTTAGCAAGAGTGGTTGAAATTTGATGATAGGTAATGAGGTTCTCACTTTTACACTAATAATCACCATTAAATTGACGATAAATGAGCTAAAAATCTCCTAAAGCATGAAGATATTGGATGTCGAGATCAAGAGCATCTCTCATGCCTAAGATAAGAGCTTCATATTTGAAAATCTAAAGGAATGAGTTTATTTAAAGAACTAGTGATAATGTAACCTTCCCCAACTCCTTGAAGGCATTTATCACCATCAAATTGGAGGGTCCAAGTATCCTCATGTAATTCAACATTAATTTTAGGGAGCTCCTCAATAACTACCTTTTATTTAGTATTACCATAGGGAGGGGAGGATTCTTCAAGATTATTGGCTTCAATATCAGTAGTAAATCTATGAAAATAGTCTTTAAGGGATATAACTTGATGAATACCTTCAATGAAAAGGATATTATCATTGGGAAGATCATCTTGAAGCAAAGAAGTGGCCAAAATGGGAGCTATAACAAGTTATTTAGCTATGACTTTCCCTTTAATATTTTTTGTGTGACAATGTGGAGATCAAACTCCATAAGTAAGACCATCAATTTTCTAATTATATCTCCATGAAGAAAGGCTTTTGATAAGAAATAATGAAGGAGGTTAGAATGAATGATGAAATAAATAGTTGGGATAACATATAATGACAAAAATTTCTATCTGTAAAGTAGATAGCAAGGCAATCATGCTTAACTTTGGTATATCATGTTTCATAATCAAGAAGCCTCAGCTAATGTAGTAAATAACATACTTTCTTCCTGTATCATCTTGTTGGGAAAGCATTTCCCCAAATAAAATAGGTGTGGAATAAGTATAAATAATTAATGTTTTATCATTAGAAGGTAGACAAAGTGTAAGTGGATGAAGTAATAACTCTTTCATATTATTGAAGGATTTTTGACATGGATTCATCCATTCTAAAGCTATACCTTTGTTGAAAAGGGAATTGATGGAGTGAATGTCGTAAGCCATTTTAGGGATAAATCATATAATTTCACCAAGTTTGCCTAAATAATTACAAATATCAAGAATAGATTGAGCAATGGGCATGTTAATAATAGTACTAATTTTGGCTAGGTCAACATCAATGTTGCAGAGAGAGACAAAGAATCCTCACAATTTTCTAGATGTGATTCCAAAAACACATATAAAAGGATTAAGTCTTAATTTATATTTAATGAGGTAGTCAAAGATGAGTGCAAGATCAAAAAAATGGTTCTTACAATGTTTGGGTTTAGTAATAAGATCATCCACATAAGTTTCGATAATTTTGTGGATGAGATCATGAAACATATGAGTCATAACATGTTGGTAAGTATTTTTGGTATTTTTAAGTTTGAATGGAATTTTGAAATAATAACAAGTTCCCTATTATATGGTGAAAGTAGTCTTATGTTGGTCCTTGAGAGAGATATGAATTTGATTATATCCTGAGAAACCATCTATAAGAGATAACATTTTGTAACCAGCCATGGAATAAATGATGGCATCTATTGAATGTGAGGGGTAGTTATCCTTAGGATAAGCAAGATTAAGGTTATATAAATCAATAAAAATGTGGATGACCATAGTGACCTTCTTCCAAATCAGAGAAATGTTAAAAATCCATTCAAAATAATCCACTAGTTTAATGAATTTAACATCTATTAATTTAATTATTTCCTTATGACATAGATTAATAACCTCAAGTGGGAATTCACATTAATTTTGATGCACTATCTTATTATAAAAATAAGTGATGATGTTATTAACCATAATACTAGGGTCAATGCCAGGCATGTCTTGGTAGGACCAAGAGAATGCCTCTTGATATTTATCAAAGAATAAGCTACAGTTCTCATGCTAAGATGGTGAGAGTTATTGAGAAATTATGATTGGTTAAGGATAAGATGGTGTACCATATTTTATACAAGTTGTTTCTTCGATAAGCATGGCATTGCCATCTTGAAAATGGTCAGGTACATTAGGTAAGGCTAAAATTATATTTTTTTAGGATCAATGTTAGTGACAAAGTTGTTGAATCAAGGGTTTTTATTCTTGAAATTTCTAATTTTATGATGTTTTCAAGGAAGTTGAGGTTCTTGAGAATGAATTAATTCAAGAATAACTTCGTCACTAGGCAAGATAAGAAGAGGACCATAATATTAAACATCTACTTTAAGGTCTAGAATTTGATTACCATGGTGATCATATTCAGAATGAATCTAATGGACATCAGTTGCCTTGGCATCTAGTGTAATTTTGGAAGTAGATAAAGAGGATGGATTTGAAGAGAGAGGAGTGTTGGTACATTTAATGATGGGAGAAGAATCTAAAGAAATAATAGGATTTATAGGAGGTAGATAAGATGTAAGAACATCTATAGTTTTAGAAGGTATAAGTTGTTCTACCAGCCAAGGAGTATCGATAAGTAGAGAATTGGTGGGAGGTACATGACCCTTAGGATCTAATTCATGATGTGTAGATTAGTATGTACATCTTGATTGAAGGCATGAATTTGGGCCAAAATATTTTGATAGTGCTAGACATCTAAGTCTCTTGAGTGATCTTGTGCCATGATATAGTTATCATAATATATTGGAGAAATTGTACATGATTGAGAATTGAGGGGCATTTTAGAAGGTGAAATCTCAATGTTGCTAAATGTACGAGGGACATAGTGAGAGGATCTTAGAATAATTTAGCCATTATAAAATCATTGAAAGTGAAGGAATATTTAGGTAAATATGGCTCTTGAGCATTTTATGGAGGGGGAAAATTAGTAATCTCATCCATTATAGAAATCATATGATCTTGGGGTAAGAGAAGAGGAAGCCAATCCATAATACATGGGGGTAGCTTCTTATTATTACAAGTGTGCTATAACTCATTGGGCTCATCATCATTGAGATCTATAAGAGTAACCTGAAGATAAATATTCATGTTGATGAACTTAAGTAAAAGAGAACTATTGATTTTAGAAATTGTAGGAATTTGATATTGAGGCTTAGGATTGGGAAGTTGGATGTTCCATGGGTTGGGATCAGCTTCATGTTTATAACATTTTCTGTTATGTAAGAATTCAATACACTGACTACCAGAAGATGTGATGGATTTCATCTAATGAGTCCTTAGATGACCAAGAAGAATGTTACAGGATAAAGGAAGATCAAGGACTATAAGCTTGGTTCTGATAGTCTTAGGTCCAATAGTCAATGGAAGCCAAATGCAACCAAGTGGATTTAAATTAGTCTTGTCAAAGCCACAACAAGTAAGATGGGTTTGTTTAAGATGATATTTGTTATATCCAAGTTGTTGAATGAGCCATAAGGATGTGACATTAATACCAAAACCTTTGTCAACTAGAACTTTTTGGATAAGTGTAGTATTAATGGCTAAAGAGAGGCAGATCATTAGTGAAAAAATGAATTTCATCATTGATCATGTCCTCCTCAAGAAATTAAATAGAAGGCTTGGAAGAAGGACACATAGTCTTAATGGTATTAACATTAGTTGGTTGAGAATAAATAGAAGGTGGTTATTCATCTATAGAAGATGGATCTTAAATTTCTTGAAGTTGTTGCATAAGAAATTTACAATGATAAGGTGAAGTATGAACCAAATCCATAAGGGGAATCTTACAAGGCATAGAGATGAGTTTTTCAAGAAAATTATAATGTGATTTAGAAGAACCAACATGAGTTTTAAAAGTTAAATTATATTTAGGAGGTATAGATGTGGTGTGAAGATTGAAAAGAGGAAGTTGTTCATTAGATGCTTTTAAATCATCATGAGTGGTAGTGGTATCTTTAAGAAATTGTTCTTCTAAAGATGGTTTCTTAGGCTTGGTAACAAGATTATTATGATTTGGTTTATGATGATAATTAACCTTAGCAATGTTGATATATTGAGATTTTTTATAATATAGGTCATAATCAGCATCTATGACACAAACATTCTTGACATTTGATTGATTATTATTTGAAGAAGATTTTGGATTATTAGAAGTAGAGGTTTTTAATTTTTGTCAATTTTGAGATGTGGCAACATACTCTTGATGATGAAGTTTTATCATAGCCTCATGGTTGAATAAGTAACCAAGAATATAAGAAATGGAATATTTAGTGAGCCCTCTACAAGTTTTATTAGAATTCCTAATGTCAACATAGAACCATTATAATATATTGAGATCATACCATTTAGGAGGAGCATTGGGATAAATGAAAGGTTTCAAGGGCGGTAAAAATTATTACATTTGTTAAACCAAAAGAGGTGTATGAGATGGTAAAAGAACATAAAATTTGGTAACTTTGGGTTTGGTTTGGTAAGTATTACTAATTATGGCATTATATGTTTGAAAATATCCCTTTAGAACTTTATGATTAGGTTCAAATTGCTTCATAAGAAAGTCTTGACGCTTAGCTTGGTCAAGAGCCTCATTAAGAATTTGGGGAGAAAAGTTTTGAAAACTATATTGAAGAGTGGGAGTCAAAGAGGTAATAAAGAGTTTGAATAAATTATAATTAGTCATATTATGATCAGATTTATGAGCTAATGATTTCCATATTTTATTAAAGTCATGAGTCGATTCATTAGGAGATTGTTTAGCATTTATGAAGTGACTAAGATAGTTTTCAGGAAGATCATTATGTTGAAATTATTTGACCAAAGGATTAACCAAATATTCAAGTTACCAAATAAAATGTCGAGGAAGTTGATTATGCCATTATAATACATCACCAGTGAAATTGTTGACTAATAGCTTAGTTGTGGCAAATGTATTAGTTTGGATCTAATCTTTGTATAGGTTACAAAAGGCTTTGAGGAATGAAGCAGGGTATTTAGTCCCATCATATTTAATAGTTGGATTTATGTTACTAATATCAATGGATATAATGAAGGGAGCTAAAGGCTCATTTTGAATGGTTTGAAGCATCTTGTTATTCATCATGGTTTAAGGAATAACATTTCCCAAGGCATCCCTAAGAGGTGGAGGAATATAATTAGAATTATCTTGAGGATGAATAGTTGGAGGTTGATTAATTACATTGATTAAATGTTGTTGAAGTTGAATCATTTGGTTGGTATTATAGTTTTGCATGATGTTTATTTGTTGAATGACTTGAGCTAAGAGTTGGGTTGTATCGAGAGGTGAGTTAGTGTTGGTTGGAGCACTCCCCCAATTAGTGTTAGGGGGAAGATTATTAAAATAAGGGTTATTAGTGGGATTGTTAAAGAGATTTATATTAATCACTACCACATTGGTTTGGATATTTTGAGAAGTGTCTTGATAAGTATGGAAAGTATTAGATCCATCAATTTCACCTTGAGGTGTTATTTGCACCATGTCACAGTTCATAGTTGAAGGAGGAGGAAAGGTGCCCCAAGAGTGATGGTTCTCTTAAGAGGAAAAGAGAGGGAAGAATGAACATCCCATATAGTATCTAAATGGATTTAGGTTGTCCAAAAATATTTCTATACGAGACCTCATTTTGACTAAAGAGAGATGAATAAGATGAAAAATTAGAGAAATAGGAAATTAGATAAAAAAATAAAAAAATCAGGAAATAAAACTAGGTTAACTAGATCGACCTAGTGTAGGAAATAGGATTTACAAAATGTACTAGGTCAACTAGGTCAATCTAGTGTTGTGCATAGAAGCCAAAACAATTACAGGGTTGACCAAGTCGACCTAGTATAGTGAATAGGGAAGAGGAAAATATTGATAAAATTTTTGGAAATGAAATAAGATAATTTTTAGCTAATATAAGAAAGTAAGCGCAAAAAGAAAAGATAGTCAATTGAATTGATGCTGGCTAATCTAATTGATGCACACAAAGCAAAATTTTGCACTAATAGTGGCTAATACAAGATTTTGTACACACAATTGATCAAAGAGAAAGTAACATTGAAATTAAAGCTAGCTACTTTGTCAACCTAGAATATTGAATAGATTACTAAGAATGAATTTAAGTGTAAAGGGAGATTAGTTATAAGCAAGGTACTAGATAACAATCTAAGGATAATTTTAGGTAAGTTTGGAATGAAAGGGAATATAATGGAAATGATACAAGCTTGGTATTGGGGTCTACCCCTTCACTTCACACACTATAATAATAAGGGTAATAGGTTCTTAGCCAAAATATACCATTAACCATGCTTTATACTTGACCAGAGCATCAAGTTAGCTTCCCCCTTGGTGATAAAATCCAAGTAAGTTGGCCTAGGTAATCAAATGTTTAAATGCTTATTGATGTTTATGTGATTTAGCCATGTGTGAAAAAGAATATAAATAGTGAAACTAAATGATTAATTAAAAACACCCTAATTAGACTATGTGAGATATTATAAACATGAAAATAACTAAAAAGAAATATGTGATTAGCATATATAGTTAATTCCAACTTTAAAATAAGTTATAGTTGAGAAAATATATAGACAATCATATAGAATAGGGTCAAACCTGTACTATGGAAACAAAGTATGAAAATGAAATAGGCTAGTTAGGTTGACCTAGTTATTTTAGGAAACACAAAACTAGGTCCACAAAGTTGATGTAGTTGATTGTGTAAGGGCAATTTTAAAGACTAAAAATTATGAAAAGAAATATAAAAAATAAAGATAAAAAAGAATAGAAACTAACCTTGGTGGATCAGAGATAAAAATGAATAAGATTGTTGATTAAGAACCTTGGAGAAAACTATCAAAAACTTGCAAACTAGGTTGCGCTATTCAACCAAGCAATTCAAAAACCTATTAAAAAAGTGTTGAAAATGTACTAGGTTGACTTGGTTGACCTAGTAGGTTAAACTAAAAGTCTAAAAACTAGAAAACACTTGCACTAGGTGAAGCTAGTTGATCAAATTATCTGAATAAAATTCTATATGTTCTGAAACATGTATTGGGTTGAGGTAGTTGAGCTAGTTACCTATTCATACAAACCTATGCACAGAGATAAATAACTAGGTCAATAGGGTCAATCCAACATAATAAAGATATGATAAAAATAATGATGAATATAAATGAAATAAGTGAAAGAAAAATTATAAGGGTTTGATTCATGTTGAGTTCAATAGAATGTATGCAATAAAAATGCATCATGTCCAAAAATCAATCTTAGATCGAATGGGATAGAGCACACTTACACTTTCGATTGGGGGGCATACAATTTTTAAGAAAGAACATGACCAATGTGAGTATTTTCTAGACTTGATTAGGGGATCAATTGTCACAACACATCATGTGAGATAGGGTTCCAAATCCTATAGTCTAACACAATCACATAACAACCCTAAAAGATTCCTATGACTTAATATTTCACTAATCTAATAACAAAAAAAGTAAATATAATCTAGCGTGCACCAAATCTTGTGGCACAAAGTGGCATTAGTAAAAGAAAGAAATCAAAACATGTATAGGGAAACTCAAATAAATTAAGTATGAGTAACACCTTGATACATATAATATGAAGAGTAATATTATTTGAGCCACCACTTATGTTACTTCTCTCTACTAAAAGAGAGGAGAGCAAAGTTAGAATATACTTACCTAAATGTGAACCCATCGAGATTCAATCTTTCCCTTGGCCAAAGGGGCTTTGTAAGAGGTTTTTGTGGTTCTTAAGGATCAATTTGTTAGGCCAAAGCATGCAAGACCTAACCACAATATTATATTCTCCAAAATAAGAAACCTAAGCTAAGTCTCCTCAAGAAGAATGTTACAAAAGTAGAGTTTGAAGAAACATGAGTGAATAATAACTTTTAATTAAATATATCAATAATGACCAAAATGACCTTATATTTATAGGTGAAACTTACCCTAAAATCATTCAAATATGTCAGTTATGCTAAGTCAACCTGATCAACCTAGCATAATTTAGGCTAACTCACTAGGTTTGTGTTAGGTTGGTCAAGAGGCTAACAAATTAAAGGAACTAAAATGTTTGAAAATTTTACTAGGTCAACCTAGTATGTTGAACAGGTTAAAAGGGTGCCAAGCAAGGAAATGAAGGATAGAAAGAGGAAAAATACTATAAGACTATATAAGGGAGGAGAAACAACTTAGGGAAAGGTTTTAGGAACTAGTTAGATTGGTACTAATATGGAAAAAAGGTACAACAATCCTATGAGGCACCAAAGGTCTTCCCACCCCTTTCATGGTGCACCCCTTAGGGTGTACACTTAGAGAGATTGAGTCTTGATGGGTTCCTTCAAGATGTAAACCACTAGTAATTGATAAAAGTGTGAAAATATTATGTCTATACAAAAATTACAACTATAACATCATAGTCCTCACAATTAAAACATTAAACATTAAACTAAACACTTTAAGATGTTAGATGATGCTATTGCTAATTTTTGATCCATTGGGATATGGATGAAAGTACCAAATAACTCAAACTTAGTTGAGTCTTTGATAAGGGATTCATCCTCATTAACCATAGTACATCCTCCTAGACTTGTATATATCTCCTTAAATGCAACCCAATGAGTAACTATATTGACCTTATGTAATGCACCAATCCCATGATATAATGCTAAAGCAATGGTAAAAATTGATCTCACCAATAACTAGTGTAAAATAAACCCTAATGAATGCTAAAAGTGTCTACCAAAGACTCAGATTTTTCATGAATTGGGATAAATGAATACTTTCCCTATAGATAAATCATAGATCCATCACAATAATTTCATACTCTAATACCAATTATAAGGTTAATGAAAGTCTAACACAAAATTATCCCATACAGTTGATTAGAGAAAACACAAGAATAATTAAAAACTCAAAACACAATAATTAATCTTCTCACACTATTGTTACATCCTTTCATATGAACACATTATAAATAAATAGGATGTTTAATGTTATAATTAGGGATTCACATATCCCTATAAAATATTACTAAATACCTCCAAACCTAATCACGTATTTGTTGTTACAATGACAACATTTCAAAAATATAACCATAACCATTAATTACTTTATGGTAATATAAACTAACTCATACATTTTTATATTTACCTCTTAGTAAATATCTAAACTTACATACAATAATAATGTTACTAATAATTAATTCATAACAAAATTTACAAAAACCTACTCTTTTAAAGCTATAAAATGCTCCAAAATGCATCTTTTTACTCCCAAACTCCTCTCCTCCACTCCAAATGACTTAAAATGACCTTTAACATGTCTAAATAGGTAAAACATGCCATAAAGAGGTGGGAGGAAGTAAAAACCAATTTGACTTCCTCAAAAAGTTACTTTATCACTTTTGAGAACCCTTAAGTCATCTAATGCACTTTTGGGGGTCTTTTGGGCATAATAGTTTCTCTAGGCCTCATTTTTGGCTCATTAGAATCTATGAGATTTTTTTAAAACCTCCTTCATTCTATTGAATGCTCAAACACCATGGAAAGCTCCTAGATCATTCACTTACAGTTTTAGACCTATTTCTAGGTCATTTATTCAAAATCACTAAATTCACCTTAAATATTGCTTAAAATGTTTCAAAATATTTAAAGTGACATTTGGTAGGGTCATGAAGTTTATCTCCTCATCTCACCATTAGATAAATCACTCAACCAAAACTTTTATTGGCTTCTCACACCACAATAGGACCTCCCAAAATATTGTACTACATCATCAATCTAGGATGACAAAGGGACTAGTCATGGGGGTAGAAGGTTACTGAAAGGTTCAAGAGAGTGGCCTAATATATCTAGGCAAAATTTTTGTATGTAGGCTAATTTTGGCCAAAAAAAATTTATTTTTATTCCTCTCTCTCTTTACCTTCTCTTCCTTATCCTTCTCTTCCTTAGCCTTAGCCTTCTCAATATCAACCTGGCTCATGTCAGCTTCCTTCCAGGCCTTATTTATCTTCTCCAATGCTAGTGACATCTCAATTTATTCTTGGTTTTGGCCCATTTTATTCAAAAACCTTCCCTTTTCTTCCTTAGTTTACATAGTGTGTGTGGAGGGCTCTTTAGATGAGTTACTAGTTGACTTCTTCATTTCTTTATGCATGGTAGTTGTGCTACCTTGGAGGGCCTTTTGAACATCCGTGACATTGGGATCTTCTCCCACTTATTATTATTTCACAAAGTAAGTTTTTTTATTTCTTCCTCTACCTCTTCCTCTATCTCTTCATCCCTCCATTGTACATGAGCCTATTTTACCTCCATTTCTACCAAAGTTATCATAGGGAGCACAATGGGTTCCTTAGACCTTTTATTTTTTTACTTCTTGATGGAGAAAGAAGTCTCTAACATGAAGGTTACATGATTATTATTTAGAGATGGAGTTGTTTTTATTCACTGGGGGCAACCCTTAACCTTATGTACTCTTAAATATCCTCAATTGTCTCCCCCTTTTTTCTTTTGGGGAGACTTCTATTGCATTATTGGTGTTGGCTTCCCTTAATCGCTAATCTAAAGGAGGTGATCATCATATTTTATAAGGCCTATGACCTTATTTCATGAATTCATCCCATAATATATCATGAAGATGTTCCTACTTATAACTTCCCTCTAGAGGGGATGGAGGTCCGTGTGGTTAGAGTCATCTTCTTCATCATTTATGGCTTTCTCCCTTGGGCACACATACTAGCACCTCAACCTACTTCTTTCCAGATCTACAACCTTCACCAAAATGTCCAATTGTTTTTCATTTAGGAATCCTCATTAGTGACTCCTATAATTTTTTGTGGAAAATGCATAAGGGAGTTTTGAGCTAGTCAAATAGGTTGTTGTCTGTGAGCACTAGGTACACTACATAGAAGTGCTACATGATGGTAAAAGTTTCCATTGCAAAAATATGTTGGGGGAGATCCTATGGGATGAACCATTTAATATTTAATGCATCTATGTATTGAGAAAACCACCATATCATTCATGTCTTACATTTTTGGGAGAAGGGTGGGAAGGTGAAGTATTGGTATTTCAATGCTATGGAGTCCTTGTGCACTAAAAAGAAACAAAAATTATCTTAGTCACCATTAGACATGCCAATATCCTCCATCACTATCAATATCAACATTGACCCTCACCTAAAGGTCTCTCACATCTTGTGGCATTTCAACACATTCTTCACCATTTCTTTAGTAATGATTTGCAATGTTAAACTTGACCCCTTGCTCCATGTTCTAGGTGATGTAAAAGTAGGTCTTATTGATGTCTATTTATATTCTATGAGGGTAGAGTTTATAACTCATCAATCATGTCATGGCCCTCATGCTAGGGTCCTTTATGTCCTTTATTGGGAATGAAAACCCTGCCTTATAATAACCAAGTAGTTTCATAACCCTCTCTACTTCTGTTTCATCCTCTGTCATCAAGCAGATGTTTGCACTTGAACTTGGGAGCTTGATGATTATATTAATGAGGCACATATAAATTAACATGTTCCTCCCTAAAATTAGATTTAATATTCATATATGTGTGATAGGATGAATTGCACGAGTTCCTTTGGCTTATCAAAACATGGAAATTCATAAAGCTAGGTCATGTCGATAATTGCAAGCCTATCTCAGATAGAGACATTAAAAAACATTGTGCTCACCTCTATATTTTATCCCATGTCAAACACTCAGTCTTGGTTGATATCTTGTGTGTTTTTTGATGTGTGGTGGTCATATTCCTTTATCTTATAGGTGTGCATAAAAGATACCTATGTTTTCCCCAATAATACCTTAGGGGAAAACTATATTTCTCTATATGACATCTCGGTGAGCACCTCAAGCTCAACCTCAGTGATGTTAAATCCTTTAACTAAATACACTTTATTCTTTGTATTTCATATCTCTTCTACCTTTTATGCCTTCTTGGTATCATTTTGTGCCTGTAGCAAGCCAAAACTCAATCATTTCTTTCCCATTCTGAACTGGTTAGTGTTAAAGCATGGTCTATTGATCTTGTCAAATCTTATAATATTTCTTGATGCTTCCTCATAGTCGTGGGGTCTACAACTATGAATTTAGCTCTTGAGATTCATTCACTATTAATGGTGGCCTCGACATCACTCAAAATCTCTTACAATATTATTATTTCCCAATTATTACACCACACACCTCTATTCTAATATCAATGGGAACACACTCTCTTTCTCTATCCAATCATTCTCATTTTGTGGTTGTGGGTGCTCAAGTTTCTCTATGGTATATTTTTCTTACTTTAACTTTGGTTTGGCTCTAGTTTTTCTCTACTTTTAGGTTCAAATTATCTTAAGGTTTATAACCTAAACTAGTGTACCATTAGCCTCTTTGTACCTTAATGTTAGCTACCCTCTTTATTTCAAGTGAGTAATGGCATGGTAGAACATGGATTTATTACAATCCACTTAAACCCAAAATATCCATGAAAATATGCTACAACATTTGCATTTATTTTATATCTTTGTGCCTCCATTATCACCACATTAACTTCTCTTAATGACATTTTTGGTGAAGTGACCAGTGATTCAAATGGTCACTTCCCACCTACTATTGGGTGGATGCTAGCTTTTATTGATGATCTTCCTCCTAAAATTCATTCACCTTGGCATGAATTTCACCCTTCTTATGAAAACTTGGGCACAGTGATTCATACACGCATGATTCAACCTCCTCAATACCATCTCTTATTATAATTGTGCTTCCTCTCTATCACACTTCCATTCCTTGGTTGATTTCTCTTCACTTTTATCTCTTTCTTTGTCCTACCCTACCCAATAAAAATTATTATGATAGTCCTCTAGAACTTCATTATATTTTCTAGATATTTTATGCATGAGAATCTTGTGTGCCTCCTTTTTTATCTTGAACACTAGCATCTTGTGTGCTTCTCTTTGTCATTTAGTACTCACATTTTTCTAAGTTTTTCAAAATACTCACACCCTAAAACTAAGGTATCTAGCCTTAGGCACTTATAAAGTAGACATGCTTGACTCTTTGACTAGTGTTATGTGTGGAAGTGCCAGAAGAGTTCTCTTGTGGACTTGAAAGTGCCTCACTTATTCACATAATGTAATAACAACTAAAAACATAAAGAAATACTTGGCTTGTGCCAAAATTTATTTTGGTCAACACAACATAACCAATTTTTGATAAAGAAGTTTATGTTTTGATGGTGTAAGTTCCATCTTATTGCCTATAAGGATTTAGTCAATTTCTATTGAAATGCTTAGGAAACATTTCACCTAACAATGTACACAACTTGTATGTGCGAGTCTCTAATATGTTATGGATGACATAAGGGCCCATCTACATGATCTAAAATTTACCAAGGTTATTAAGGTACTTGGAGTCATAGAGTAATACCAATGCTCTTTCAGTAACTATCTTGCACTTAATATTCTTGTCATGCCAAAACTTTTGGGGTACCTTTTCTATATACTAACTCCATCTTACTTGGGCATACATCTCATCTAAGAATTTCAAGTCTTATATCCATGTGCTCAAGGAATCTTCATCATCCAAATTTCCAATATGCATAATTTCTAATGAGGTTACCATGAACTCCATTGATAAAATGGCCTCTGTGCTAAAAACCTTTGGAAATGTTGTAGCCTTATATAGGTGCTTATACATCTTGTTATAGGACCACAATACTATTGACACTCAATCATCCTAATAATTGTGACCAATGTCACATATATTTTGAGGCACATTCCTAATATCTTATTAAATGAATAGGCTATGCCATTTCCTTTGGGATGATAAAGTGTTTTTTATTGATGTTCCACCATGTATTTAGTTAGTAAGATGTGCATAGTTTCATTAAAGAAGTGTGTGCCTCTGTTGCTAATCAGACTAAGTAGGCATCTATAGTGACTATTTATGTTATCCCATATAAACCTTATGGTTTTGGTGGTTGTATAGTCTCTAGTTGGTGCTGCCTCTAACCACTTAGTAAAATAATCTATGGCCACTAGAATGTAGTGTGCACTTGTGCACCTTATAGTGGGAGTGACCAGCCTAACAAAATCAATGGCTTATTTTTCAAATGGTGCCTAGGAAAGAATGGGAATGAGAGGCATCTCATATTGGTAGATGGTATTTTATGTGCAATAGTAGATGTCACATGCCTTGGTGTAATATTTTTAAAATTGGAATAAACTTGGCCATCACAAGCTTGATTGTAGTATTTTGTGTGTCATAACATCTCTAGTATAATGGCCTTCTTCTATCCCCTCATGCACCTCTTGTAAAATAGAGTCCATTTCATGTTCTAACACACATCATCATAGGACTTCATCATGACTAAATTCATACATTTCCTTGTTAATGATCTGAAAGGGGGTAGTGTGAATGGTGAGATGCTTCTTCTCTTTGGTTGTCATAGTTTGGGGCATAGACCTAGATGTTAGGAAAGTGGTGATTTTTTCAAGTCCTCTATGATGTGATAGACTCTATATAGTTTCACGTTTAACATGTAGTCCTCAATAGGTGTTGTTATATTTCTAAATTAAATGTAGGATAAATGGTTTGGGCTTGAGTTCTAGTTTCTAGGATTCATGATAACTAAAACTAGAATTATTGAAATATAAATATCCATATACAAATGTGCCCATGGAAAATAATCTTATTCATAAGTACTTAAACACCTTGTGATCATTGAATAAGATAAATGGGGTCACCAACAAGTATTACCTAAATTTTTATTGGGCATAGACCATGAAAATTACCTCACGCTCAAGTGTTGTATAGTTATGCTCTACTTGGGTCACTTTCCTACTTATGAAGGAGATGGGATGATCCATTTTGCCTTCACCTAATTGTGATAGAATGATAGTAATTATAGATCCAAATGCATTGATGTAGATGTGGAATGGAGTCATTCAGTCAAGAAATTATAGTATCGATGTGATAGCTAATTTCAACTTCAAAGTTTCAAAGGCATCTTATTATATTGTGCCCTAATATAATGGGCCATCATTTTGTAAGAGCTCTTCTAGTAGTGCCATGATATTTCCATATATCCTTATGAAAATTTTGTAGTAGTCATAATGGAAAATAAAGGCATGAACATCTTTCTACATTGATGGGGTCTGGAGCTATAGGATAATCATAAACTTCACAAGGTTGATGAGTAGACCATCTTTGAAAATGATGTGTTCAAGAAAGGTACCAAATGGTGTCATGAAGATGCATTTATTTAGGTTCAAGGATATTTGTAACTACCTATACCTATCAAACATGAGGTGTAAGTTGTCATAAAGGTCCTTTATGATCCCATACATAGTCCAGTCATCTAAGTACACTTAGACAAACTTGTGAATGAAGTCCTTAAATATGGTGATCACCACTCTAGAGAACATGGCTAGTGTATTCTTGAGACCAAGGGCATCACATTATATGAAAAATAACCTCATTGTATTAAAAATGTCATTTTAAGCTTATCCTCCTCTTTAATCTAAACTTGATGGTATCCTAAAAACCCATTAGTGAAAGTGTATATTTCATAGCCTATGATGCCATCCAAGACTTCATCAGTGAATGGATTGAAGAAGGGGTTAGTGTTGTAGGCCGAGTTCAATAGTCTATAATCAATGAAAATATGAATTCACCCATATTTATTTATGATAATAATCATGGGGCTCACCCATTAAAATTATTATAAATGGTAAATGAAACCTATAGTTAGCATACCATCAATCTCTATTTTGACCTAGAAATAAAGATTGGGATTCATTTTATAAGTGTACTTCTTGACAAGTCTCAAACTTTCAACTAGATTTATGATCATATTCCTAAGGGATGGGTGGGTGTTGTTAATATATTAGTAATTATAAGAGAATAAGTCTTAGAACTCTTTGAAGAGATCCATAATTCATTTTATCTCTACATCATACTAGTACATACCTAGAGTAGCCATCTTTGGTTCCCCTTATAAGTTGATGTTTACCTTGTTAGTTTTGAGTGGTGTGTGGTAGGGATAATTCCTTTTTATGTAAATAATAAACTTTAATAATACCCTCAATTATTTATATGTGAAGATGAGTAGGGAATTCTTCATTAGGGGCACTATCATCCACTTGGTACACTAGCTTATTTTTACTTATCAAGTTTGTCCAATTATGTACCTTCCAGGTATCATCATATTATTCAATTGAGTCAATATTGAGTACTTGATATTCAATTCTAACCCTTTTTCCCCAAACATGTCATTTAGGTGCTCCTCAAGGATTATAGTGTCTTCAAACACTACCATGTGAACTATTTGTAGTGGCTCAATCAATTCTAGGTTCTATAAAGAAAAGGAGAAGGTGTGAATGAACCTATGCTTAAGTGTATCCCAATTAGATATCTCACAATGCATCTCATTGATAATGTACCATGATCTCTCCAACATATTTAAGGTCTTATAAAAGTCATGCACCCATAAGTTCTTTAGGGAATTATTATCACAAATAGTCCATGTTTCTTCACACAAGTGCACATGTGCTATAGGGTCTGAGTCACCAGAGCAGATAGAGATGTCCAAGTCCTAATTTATTTTCCCAAATCTAGTGAATATGGTTGCTTTCAAATATTTCAAATTTGGTAAGCTAGGCCTTTGTATTTCCCACTAATGAGAAAAAAATCTCCTTAATGCATACACTAGTGTGCCTATTCTATCTACTTCTTTTGGGATACATGATTTAAGGTAATAGACATACTATTTCATAGGATTTCTCCCATAATATCTTAGGAGTGAAACAATTTTACCTTTACATAGGCAAAACACTCTCTTTTCCTTATTTTTGTCACAAAGGACCCACCTTTTAAAAGTTGAATCAATTTGGATCTACCCTGTCCTTACTAGTTTTCGTGCCTTTGTGCATATTGAGCAGCACCTTCCACCAGTTATCTTATATGATTCTTCAACCCAAAGGTTAAAATCAACATTAGTGGTGTTTGAGTCTAATTTTACATCTTCCCAAGAAATCACTCATTGATCATTAGGGTTGAGAGTCTTGACACCTTGTGCCATGATGTTATATATATGGTTGATCTAATCGCATCTTTGAAATCAACACTTTCCACACAGGGGGTCCCTAGTCACTTAATATGGAGATAACCACCCTCTCCTTGCCATTATCAAAGGTCATATAGTGCCTCTTGAAGTACATATCTACATTGTTCACATAACACCATGTCCTTCCCAAGAGCACTGGATAATTATATTATTCTATTAACTTGATCACTTTAAAGTTAGTATGAAACTTGACTCCCATGATATATATAATGTCACTCTTTATAATTCTAATTGGTTGTGCTTGAGTCTTGTTGGCCATGAAAATAACATGATGGGAAGGCCTTAAAGATGGCCTACCCATCTTTGCCCATGCATTCTTTTTCAATCTATTGAACTTGACTCCTGTGTCCACAAGGACCTCACATACAAACCATCCATCAATGGTGACATTCATAAGGAGATATTGTTCATAATCTATATTCTATGTATGCCTAAATTCTCACACCCTTTCCATGTGTATTATAGAAACTTAAATTGGATTTTTCCCTACATTCTCCAAGAGAAAATTATTCAATAGGGGAAGCATTCCTTAAATATATGGGAGGCATAAGATCCTTGTTAGCTCTTTTATCTCAGCCTCTTATCTATTTTATTTCTTATAGGAGGTGGTAGCTTATGCTTCGAGGTCTCACACTAGTTAGAGCTCTCCTTATAGGTTCTGGATAATGCTCAGATTCTGATATAATACATATTTTTGGTGCATAGGTTAAGGGTAAGGCATAACTTTGGGTTTAGGCTATGTGATACACTTAGTGTGAATATGTTCCTCATATTTAAGCATAACTCAAGCATTGGTGCAATTGGAAACTGATTTGTGAGACCACTATGAGTAGTTATCTATAATTGGACTAGTTCTATGTGAGTTAGTTATGCCTTCAAAGTCCACTTCTCCACTTTTGGATCATGCTTGATCATTATTGTACCCTTATCTACACCAAACCTACATTAGGTCAATTTATTATACAATTCAAGGCATTCCTTGACCTTATGGGTTATTTAATAATACCCACATGTTGGATGTGTAAGATATTCATGATGATAGCATTCTATAGAACCACACTTGAAACATGAGTGGGGTGGGAACCTTCCACCACCGCATCCTCCACCTCAACCTCTAGTGACTCATTACATCCTATAGCCTACAATATGTTGTCCATATCCCTCATTTCCTTGGGTTACCTACACTCCAACTACTACAGTGGCCTACCTCGTGCCCTCTCCATGTTCTCATGCATCTCATAAATCATGTAACAATCAACTATTGTATGGGTATATGAATCACACAACCAATAATAAATGGTAGTGTTGACTTGGATAACATGTTGAAATTATGGGCAAATGCAAACATCATGCACCTCTCTATAGACTTCATAACTTATAAGCAATGTGCATATATTCCTTTGAGGGAACTTATTTCTAATAGGTCCTTTTGTTTCACATTTGATGCACCATATCCCACTTCAAGCATCTTTTAACAAGCTAGAAGTAAGCTTTTGGAGTTGGGAGGCCATATATGCAATTTGCACCTCCATGAATGGGTTGATCCTCGTATTGGTAATTTTTATTGCTTTAATTTTAAGTGCAACTTTAAATGCTTCACAAGGGTCTATGAATGTCTTCATAGATAGTTCTCTTTTGAATGACACTAACAACCCTCCAATGAACCATTGTGCATGTTAGGAGGTGTGAATTTAATAAGGAAGCTTGGAAATGAAAGTCTTGAACCTTGCATCATATAGGTACACACTCTCGAAAAGTCCTTGGTTAATCTCCATGAGCATGGTGATGCTCTACTATTCAAACTCTAGTTTATTAAATTCCTTTAGGAATGCTTCCTTTAGGGTGTCATAGTCAACCATAGCCTAGTTAGGATTAAATTTCCTATACAAGGTATGGGTGCAATCTAGAAGAGTTGGTATGAAATAGGTTTCCTTGTGCTTAGATTTGGTTATGCCCCACACGCACCATTGTAACTCACATTTAAAAATATTCTTGGAATTTTCTATGTCATGGTACTCTAGCAAGTGCATGGATATTTCATAGTATATTTGATATGGGGGTGTAGATGGCATCTAAAATGCTTATCCTCCTAGAATCTATCTAGGTGGAGGTCCTCTAATTCCTATAACCATTAGGTTAGGCATAAGACCCATTATTACTACTAGTACCATTGATTTTGATGGCATGGTACTACTAAATTATGGTATTGAACCACTTCCTATAAGTTGTTACCTAGTCTGTGAATATAACATTGGATAATTTGGTATGCTTATGGTCACATTCTATTTTGGTGAGCTAGCACCCAATGGTCTAGAGGTATCCTTTCTCAACTCCTTATAAGGAATAACTTATTCAATCACAAAATTATACTCCAAGTCTTCAAAATATCCAAAGTCTATATTGATAATAGGGTCATTTATCACTCTTGTTCTTTCTTTAAGTGGTGGATGTAGTGTATGATCTTGCACTATAGGTTCAAAGTGAGTAAGAACATCCAGTGCATCTTTAATCACCAACTTCTATAGGAATCCAATGTATCCTACACTAGTCAATTATTGAGATCTATTTATAGATTCATTATTTCTCTCCTCCTCTTGCTATTACAATTTAAAAGATCCTTCTTGATGCCCTTCCCACTCACTACAGGGTTATATTGGAACTTTTAGGTTCTAGATACTCCATTAGCCTATGCCATCTCTTGTTATAAATCTATCTTTAAGCTCTTTAGTGTCAATATTCTCATCCCCTTCTTCCCTATTGGACTACTCACATGTAAAAGGATTTTAGCCTTCCATTCCCAAAGTTTCAAATCCATAATCCACCATTAGTTTCTTAAGTTATGTACCAAACTCTTTCACAAACATGCCACTATATTTATGTAAAAATTTATACTTTACTTCCTCAAAGAATGAGTATGTTGACACTATAAACAAAAGCATGTAACTATTTATTTCTCTTTACCACCATTTGTCTACTACTATGGTCCAAGTGGCATCTAGAGTCTTAATCCTTTCTAAGTGATCCTTCATCCACTCAAGGTGTTGTCTATAAATTAATCTTCCATGGGTTACATAGGTAGCCAACCATTAATACACATTCTTAGGAAATTCATAAAAAAATACCTCATACAGAGCATCATATAGGTTGTTTTAAACCCATTTTCATGTCTTTTTACCTTATAGCTTGGATGTTTTAGTGTAAATTTTTCTTCCACCTATTGTAGCCAATGCTTGATGTTATTGAAGGAGAGTCAAAGAATTTTTATATCACACCATTGTAGTAACAAAATTCAACATGGGTCTCAACAATAGATCCAAAATGTTGTAAAAGTGGGTGGTAATCCATCAATTCATTAAGTTAAGAGCTCATTCAATTATCATAGTCAGTTTTAGACTCATTATAACTAGGCATAAACATGGTATATTCCTATAACACTCAACATTTAATGTTCAACTACACTAGCATCACAAGCCTTGTGCACTCACCTAAAACATAGTTGAGAGGAAATTAGGGCTCACATTGGTCTAGTTGTACCATGATGCAAGCCATCACTTATATGACCTGGTCATTTCAACATAGGCTTTGGTGGATTCATTAGTGTAAGCCTTTTCTGGGCTAAGCTTGATGGTATAAAAGTGTAAGCCCATTTAGGAAACTAGTTATAGATCCATTTGGGTACAAGCCTATATTGAGGTGGTTCTATAGTCTCAAGGGTGTAATCCTTTATTTAGCTAAACTTAGCATCATTCAAACACTTTGAGGGATATAGGGGATGCTTTAGATCAAGTGTTCATGCTTAGGCTAGTGATTTTTAGTAAGGGTATCAAATCTTGAGCACATGACTCTCTTTACACTTAGGCTATTTAAATAGAGTATGCTGACATCATCACTTAACATAGGGATGCCATTAATAACATAGATAAGAAACTTACCAACAACCTTTTTAACATTATTATACTAGTATTACCACATTATAAATATACATTTATTATTAATTTCAATATCAAAGGGAAAGGCATTCAAATTATAAGAACCATGTTTACTACAACCATTCTTCTTCTTTAATCAAAGCTTAAAGAAAATAGAGTATATCATTCATTATGGCAAGAACAAAGTGAAACCTATCTTATGCTACTTAACTATTGAGAGGCTCATAGGTGAGATTGGGCATATACAATTAGATCATTAATGGTGTCCATACTACTTCTTATATTAATGGAATCCATTATATCTAGAACCAATTCCATATAGCTTCATTTCATCCAACTTGCATCCCTTTGCTCACTAGTTTGAACTTATTTAATAACACATATGAGAATCTCTTTGCTAAGGTAGAGAGTACATGTAAAGAGCTAAGCTAGATCCTTTGTTTATCATTCTACTAACTCCACCACCTCGTACCCTTTACACTATAATTTCCACACGTTTCTATTCATAGAGGATGAGCTAAATATCTGGGTACCAATTAGCGACCTACCAGCTAGTGCAAGATGTGCATTGATTCCTCCAACTGGTGCCAAGATATCAGAATAATAAAAATGTCAAGAGATTGCCTTGTGTCTAGGCCCCTTTTAAGATATCCTAGACCCATACTTAATGAAATATGTGACCAACATAAGTATACAAGTGACCTTAGATATAACAATCTAATATCTAGTCTACTTACCTTGAGTTGTCTCATGCATATCATCTCTATATTGAAATACTTATGTTAGATAATCTTAGGACTTGGAAGATATTTTATAGGTCTTATTTCTTAGTGAAATAAGTATGATATAATTGTGTAAATATTCATGGTATATCACCCCCTTAGATTATATTCATTTCATGCATATTGTTGTCCTTTTACACACAAAAAATTAGTAGTATAGGTGATAAACACTTCAAGACAAATTGAGGGAGCTAGCCCTTAAACCTAGAGGTCTACTTATACCATACGTAAACCCACATAGATAAAAGTATTTCCATATTTCCCAAATTTGGAAGAGGCTTTAACAACCTCCTCTAGGGTTTAATATTTGGTGACAATAGTTTTGGCACACCTGGTGGGACCCATTATCCTAAAGACAACTTTTCAAGGTGAATGTTGGTCTTGACAACATCAGGTATAAATTGGTGTGCTACTCAATATTTTTCAACTCCATTCAAGACAAAATTAGGTTTTGGACCATTATTTTTTCATATATTTTCTCTCATACTTCATGGTCCTTACTAGGTCATCTTCTAGTAGAGTGTTCAATCCTATCAATCCACTTATTTATCCTAAACTTCCTCTTGAAGTCCAACACCCTTAGCCTATTCTTCCCTTTGAAGATAAAGAAGATTTTTCTAGCCAATAAAATGAAAATCCTAAAGAAATCTTGGATAGGCAACATGCCCTCCCAACATTCAACACTGAGAATCCAATCCATCTTGATGCATATGATTCTATTCCCCCTAATGTCATGAAGAGTGTGCCTATATTGAATGGTGAAGGTCATGTCACACCTAGTGAACACATCAAGGATATCTCACATTTCTATGGTTTCCATAATATTACTAAAGAGAATATTACCATTAGACTCCTTGCCATGTCCCTTAGAGTGAAATCACTTGATTGGTATAGGACTTTGCCTAGTGGATGCATCACAACATGGGATGTCTTTGGAGTGTTACTAAATTTAATATTTGAAGATGAGAGTGACCACACTTCACTCATACATAAGCTCAATGTGATAAAAATATCCCCCAAAGAAATAATGTGTGATTTCAATGAGAGGTTATAAAAGACTTGGCATAGGTTGCATCTTCCCATGAGACCACCTACTAGCTTTATCTTCCATACATACTTGAGAGACATTAGTACTGATATTACTGTCATGCTATAGTCCATGGGTGGTTTCACTCTTCCAAAATCATATGATATTTACATTAAAGCTAAGAATGGATTCATTTAATATGGAAAGATACCTCGTAAAGTGTCTATGTCTCTACTTCCTAATGTTCCTGCTACTGCTCCAAATGTTACACAAGTTTTAAATGTAAATCCAAGCCAAAGATTGCTCTTAAGAAGGTAGATGATTCCATGGATAAAGACACAAAAATTCAAAATTTAAGATCTCATATTAGGCAAGACAATATACAACTAGGTGATAATCAAAAACCCTATCCCTATCAATAACAATATGGGGGAGGGAGAGGTCAAGGGTAGCCCAATCTCAATAGGCCTACCAATACATACAATTTGAATTCTACCTCCAACATAAGAGAGATGGTACCAATGCATAGAAAATTGGTGCAAGGATAAGAGTGGAAAAAAGGTCAATTTATGGATTCTAATTTAGGATGAAATCAAGCTTTAGTTTATTAAAGAGGAGTCATTCCTATTCTATTAGCTAAAGATAAAGTCATGATGCAAGCAAGTGAAGATTGACAACCTCAAGGAGAAAGCTTCACCAAATTCCTAGTTGAGGACACTTTTATGCTCAATCAAATAATTATATTATAGATAACAATATATCAAATATGAAGGCTATAGGAGGTGATAATAATGTTCTTACAAGTTCTTCTAATCCTCCTCTAAGGCAATAAAACATGATTGTAAGTATGGTAGTTTCTAATGCTTCCACACCTTCTTCAAATTTGAATGTGGTAAGGTTTACTCAAGGTGCTTCAACTTATCAAGTTCCAACAACTTATTTGACTCCAAGGACTCAATAAAAGTTAAAAACTTCTACTCTAAACATAGTAGACTCATTGAAGAATGCAAAGCCATCCATTTCCCTTTGGGATGTCCTTCACATGCCTTACCAAAAAGAGTTCTTTCAAAAATAGTTATCCATAATCCCTAATAGTCCTCAATCTTCAATTCAAATTCATGGTTATGTTTCTCTTACCAATGACCCTAACAAAATTTTAGAAACATATACCAAAGATAAGAAGACTCCACATTTCTACCTCACTCTCATTGTGGGTGACAAATTAGTACATAATTACATAGTTGATAGTGGTCCCTCTACATAAATCATGCCCAAAGTTGTAGCTAATAATTTTGGCCTAAAATATGAAACCTATATCAAAGGATTGATTCAATTAGATGGTACACCTACCAAGATAATAGGGTTAATAAAAAACATGAAGATTTTTCTCCATGTCTATCCTAGTTTTCCCATCCTTTAAGACATTGTTGTTGTGGACATGCATGTTCATTTTGAAATTTATCTTTCAAGATATTTGATAGCCAAGATAGCTAGATACCTCTTAGCTATCTAGTCCTTCTTAGCCTTTATAATAAGGTATGGTACCAAGGTGACCATAAGAACGTATCCACTTGAAAGGTTTCACATTAAACCTTATGTTAAAGCAATCTTTTACTTGAATTGTATTATCAATGAGGAGGCATATAATGTGTATGATGGTGCTTGTAAACTTGAAGGCATAGCTGACTTATTTTTATATGATTATGGTATAGATGCTTATGAGCATGATCTTTATGCATAATTTGAAAAAATTGACCTTGGTACCTACATCATCCATGATGAACCATTTGAGTAAGTTGAGGTAAGTGTTAAAAATTATTTATCACAAGGTGCCAAGAGTAACTAATTGGTCCATGTATATGAGGATGATAGATTGAATAACTTGATTGATCACCATAGTGGGAAGAATGATGTCTTTCTACTTGATATTGATGAAGATGCCCTTGATTATGACATTCATGAGGAAGAAGATGATGACTTATGGCAAAGTTTCAATGCCATAAGTCAAGAATTTGATCAGTTGGGAAACCCTACTTCTCAAAAATATTCCATATCTAATTTTAAGATGGTTGTTGAAACTAATGAGAAGTTTGTTGAGTGTTTGATCATGTCTAAAAATGATTGTGATACTATGAATAAGGATAAACATCAATCTATTATCCAAGAGTCTATAGTTATAGAGAATCATAGTGAAATCAAGGAAGAAGTCTTTATGTTCAAGGAATAATCAAGAGATCCATATAAGGTAAATCCACATTCAAAAATTGGAATATAAAGAACTTAATGACTCCATGTATCAAGCACACATTAACCTAAAAGAGTATAAAGATGAGGTGGATTTCATCACTCCTATTATATGATTTGAGAAGTATATATCAAATATGACATAGATAAAGAATATTAAAACTAAAATTAAGGTCATTGGAAGGTATAAAATAGAATTTATGAAGGCTCTAAATAATCCACTTGCAAGAATGAGAAGACATAAAGATGGTAAGCTTCTTGACCATATATATATTCAAGCGGTTGATGATGAGCATGATTCACATGCTAGATTACCTTCATGGAGTGAAAAATATGAAAGGGGAACCATCTTTGACCCTGGTTCAAGTATGGTAATATGTTTTCATCTCAACAGTGAGGTTTTGTAAATATTATACTAGGTGTGTGTCTTTCTTTTAGTTTTGTGTGTGTTCCATAAGTGTTCTTGAGAACACATATTTGTTTATTTTGGGTTTGTATTTCCTTTGTGTTTTTATATGTTTTAAATGGAAAAATTAGTGAAAAACTTTTGTATAGGTGACTCCATGTCCCAATGGACAAGATTAGACTACTGGTCTTGGCATAGCAAGCATACCACCCTAGGAAATCACTAAGAAAGTTGACAGTTTTGACCACGAGTCAAAATAGGTCAACCCCATATAGTAAAAAACTTGTATAGGGGTATATATAGATGTAATAGGGTGTGTCATAGTAAATTTTATGTCATTTAATGTGTTATTAGCCTTGGTATTAGTAAATTTTAGTCCTAGGTCATTTAATGTCACTTGAGGTCACTTTTAGAGTCATTTATGAAGGTGGTACAATTTTCTAAGGAAGGAAAGTGTTATTAAACATTTTTAAATTTCCATATGTAATATTCCTTGTCAATAATGTCAATCCTAATTGAAAAAATTGGAGGTGTTAAGTGAAATCAAGAAAATAGTTGAAAGAAAGGGAGTTTTGGAAGTTGTACAACCTATGGGGGAGTATGACACATGTGGAAAGATCATGAAATGACCCTTAAATTTACTTGACTCAATTTCCATGATTTATCTAATTTTTAAGTGCCAAAAATGGACCAAAACCATTTCTCTTCTATATCACTCCACTAGGCATATAAAACTGGTCAACATGTCTTCTGATGGTATGGCTAGTAGGAGAGGTTCTAGGTAAAATTATCTTGGGGGTGGATATTAAACTTGGTATAATTAATTTTCATGGTATTATTTGGAATAATTGTTTTTTATACTTTATTAATCTTTCTTAATAGGCTGACTATCTCATTTTGCTTATTAATCTCCATACCTTGTAGGTTTTACTCCTATATGAGCTTGTCTATACAATCCAATAGATGAAATTACTTCCATAGGATGTGAAAATATTTATCTCATGGTTTCCATATTTTTTTTCATGGTTGGATTTTATTTTATAATCCAAACATCCCAAGTTATAGTTTAAGACCACCATTTCTAGTTGAAGGCATGTTACACCAATTATAGAGGTCCTTATTCATATAATGAATTTAGAGGAAGGTGTTATGTGGTGTTTCATGTTTTTAATGACATATTTATCTCAATCCTTGAAAATTTCAATTTAAATGGAAACATTCATGGATTTGCATTTAAGAAAGATCAATACAGTCAATTTCTTGCATGACTAGCATACATAATCAACTAAATGAAGTACTTTGAAGTGTTCAGAAAGTTCATGAGGATGTAATGAAGTTTAATAAGTTTTTGGAAAATTTATTATGACACGAAAATTAAATCTATAATCTTAAATAACACGAGTGGTTATGGTATTCAATGCAAACTACACACATAGTCATACAACATTAATGTGCACCTACAGGTGCCCTCAAGAGATAATCACATTGAAAGAAAGTATTTTAATTAGGTTGAAGTTATTAATGGTGAAAATAATCCATTTAAAATTTTATATAAGGTTTAATACTTATTTAATGTTCATACTCCATGTAATTGTTCATGTCTTACCTTCACTTCCTTGTCTGCAATTGTGTACACACCTACAAATAGCTCTCACAGAAACCTCAAGATGTTGTATAGGGAGTTTAAACATGTTAGATATATCCATATAAGTTTCAAGAGTTTAATACACCATTAAAATCATGATTTAGGTCATTAAAAGTAGTAAATCTTGAGAATCCATGTTCAAGTTAAAGAAATGAGTTCAGGGATAAGTTTACTTAAAAGCTCTAAAATAGAGCTTGGGCTACAACTATCATGAAATAGTGTAACAAGAGGTATAGATAGATATTAAGTGTTCCATAATGAATACATAATATATGGTAACACCTTAAAAAATAGAGTGAGTGGTTTTGATAATAGGGTTCTATACTAAAAGGCTTCAAATCCATGCATTTCTTCACTATGTAGGTCAATACTCTCTGCAGTAGCTTGACTCCAAATGACATTATTGTCTAAGAGTGGAATAAAAAGAGAATATATTCATGTTAATCCATCCTATTAGGGTGAATAATATATTTTTGTTTCAAATAAAATCAACAAGGATTCAATTACAAGGTATTAACCTATATCACGAGCTACAGGTGTGCCTTGCTCTAAAGAAGTCCATATATAGTCTAATTGTAGGTATTTGTAGGCCCACGATGGGAACTTAAACATGTAAAAAAAAATTAAAACTTGTAAGTGACTTAAAATAACGCAACATAGATCCTATAAAATGTGACATAGGTTTTAAGGAGTTAAAATGCATCTACATGATCTCCTTTTGCTTCAAGGATAGTCAACTACAATTGAATGAAGTCTGATAGTGATCTAAATAATGACTACCTTGGTGATTAGCCTAAAATATGTATGATTTGGAAATCCATAGTGACTATTAAGTGGCCAATGAATTCAATAATTATTCAAAATTAGTGTATAAGGTCTAATATACAAATGTTCACCTATAGGGATGGTGTTTTGGAGTAATTAATATAGTCATAGTTGACTATAGTCTAGACTTGCCAAGAGAAAGGTGAGAATTGAAAGGGTTTTGGATAATATTGGATCATGAACATGTTTTAAATAAAACCCATAGTGATAGGAACAATTTATGATACTCCCATCATGTGTACAAAGGGTAATATCTGGTCCTCAAAATCAACCTTCAGTGCATACTCAGAATCTTGAAAAGAGTCAACATTATAAGGGTTTGCCTCAAGTTTTGAAAGGTTTAGAGGTGCCAATAATGTTATCCAAACCTAAAATTGAGTACATAATCTCCCTATAGCCTAATTAATCCTCTCATACACTCCTTTTTTTAGATAATAGGGGATATTTATTTTGTTATGTCTCAAATAGATATCACTCCCAGAGTGTTGAAACTCTACAGGTTTAGCAAGTAAGGTTAGGAGAATGACTTGAAAGGTGTTAAAATTTTACAGGAGGATGAATTTATATATGTTGAACATGTATGAGCATGAACAAGTTTCTATAGGTGTCTGAGACCAAATAGGGTGGCCTAATCCTACATAGATGTAAATAGACCTATTAGGTTTTAAATAAGCCTAATGGCCTAAAAAGGTCCAACATCATTTATAACACTAAGAACTGAAAATCATTGGAAAATAGACATAAGGATATGTGAAGTGTTTTATAACCTTAAATTCCTATAATAGGACACAAATAAGACATGTATTGGCTTAAGGTCAAGGCAAGGTATGCATAATGGAGAGAGAAGCTTGAGAGGTCAACTTGGGAAGCTCACACCTATATGGAGGCTTAACATGGGAACCTAATGAGATATGAGATGTTGGATAGGGTATTTAACTTACATTTTGTGTAATTTTTTCACAATTTGAATGTTAGACCTTTATGAACAAATTCTAAGGGTTAAAAACACCTAAAACCCTTGCTAAGGACTCGATTGGAAAAATGAAGAAGGAGAGGCATCTAGATGGGATAGTTTGAGCAAGAAATTAATTCAATATTATAGAGGAATCCATAAGGATACCTCTCATCAATTTGGCTTCTACCCTACTTATATGGATAGGGTGTAACACTAGTGTTCTTAATAATTTTATGTGTTATGTAGGTAAAAAAGGTTTTAAAAGATGTAATTAACTTTGGAAGGAATAATAGGACCTAATATAATCCCTCATGATCATTTAATGCATTATATAAGCACATAAGTGCCTCTATAAGTTCCTTCATCTTATCTAGTCCAAACTGGCATAGTGAACAAAGAGTGATCACCAAGTGAGAAGATGAAAACTCCAATTGGGAGGCCTTTTAAGGTCTACCTAATGAATATAAGGGATTAAAGACTCTTGAAACGTGTCACATCACTTTTTTTATGGATTGGATTGGAAAATTGAATCACACCTTGGTGCCAAGTGTGAAGGGTAAGTGAAATAAGAGTGATTAAGATTACAAGCAGTGAGAACACTTAGATAGAGGAATATTGATGATTAGGGGAACACATAATGCACGTTGGTTCATGTTTATAACCACTTAATAAATCTAATTTTTCCCTATTCTACTGTGGAGTGCTCATGGAAGGTCAAATGATGAAGGTAATTTCAAGACAATCAATTGGACAAGCAATTGAAGAGTCTTATGCCACATTTGAGAAGTTTCATGCCTTTGAGGGATATTTGTCGAAGTAGACCTTATATGGTCTATTAAATATTCCTTTTTCTTATAGATGTAACTCCTTCTCTTAGCTTGATAGGTGTTTTTATGAATCTTGGACTTCATTCTGTTCTCTCCTCTCTCAAACTCTATAAGTACTAGCCATTTTGGATCTTGTAGATGAATTCCATTCCATGTATGGTGAATCCCTGCTATTTTGATGTTGTAATTTACCTTTGAGCAATAAATTAAATCTAGTTTTTAGTTCATGAACATTTTTTCTAAGTGTGTGAAGTGATGAATGGTGATGTTTAGTGATAACTTCTATCTTTGCTTCTCCTTCTCCTTCTCCTTTCATGTTTATGAAAGAGTTTTCATTCTAACAGGTCATATGGAGTGTATCTAGTGTATCAAGCTCATTTAAAGTATACAAGTTACCTTAGATAAAATAATCTAATTTTTGGTCTACTTACCTTGAGTTGTCTCATGCATATCACCTCTATATTAAAAAACTTATGTTAAAACATCTTAGGACTTGGAAGCTAGTTTGTAGGTCTTGTTTATTAGTGAGATAAGTATGATAGTATTATGGAAATATTTATGTTGTATCAGCCCCTTAGAGTAGATCTATTTCATGCATAATTTTGTCCTTTTTCACATAAAAAATTAGTAGTGTAGGTGATAAGCACTTCAAGATAAATTTAGGGAGCTAGCCCTTAAACATAGAGGTCTACTTCTACCATAGGTAAACCCACATGCCTAGAAGTATTCCCATGTTGCTCAAATATAGAGGAGGCATGAACAACCTCTTTTAGGGTGCAAGATTTGGTGACAATATGACCATTTTTAATTTTATGTCCCTTATCCATTCCTCCAAGGAGGTCTTCATGTTTCTAATGAAGGTTTTGTGAAAGTTAAGGTCCACCAATGGCATGATATTTAACCAAAGTAACTATTATCACATAGATTTTATACCCATTCTTTGATGTAATAGCTTGATATTCAAAAACTAATGATACAATGGGAAAACCTCCAAGATGTAAGACCTTGGTGAATTGACTTTAACATCTATAAAATGTTAGCTTCCTTTTAATAAATTAGGTGAAAATGATAAAATATCAATCTTATATAAATTCCACTCCTTTAGTGTTCTTGCTCCTAAACTAGGGTTTGACTGGGGAAAGAGTTTGACAAATGAAATGAAATGAAACTCAAAAAAATGAAAATGATGACTGTATTAAATATTTTTAGTGGATTTTAATGCTTGATTGAATGAACACAACAAATAGAAAAATATATTTGAAATTTATTTGAGAATAAACTCATACAAATGGGAAATAAGAGGAAATATTTTGTTATTTTTCATAGAAGGTAAAATATTCTTTTATTTTAATCAAATGATTTTTTAGAAGGGTATAAAATACCAAAAATGAATTATTGTGATTGAAATAATAATTAAACCTCCATAAATATTTAAATAACTTGCATACATAGGTATTTCTCAAAAAATAAAGGCAAAATCTTTAATTTATTTCATTTTCTAGGTTACATCTTGTAGAAAATACATTCAAAATGTAGAATAATATTACTAACAACAAATAGATAGATTGGGCTATGGGGTTATGACCATCTTTATAGAAAATATCTCATAGATGAGATGTAGTTATTAAAAACTTCAACACCTAATATAAAAGTCATGAAAATATATAACTACATGAAAAAGAGGTATGATCTTTAGCTTATGGCATCTTTTGGCTTGGTAAAATGATTTGGAAGAGAGCAATCAAGAGCTAGGTGTGATCTTTGTTAATAAAATTTTAGTGCTTCTTGTGTCACTAGGGAACAAGGGAAAAGTAATAAGCTTAATTTAAAGTCTTGGAATGAATTGAGTATTGAGTTGTTTATATAATTATTTATTTTAACAACACAAATAATAGAGATGTGATCACCACTTCAAAGTCTGTGAGCAGATCCTATTGTAGGGATAATAGATGTTATGTAGTGACATAGTTTCTAGATAATATTCATGAATTATCATAATGTTTTCCAATTATATCCCAAAATGAAAATGAAAAATGGATATATACAACATAGTTTAAGCTAAGGTGATTCATGGGTGGATCCTAGAGAGAATAGGGTAGACCATAAAAGAGATTGTGCTTAAGATGAGCAAAGATGCCAATCCTACTAAATTATAAGACAAATACATGAAAATAACATCTATTATACCTACCTTAATTCTCAAATATAAATAAATGTAGTTGAAGATTCAAGGGAAGATAATGCATATACCTAATAGTATACTTTGCATAAAGATAATTCACTCATAGTAAATTGCATAGCACATCTAGTTGTAAATGAGAGAAAAAAGAGAAAATATACTCTCAAATTAGTCAACCTAGAGTTAAGCTCAAACTAATAGATGAATTTATAAAATGTAATTTCTAGATTAAATTACATAAAGGAAACAATCAGACATCCAAAGCTCGAGGAACATCAACATAGATTTAAACAATTAAGAATTACAGACAATCTCATGAATTTTTTGGCTCTCTTGTATTGACTCTTGAAAAATAATATTTATATTTTAAAAATGAGGGGAAGACCCCTATTTATATGCTCAAAATGCCTAAGATAATTTTGAGTGTGCCCACAAATGGCACCCAAATATAGCCAAACGGCTTGAATTACCACACTATAATGAAATATTCCATATTTAAATTTATAAAACACAACATAATATCCTCTATGGGATTGAAGGTTGTTTCTACTCACTTGTTGTTGTTATTGATAATACTTAATCTTCTTTTGAACCTCTTATTTATTCCATTCTTTAGCACATGCCTGGTAGTCATTATGTATTTGAGCAAAGTCTAGGATCATGGGCCTAAACAAATCAAGTGTGTCCTAGACTAGCTTGCCATACTCTGTAAGTATTGGCTTGAGTGCATCTTATATTACCTTTGCCTTCTATAGCCTTTTATTGGAAAATTACACAATGTCTATCACCTCTACATCTAACTTGGCACTTGCTACATCTTGCTAAATTTGAGTGATGAAGAATTTCATATGTACCCTAAACTCTTGATCATCCATGAAGGATCCATTGGGATTGGTCACTCTAGTGATCATGGAATCCTTAAATAAGTGGGATATATTGAGCTCAATTTTCTTAAAGGATGTGTTTTCATGCTTGAGTTGATCAAACCATGTCTTCAAAATCCTCTTCCTATTCATAAGTATGGTCTGTGTAGGCACAATGTCTTTAAGAGGCAAAACTTTAAGGTTAGGAAATTTGTTACTTCTTACCACTCTCACCAAGTTTGATAACTCGGTGTCATAGAGGGAAAGACTTTGGTCAAGTTTCATGACCACCTTGGCTTGTTGGATCCCATCTCCTTATCTCTTTTTCATAACTTTGTAGAGGTTGAAAACATTGATCACAACATTTATTATTGAAATAAAAGTTTCCTTTAGAACCATGGGAAATGTGTCTCTCCTTTAGACTCTTTAACTATTATTGTATCCCTTTCATCAAGGTAATATTTAATTATTCATGTGCTTGAACTATAGATATAGGATCCTGTGCATACTCTTACACTTCTTCAGGGCCAAATTTCCTCTTTATAGTTAAGGTGAAGAATGGTTATTCACTTTTGTATATCATAGTCAAGCTTGATTGTGGTTTCTCCACTTGTCTATAAACTATCCTTTTCATGGTGCTAGTGGTGGGGTCAAACATCATTACAACTTGGGTTGGATCTTGGTTTACCTTAGGCCTCCCTTGCCTTATTGTTGGCATGATGTTTCTCACCTAATTTGAAGTGGATATAACTACTAAATGAATGGGAGGTGATTTAAATGTGAGTGCTTGGGAAGAGGAATAAGCTAAGGCCATATATAAGATATATAAATTGGCTGGGTCTAATTGCCCCAATAGATTGAATAATGACTTAGTAGGGCCCATATTGAGAATAAATATGGGTAGTTTTGAGGGCCCAATCATTTTGGCTACTATGGTTGCATAAAGAGGCCTCTATAGGTGAATGATTTTGGAATGTGTTTAAGTGTTTTGATGGATGCAATGAATCTAAGGGAGAGTGATGTATTTGTATTTGTAGCTTGAGAAAGGGTAGAACCCACAACTTTGATAACACTAGTGCTTTACGGGATTATTGGAGGTAGAATGTTGGCAATGGAATGGGAGATGAATTAGGGAATGGTGACTCTAAAGGAAGGAGTGGTTAGGGATGTGAACAAGGGAGTGTGAGAAGCAATAGAAGCAAGAGCAGTTGTAAATGTACTAATGACTAGAAAAGAAGAAAATGGTACATTACTTATGAGGGAAGATTGGGAGGCTGATTCACGGGATACCACTTCTCTCATTGTAGTCTTAAGGGATTTCTTCCTTATGTATACTTTCTCAATAGTTCTCCTAGCTAGTTCTTAGAGTCCTTCTGATAAAATCTCAATTCCTTTTTGCCCTTCCTCTAGATCAATGACATTAGGACCTGACTGGCCTAACTTTCCTACGGTAGTTTCCTCAATAGATACAACAACTATTATAGGTTCTTATGAGGGGCTAGGATGGATACTTGACTCTCCTTTCTTAGAGATTAGAGGCATGTCTTGCCCACTTGGATTAGCTTGAAGTGGGGGCCTATAGGGTCTATTTATAATGAGAGGAGTGTCATCTTATTATTCATTTTCTTATTTTTCCTCATAATTAGCATTGATTGTGCTCCCATGAGTTGGTGAGAGATGAGGATTTGTTATTTATTATTTCCTTATTTATCAATTGATCCTCAGTTCAAATGATATATTCTTCCTTAATATTTTTCTTAGAACTACCTCATCATTCATTACATCAAGGTATATCCAGTCATGCACCTCATCCTAATGTTTGTACTCTAAATCCACATCTCTTTCGAACTTGGTGAGGTGTTTGGTAATGACTTGGTTTGGATCCCATATTATATAGCCATCCTTTGGTAATTAGTAAAAGTCCCTATGCCTTGCTACCACTATTACATCTTGACATTACTTTACCTTGGATCTCCCCAACTAATAAGGAGGTTTTTCGTGGGGGGTGTCTTCTTCTTCCTCTTGAAGAGGCCATCAATTCCATGGAGAATTTGGTATGCTATCTCCTCTTCTACCAACTTCAATGGCACATACATTGGTAGCCTAAGCGGATCCACCATTACCCCTTCTACTCAGATGACTATACAATCAAGGTAGAGATAAAAGCTACCTATGTCTCTCAGTGTCATTATGACCTCTAATGAAACTCTTTGAATTTCACATTCTATGAATGATTTATAAATAGGTGATATAAATCCTCTATTATTATCTTGATATTTCACCTGAAGTGATGGATGTGTAATGTAGAGAATGATTAGGGAACAAATTCTTGCCTCTTAGGGGACCATGTATTTAAACCCAATTACATAATTTCACAAATGCCATATAATAGATAGCTCATCATATAGAATGGAGCTCCATTATAGCATGTGTCATTCATAGTAGTAACCAAATTTTCATTGATAATATCTCAAAGTGGGGGAATCTATTATTCCTCTAGAGTTATTTACAATAATGGGATACTCTTCATGTATTCTTATCCAATTTGTGCATTGCCAAATACCTTATTTAATAAGTCCATGACAATCCTTTCCCATTTTCTAAATTAATGGATAGGTAGGTCCCCCTAGTCATTCATGTAGATAATCCCCTTTGGTTGAGTTACCCATGAGGTTAGGACTTTATCCATAATGTGCACCTCATACCAATTTTTAATGATGCTCAAGTTATATTCCACATATAGTAGAGGTAGGTAATAGTATTTTTCAAAACTAGGCCCAATAATGAAGGCAATTTAGAGCCCTTGATTTACAGACTTAAGTAATCCATCCTCACACTTTGACATCCCAAAGATGTCATATACTAGGTTAGTGTATGGCATGACCTCTAGTTTTATTATAGCTTTTTAGAGACCTACAACTTGGATTGTTAGGATTTTAGATGTGAGCTAAATGACATGGGGCATGGTATCAGAATCACAAAGATCCCTAGATTCCTCAACTTTGTAATATACACTACTATAATTCTTATCCCCTATGTTTATGGCCTTAGGGAGGAACTTTGTGTCCTTAAAAATGATTGAATTACCATATTAAGATAGGAAATCATCATTTCTCAATAAAATGCCCTTACCAAAAGTGGATGGTCTTACTTGTGCCATTTATAGAATGTTTTTAGGTAGAAATTGTCATCTTCTTTTAATTCTCTACAGTTTTGGAGCTCCAATAATGATGGCCTAGGTACAATTCATGAAGATCTCAAGCTTGGTTGAGATTTGATAATGTAGATAACAAAAATAGAAAATGTTTAGGGAATTTAAATGCAAGTGTAGGTAGTAATAATTAGGTTGGGGAGCCTTTTTTTACATAGATTTGATTAATTCAAGGTTTGATGGTGATCTTGGTTCATGCCACATTAATGGCAATCTCATCACCTTAACATTCAAAACACTCTAAACTATTGATTTTGGCATTTAATTACCTCAAAATTAAAATTTAACACTGATTTACTTTAAATTTTAGCTTTAAAGCTAAAATTGTCCACCTTATTACATGTGGCATGCCACTTGGGATCCATCTAAGTTATTTTGGGGCCTAAAAATGACTAAGTTACTTATTCGGCTCAAATATGGTACTCGTGACAAGTTCTTGGGTGGGGACGTTTTGTTTTATTTAATTTTAGGAGAGACACATGTTGATTTTATAAGAAATCAGGGCTTCTTCTTTCCAGGTTTCCCTTTTATAGGAAATCATGACCTTGCTTTGATAGGTGTTTCCTTTGGAAGGTCTCTAGGTAGTTGTTAGCAACTTTGTTTTGAATACATCACTTGAATGGAGCCATGTTTTGATCTTGAAGATGATCCAATTGACTTGAGGATGAAGCTTTGTGGGAATGACACAAGGCATCATCTTGTGGGTCTAGTGGGGATATGCATCACTTCGACAAGCCTTTGGAGTTGATCAAGTGATTTTTTAAATAAAGGAAGCATAGGTATGACAAGTGTCATCATCATGCAGGTCTGAGGGGACATGCATCATTCTCATGAGATTTTCTTTGTTATTCTACCACTTTTCATTCTTGAAAGGGTCTTGGATAGCTATCTACCACTGAGTCTTGATTTGATGGCTCAAGTTCATCCACATGTTCAGTGGACATTATATCACAAGTATTAGATCAAATGTGATGTGGTGTTGACACACATCAATCTTGGATGAGTCTAAAGGAAAAATGCATCACTTTAATAGGTTACTCAAGTTTGGATAGATGCAATAGGGACACATGATGGCATCTTATGGGCCTTTAGGATTATAGTATGAAACATGGTGAATTGGATTGAATGGGATTACTTAGATGGGTATGATCTTGACACATATCCTATAGATTTTAAATATAATAGCTAAATCCTTCATGAGCTCTTGGGATGGCATCATGAGGCTCACAAGCTTCATAGATTCATTTCAAGTGCCATGCACAAAGCAATGAATCATTAAGGCATCAAAAAATCTATTAGGGTGGACATCTATCTTCATTAGATAATAATCTTAAATTTGATGTCGTATGAGGTGTCTCAGACCATTACTTTAACTTTGATATCCTATGAATTCATGTGATAAGTTAAGTTAGACTTTGGAAAATGTAAAATGCCCATCATAAGTAAAATAAAGTTAATTTAAAGCAAAACTATGTAAGTAAATGCTTTAAATAGAATGTAAGGCTAGTCTAGTAGGATTTGGTGAAGTCTATTATCTTCACGCACATTTGAAAACTAGGTAGAACACTTTTGACAAAGGCCTATCTACATATTTTGAATCATTTCATGGTTACTAGTTCATCATTTTGAAAGGAACTTGAAGCAACTTGCAATAACTTAAATGTTTCTAAAAATTAATCTATATTACAAAATGAATATCTAAACAAAAAAATTCTAAGAAGTATTAAATCAATTTTCTATGTACACAAATGACTTAGTGAGCTTGACATTTTAGGAATTTTTAAAAAATCAAAAGAGGAGGGTCCCCATTCCAGGAATAGGGGTAGTTGAGCATCAAAAAATGGTGACCTATATGGGGAAACATTTTAAAATGTTAAAATCTAGATATTATATTCAAAGATTAAATAAAAATTAATCATCTCACTAGGAATTTTAGCTAATATCAAAATTGATTTTCAAAACTAATGAAATCTCACAAGTTGAAACTAGAGTTTAAACCTTATAGACAATCATATTATGTGTGTGTTTATGAAGTTCATTAACCATTTCCATCAAGTTTAATAAGATAACTTTCAAGATTGAAGACATTTGATCATGAAATAACTTAAGCATTCTTTAGATTTAAGTAATAATGTTTTGCTAAATTGGGGATAGATTGGACATTTCTCTAGTATTGGCTAGACATCCATAGCCCCATCAGAGATACCTTTGGCTCCACTCTGAGCCTTGCTCTACTACCATCCAGACATCTATAGCCTTGATATAGATTGCCTAAATCATCATTCATGGAATATGAAGTAGTTTATGATTTGAATTTATTGGTGTATCATATTTTTGTGTTCCTAAACCAAAATGGTTGAGAACCAAAATTAGCTAGGTGTAAGGATTGTGTCAAGACATAGTTTGAATGTTGATCAATCTTAGATAGCAAGTTCTATCCATATAATTTATTTAGTATATTTGATTGATAGTATGATGGTCCACATAGATTTAAACTCTTGTTCAATTAAATGTTTAGTCATCTGAACTATATTATAACCTTAACATAACTTAATATTCCATGAGTAGACTAACTCCTAATCAACCTTGCCTAGCTTTTCTAAATTATGATAGTGCAAGAGGCTTAAAAACTTTAGACTTACCAATTTTTAAGATTAGAAACCCCCTTATTCCCATTTTAATACCAATTTAACATAAATTGAGCCAAAGATATCTTGTCTGAAGGACTTATTACTATGGTAAAATACATAATAAAAATAAAACAATAAATATAAAGTGGAAAGGACAAAACATGAAAGCAAAGCAAGAAAGAAAGCAAAAGGAAAGAAAAAATAGAAATTAAGATACACTACCCCTAACTAATCTATTTCTAAATAAGCTTACTCTCCTTGTCGAATTTGGGATAGAGTATTAGATAATTAAAGCTTAATGTATTGCCCATTGACTGGCAAGGCTAAGTCATTCCCTTGCTTGTCTTTGAGCCTGAACATGTTTTCACCAAGTATCTATGCTACTTGATAGGGTGAAATCTATATGGGAGTGAACTTGTCATGCTATCCATCTTTTTATGGGTTTTGTCCCATAGTAGGACCAAGTCTGAGATTTAAAATGCTTTAATTTTTTCTCACTTGTCAAACCATATTTTCACAACATCCTAATGTTTTCTAAAATTTTACAATGCTTCATATTTAGCATCCTCCATTGGGATGATTTTTAGTATCCTAAACTTCACCCTTTCATCATCTTCCATGTACTCAATCATGAACGCATAGGTGGGTAGCTTCAATGTAAAGGGAAATATAGGTTGCTACCCATAAACTATTAAGAACAAGGCTGCCTTGAGTGCCTATTTGTATCTAGTTTTGTTTGTCCATAGAGCAAATTTTAGTAGGGATTTACATTATCTTAGTCTTTTTTTTATAGATTTTTTGATGGCATTGATCAAATTTTTATTGGTATATTCATCCACTCCATTACCCTAATGGTAGTAGTTTGAAGTAGAATTGATGATGATCTGATTATCATACACATATTTAGTGAAATTAGTTGATGCAAAGGTTGGGCCATTATCACATACTAGAGATGGGGGCATCCCAAATTGGGTGGTAATGTTTTATTCAATGAAATTGATGACATCAATTATTCTATTATTCATAGTGGCCACTGCTTCAGTCCACCTTGTGTAATAGTCTATGGTAATGAGCACAAATTTGTGTCCCTTTGAGGAGTTAGGATTGATTACTCCTATGAAATCAAGAACCCATTATGTCAATGTCTTTGTATTAGTTACTAATTTCAAAGGCATAACTACCTTTACTTCTCTTCGATAAAACACCTGACATTAGTGGCATGTCCATACATGAGCATTTGCATCTTTGAAAATAGCTCACCAATAATAGCCAACCCTTAATATTTTGTGTGTAGTAGTACATCTTTAAGGATGGACACTTCCTATATTATCATGAAAACTATCCATGATATTCATGGCTTCAACTTTGGAAACACACCTTAGATAAATTCCTTCATAGTTCTTTCTATAGAGGATTCTTCTTTTGATCATAAAGTGAGATGATCTCAATCTGAGGGATATTTTCTATTCTCTCTTGAGGTGTGAGGGACATGCTCCATGTATTAAGTAATGAATAATGTCCTTATACTAATCTCCTCTAGGTACTTGATCTGCTTCAACATTTAGAACATCAATGTGAGGATCAATGCTTGTAATGAGTTGGATAAGACCTTGACCCCTAATTAATTTACTAGATTTTATCTCTAAATCATATTCCTAAGGTTTGGTCATGCACTTCCCTCTTATTTTTATGAGTTCATTTTGTCTTAGCATTAACTTAACAACTAGATTAGACACTATAACATGTGTCTTGTTTCTTAGGATGTAGTCTTTGATTTTCTTATAGCCTTCACTAGTGCATAAGCTTGCTTGTCTATAATAGGATAATTCAGCTCTACATTCTTCAAATTAGTGCTCATGAAGGCTATGGGGTGATCTTTGTCATATTATTTTTATGTTAATATAGTAACAATAGTATGATCAAAAGAAAAATATTATAGATAAAAATATTTATTAAAATTAGGACTTATCATGACAAGGGCTTTAATGACAGCATCCTTGATGTCCTAGAAGGCCTTCTTCTCCCTAGTTGTCCATTATATCTTAACATCCTTTTTTACCATGGAATTGAGTGGTCTCAAAATCTATACAAAACTAGAGATAAACTTTCTTACAAATTTGATTTTACCAAAGAAAGAATTTAACTCTTTTTTTTTCTTTTTGGAACTTCTACCTTTGAGATTGCATTGATCCTATCAGGCTCAATGGCCATACCTTCTTGAATGATCACATGTCCTAAAATTTTACCTTTAGTCACAAAAAAAAATTCTTTTCTTGGTGTTGAAGGAAATTCCATAAATTTTGCACTTCTCCAGCACTTGTTCTAGATGCATCATGTGGTCTCCCTTATTTTTTTTAAAAATAGTTAGGTCATCCATGTAAATAATAATGCATTTGCCTATCAATCCATGGAATGAATTATCCATCACTCATTGGAAAGTTACTCTTGAATTGATAAGTTTGAATGGAATTTATTTTTAGGCAAACATTCCCCATTTAATTGTGAAGGTGATCTTCATTCTATAGCTCTTGTTTACCAAGACTTAGTTGTAGTTTAAAAATCCATCCAAAAATGACATCATTCCAGAGCCACTTGCCAATGGTATGAATTCATACAAAGATGTAAAATCGTAATTATCCTTCTTTAAATATCTATTCAAGTTATGTATATCAACACAAAGCCAAATTTACCCATTCTTTTTTTAAATTATTACTATGTTGACAACCTATATCAAGTGTTGTATAGGACAAATTATCCTTACATCAAGTAATTTATTTACTTCCTTGTAAATCAATGGTTCTAACACTATATGTATTTGTCTCTACCTTTACTTGAAATGTTTTTAGGCATCCTTTAAAGGGATAGTGTGGGTGATCACACTAGTGTCAAATATCTTTAGGTCATCATATGACCACATAATAACAACCTTAAACTTGGTCAAGAGAGAATAAACTTTCTTTACTTCTTCATCAGTAAAAAGTGGACTAATGTTAATATTTTGTTCATTCTCAAGACTTCCCAAGTTGATTTGCTTTTAGTCCTTCCCACTTACTTTGGGATACTTGGCTTTAGTCTCTTGTTTATCTAGATTGAAAATCTTTTCCAAAGAGATCATGCATTTAAGGATTTGATTCTATTTAAGCTAGATTACTCCTTCTTCATTATATTTTAAATATTGTACATGACTTTAATCTTGTTCATCAATGATATGAGACTTGAATACTTTAGTATTTCACAAAAAATAAATTATCTTTTGGTCATCATTGAAGACATGGAAATGGTTAATGTTATTAGGCACAAAGGGGCATGAAATTATCTCCATAATAAACTCTTACAACTTCAAAGCCTCTAGAGGCACCAAGTTTGATGTTACTAACACTAGGGCATCTACCAACTGGTTTTATTCCCTGGGCAAGGAAAAAATATTGAATGAGTCAAAATACTCTATTAAATCCCAGTCTCTAAATTTATACTTTCTTTAAAAAGAAATTTTACATTGATTCACAACTAGTTCAAAATCACCATAAACTAATAGTTCTTTAACCTTATGTTTAATTACAAATTGAAGTCTTAAGATAAGAGCTTCATATTGTGCTAAATTTTTAGTGAAAGAAAACTATAATCGATAAGAAGTTAGATACTCTTTTCCTTCAATATTTATTAGGAAAATCCCAACACCTAAACCTTATTTTGCTCATGCACCATTAGAGTGCAATGTCCAAGGACCTTTGTTATATTCTTCCTTCACCTTGCTATCACCTATAATAATGTTAGTGGTTTTTAGAGTATAAACACCCAAATCAAAGGAATAGTACTTTACCTTCTCATTCTTGGCATTATTTTTAATAATCATGTATTTTATCTTGGATTCCCTATCAATCCTAATCTAATTTGGGATCTGATGCCAAGGCATACACATATGGGAGAAATCCATAGACATGTATTCATTAAAAACATTTATCCGTTCATGGCTTAGTAATAATCTATAGGCTTCTAGTATATCAAGAACCTAAATGTTGATGAATTATTTTACTCAAGGTTTATGAGATAGCTACATATGGATGTTTAATAATTTACCAATTAACTTTACTCTTGACTTATCTAACTATACCACTACCTTTTTAGATTTGACTGGGTTTAACCCTCATTTTTCACAAATTCCTAGAGGTATAATATTAGCTGAAGCACTAGAGTCAAGTAAGAAATTATGAAATTTCTTACCAAAGATTCCAAAAACTAACAAGAATGGTAGAAATTCATTCTTAATCTTGTACATCACCACATTAGCATGAGCTTATTTATCTTTACTAGAGCTAAGCTTTTCATTCAATAATTTTAGAGGCAAATCATGTTTTTTAGTGATTTGTGTGAGCTTGTGTAATGTTATATTCACCTTGATCTCATTCATTTCCTCTACTATGTTATATCCACCTTTTGATGTTGTGCAGGGAGCTTTCATTGCTAGTTGACTCTCTTTGCCTTTAGGGCATGGAGGGTTATTATTTATCCTACCATCAAGAGGAGTATTTGGTTTGTTAGGTGGGGTGGAATTTGACCTTTTATTCTCAAGGCATAATTAATCCTTTGTTATTGCTATAAAATATGTACCTCTTCAACATTATCTTCAGGTTCATTCTCATCTTGGCTGGGAAAGTCATATGCCAACCATGAGGACCGATTGAAGGGATTGAGAGGCATCATTATAGTTATTAGAGAATTTAGCATTGTTTTGATTAGTGGGATTCATGTCAAATCCCTTCATATATCTCTGGATGGATTTGAATGCATGGCATAACTCAACACAATCAAGTTCTCCATGTCTAGCAGTGTTGTCCACTCGATACCAGTTAGGTAAGGCCATCTCATAGATATTAATCTTAGGTAGTTTACTCAAAAGGAGCTCACTATTATTTTTAGACCTATTGAAAAGTATATTGTATCTCTAGAAATTATAATTTTGGTTGGAGCTCTTAGTAGTGTTACCTACTTATTTCTTGAGATCCAAGAAATCATTAGCTAGATTTTGAACAATTCTCTGGATTGAGCCCATATCTCCCTTTGGAGGTTCTAGGATATTATTCTAAGTGGTATCTTGGACATTATTTTTGTTTATAAGAACCATTAATTTATTATTTTTGTGGTGTGATCTAGCATTTTCTTGGTGAAAGAGTCCAATTTATTAGTTAGGTGTGATATGACTCTAAGGCAACTAGTTGAACATCGGTAATTGGTTTAATATAGGCTAGTTTTGATTCATGTTAGGGATGAAATTTAGAGTAGGCATAGTTGGATCAAATTTTAATATAGCAAAGGCAGGATGCCCTTGTGGGTGCATTTGCTTAACAATATTTATGGCCTCAACATAGGCTAAAGGCAATGTGTCAATACCCATGGCTCTCCTCAAGAAGATGATTGACATTGGGTCTAAATTATTCTTGTATATTTCTAAGGATAAATCATCTACATACTTATGTGGTGGGGATATTAGGGCGTAAATATTTTGGAACCTATCATTGAACCTCCTAATTGGCTCTTTTGGGCCCCTTTTTAGGGTGGTAAATTGTTGGTAAATAACTTCCAAAATAAATACCCTTCCAGATTGGGCAATAAAGGTATCATTAAACTAGCCCCATCCCATTATGTAATCTTTAGATGTTAATGAACCAATCATAAGATGTATCCATAAAGGTGAAGGGAAAAAGGTGATAAACCATGTCCTCATGAATCACATTTAGAAACCTTAAAGATGCCTTAATAGACTTCATGTGCTCTTCAATGATCATTTTACCAATGGGGGTAAAGAGAGGAAGGTAATTTTCCAGATTCTTAGGAAAATTGTGCATAGGCCAAGGGACATAGATGGATGAGCCATATAACCATGACATTATTAATTTTAGTATGAGGGGTTGTAAATTTTTGTTAGATGGGGAATTTGGTTAGGTATTATAATTCTTACATCTACCATTGTCTACTCTTACCTTATTATGGGTCTCTAAATATGTTAAATGGGTCCTAGGTTCAAATTGAGACCTGGTTCTAATCCCAAGAAACTCCAAGATGTAGAATGGGTATTAAATCAGACGAATATTTAAATATGACCTTTATATATTCTAATTTTTGAAAATATCAGTAAATTTTTTGATAGAAAAGCTTAGATCAAGAAACTCCACCATGATATTTGAGTATCTAAGCTATGAAACCTCAAATTTATCAGAACTTGCACAAATATTATTAGTATTGTATGCCAACCTACAAATATCAATGTTAAACCAATTAATTGAAGTGTATTTATGCCTTATTTAACAATCCAAGAGCATCAAACTATTTCAGTATAAATTTATGCAAAGATCAACTTAAATCCAAATGAAATAGAGCAATTAAGCTCTTAAACATCCAAATCCAATACCAAAAACATGTTAGATAGTGATCTTTGCATAAATATTCTAATTCCTTAACAAATTTATACCAAACTTTGAAAATATGACCAAAACAACCCTTAATATGTGTAAATAATGGGGTATTTCACCTATCTTCACACAAATTTAAGTAAATATCTAGATTATTTTAGTAAATTTTCATGAATGAACACTAACTTGATGAAATCTTTCAAAGGATGTAAATATCCATGCAAAAAATGCAAAGACTCATGTAAATAATGTAGATCCTTAGTGTTTTTTTAATAATATTCATGTACTTGAAGCAATTAAGCATGTATATAATTAGGTACACTATAATTCCATAAAGATTCATGAAAATAGTTACATATGGTCCTCCTAGTTCCAACTTTTCCATTCCTATTGATACACTTTTAGTGCTCCCTATATCACTAGGGAGCAAGGGGAAAGTAAGAAACTCAGTTTAAAGTCCTAGAATGACTTGGAGCTTGATTTTTTTATACAACTATTGCTTAGAATAGATCAAATCATAGAGATGTGATCAACACTTTGAAGTCTATGATTTGACCATACTATAGGGACATCAAATATTATGCAGTGACATGGTTTCAAGCTAATCTTTGTGAATTATCTTAATTTTTGGTAATTATTTCCCAAAATTTAAATTGACAATAGATATGTACAACATAGTTTAAGCTAAGGTGTTTCATGGGTGGATCCTAGAGAGAGTAGGGTATGGTAGAAAAAAGATTGTGCTTAAGATGAATGAAGCTACCAATCCTACTAATTTATAAGACAAATACATGAAACTAACATCTACCATCCCTATCATAATGCTCAAAGCTAAAAAAATGTAGTTGAAGCTTCAAGGGAAGAGAATGCATGTACCTAACAGTATACTCTACATAAAGATAACTCACTCACAATAAATTTCACATCACATCTAGTTATAGATGAGAGAAAAAAAGAAAATATACTATCAAATTAGTCAGCCTAGCATTAAGCTCAAACTAATAGATGCATGTATAAAATGTAATTTATAGATTAATTTGTAGAAAGTAAATAATCAAATATCCAAATCTTGAGTAATAATAACACAAAATAAACAATTAAGCACTACAGATAATCTCATGAATTCTTTGGCTCTCTTGTATTTATTCTTGAAAAATGTTGTTTCTAGTTTACAAATGAGAGGAATACCCCTATTTATAGGATTAAAATGCATAAGACAAGTTTGAGTGGTCCCATAAATGGCACCCAAATACATCCAAGTAGATTGACCTTCCACACTACATTAGAATATTCAATATTTGAATTTACACAACATAACATAATATCCTCTATGGGACTGAAGGTGAATGCTAGGTCACTTGATATTGTTATTGCTATTGCTTTTTCTTCTTTTTAGCCTCCTTTTTAGTCCATACTTCAGCACATGTATGGTAGTCTTTATCTATTTGAGCAAATTATAGGATTATGGGCCTAAAAATTAGGTGTGTCTTGGACTAGCTTGCCATTCTCTACAAGTATTTGCCTAAGTGCTTCTTTTATTACATCTACCTTATATAACCTCTGATTGGAAAATGACACAATGTTTATCACATCTACATATATCTTGGAACTTGCTACATCTTATTTAAATTGAGAGATGAAGACCTTCATCTATGCCCTAAACTCTTGATCATCCATGAAGGAGCCATCAAGCTTAGTCACTCTAGTGATCATGACATCCTTCAATAAGTGGGCTATCTTGAACTCAATTTTATCAAAGGATGTGTTTGCATCCTTGATTTTATCAAACCATGTCTTAAAAATCCTACTCCTATTCATGAGAATGGTCTTTATAGGTACAATGTCTTCAAGAGGGAAAATTTTAAGGTTAGGAAATTTGTTGCTTTTTGTCACTCTCACCAAGTTTGGTAACTTGGTGTCATAGAGGGCAAGACTTATTGGAGGTACAATATGATTGAGAGGGGGGGTGAATTAGTTAACCAAACTTTCACTTTTAGATCACTTATCATTCATTCATTGACATTCATGAATGAACACAACAAGCATATTCAACTAGATTACCATCAAAGCATGAATAAGAGAATCACATAATAACACAAAATCTAATGTGGGAAACCCTTATGGGGAATAAAACCCACTCTTAAGCCTACAAACACATGGACTAATTGTCTTATAAGGTACTAAAAGCATGAGACTTTGGTGGAACACCCATTCCATAAGGATTACCTTCCTCTAGGATGGTCAAGTCTTTCTAACCTAGATTTATTGAGACACTTGCTTCATAAGGAACACCTGCCCTTAAGATGGTCATGTATTTTTGAAATATATTTAGTGAAACACCTACTTCATAAGGAGCACCTGCCCCTAGGATAATCAAGTCCTTCTGACCTAGATTTAGTGAAACACTTGCTTCACAAGGAGTACTTACCCCTAAGATAGTCATGCCCTTCTAACCTAGATGTTGAGCACCCTCTCAACACCTATGATACAAAAATCCCATAAACATTTATTTCCTATCAATCTAATGGAGATACAATGTATACCATCCCCCTTCACTTCTTCACATAGCCACAAACATCCAAAACCACCTTTTGGATCACTATGCACTTCTTAGCAACAAATCTATCACAACCTTAAAAACATGACCAAATGGTCATACACATAGTATAAACTCTGATCTACATCTCAAATCAACCACTAAGCTTACATAAACATAATCTATCCTTCACTCACACTCAAGGCATCCAAAACATCATTTTGGATCACTCTATACCTCTTCACTCATTTTCAATCTTCAAACCTACACATCAAAAATATTACCTAAATTCATATACATAATCATGTTTTTCTTTATAACCCATCCACTAGGCACACTCCCTTTCTTTTATCCTTCACTCCACAACAATCATAAAGGCCTCTTTTTCACAAGTATTTAGACCTATAAGAGCACTATTTCTAACATCAAAAATATGACCTATAGGTCATACACATAGCCATAAACCTAGTCTATTATTCAATCAATCGATTATGCACCCTTATTCTCCTTTGGCTCTCAACTCTATACTCTTCCTCCACTTCGATACCCTTCACACAAGTCTAGAAATCATCACCTTTGATTTCACCTTTTATAAAGCCTTCATGATTATTATCTTATAGGTCAGCCATAATACTTGCCTTAAACATTAAGACATATTATATATCTCAATACCATTCCCATAGGTTGGCCATAGAATCCATGGGTCACCCTTAAGCAACTATATCTTTCAATTAGGCATTAGTAACCCTTATAGGTCGCATGTAGACCTATTCACCCATTTATCACTCTATTGAGTAAATAAATAACACAATATCACTTTTAAATACATGGGTCCACTCCATATGATCCTTATGACATCCTCAAATGATTACTCTAACCAAAACACTCTTCTATTAAAGCATAATTTTCTCAAACAACATTCTTTACATAAGAACACTAAGAACAAACACATAGCCAACTTATAAGCATTTGTTCATACTAAATATGGACTGGTAAAAACTTAATAAACCATATATATGATCTTTATGGAGTTTAAAACATAATCCAATAGCTCAGTCCCTTTGAAACATCGAAATACCATCAATAATAGCTCAAATATCCTTCTTGGGTCACTTACAAAACATGATCAAACATAATACAATTTTAAGCTCAATAACTTTAGCTTTAAAAAAAGTCAGACCTTCTAACTATGATATCTAGATGTGCCTTGAAGTTATATATAAATTTCCTCTTTAATACACCTTTGAATTCATACTTAATCAAAATATATGAGTAAAATACTCAACACTAGTTTTTCCTTTATTAATTTAAATGCCAATAGTCACAATTAAACATCAAACACTTTGTCTTCATCTTATGCCCTCTAATAGATAAAAAAATATGAATCATCAACATTACTTTAATTAATCCTAGTCTTTAACTATTTTCACTATTAAACATCAAATATTTTGACCTCATATCGTGCACCCTTGCAATATTGACCGAATACGCACTGTCGATCTCCTCAGATCAGCTAGGTCTTTATCTTGTAATGTTCAACATTAGATCTTGATAATAAATCCCATGATTATGAAACTTGTAACCCTCACATTATTTGTGAATAATTTTTTATAATTCCATGTGCTTGTGCCACTTGGTAGTCCCACATGCTTTGTTGACTCTTTGACTTATCATGCACATAGATCTGCATGTATAAATACTTGATCACCATTGATCTCTATCTGATAAGTTTCATGCTCACTTTTAGATCATTAAAAAGTATAATGTTCACCATTATATCCTTATCTATTTAGATTAATTTTGTGTCATAGATATGTGATGTGATTAAATGTGCACCATTAGATCTCCATTTACAAAATTGGCTAAGTATGAGAACTTAGTGAACTTCTATGTGAGAATCCAACTTTTCACCTTAAGAACTTTTGCTCCACTCAACCTCATGACCTAAAATTTGAACTAAAAGATCAAATTTCATAGGGAAATCCATCCATATATAAATATACTCCTATAAACTTCACACATGTGAAATATAAAATCATCAATAGGCCTACTTAGATTTTTCTACCACAAAACCAAATATGCCTAGATGAATATAATGAAGAACCAGATGAACACCATGCATTACCATAAGAATTTTAGGAAATATTGACACCCTATAGTACCTATGAAACATGATATCATCATATATAACATTCATCAACTTCATATCTAATCATATATTAATTATCCATGCTTACATTTTAGGCTACCAAGCCTATGCCAACACACTCTTCACAAGCTTGTCTTCTCTCCTTTACTAGAAACCACATCAACATGATAGATATAATATGATAAGAATAAAATAATACTTACCTTATCTCATATGTATCCAAATCATGCCTTGAATATCTTCAAAATAAAACTCATCATCATCATGACATCATCATTTTGTCACTACCTTTGACATCAATGCATACATGACATTAATCTTTGACATCAATGACAACACTTGAAAACAATCTCCCCCTTTATCATTGATGGCAACCTCATATTTTACTTCTCCCTATTTACCATAAATGACAAATTGAACTAAAAAGCCACCAAGATCCTCTTAACATCATAAATGTATTCAAATATACTTTTGAGTACTCAGGATACTTACAAACCTCATATGAAACAATTGCTCCCCCTTTGACATGCATCAATCTAAACTTGGAAATCTATAATGCTTGGACCTAAAAAAATATTCATAGAGCTTAGAAATCTCCCTATAACATCATTTTCCAGCTCATGTCATCTATTCTTTGATTTACATTAATCTAAACTTCAGATATTCTGATCCTTGGACCTATTTACCTACAAAACTCACAAGCTAGCTCCCTTTGTTTATGCAATCATATTTTTCATAAGTATGACAAGGTTTGATCAAGTCATCATATGAAATTTATTTAATTCTAATCTATAGTAGATATCATCACATCTTCAATATCACTAAAGCATCTAACATATGATTCCCCACAAATCATTCATATCTCCTTAAGCCACTCAAGCTATCTGAGTTAGCTCCCCCTAACTTTGTACATACCACCTTGTACTTCTTAACCATGCAACATGGATATATTATTATCTGATCATGCACTACTATCAATGAGGAATAAACACATATGAACACCAAAAAATGATTTAACTCACCTTGAGAACATTAATAGGGACTCCCCCTAAGATATCTGAGCCATTACACATCTTGAGCATCTTCAGATCTCCACACACCATGAAGAACCACCACACAGGCTTACTATCCTTCTCTCTCAAGCCACCTCAAGGACCAAAAAAATAAATTAATGCCACTCATCAAATATAAAACATGATCTAAACCAACTTGATAACTTACCTTGAAATACTCATGCCTTGATCTTTTGGAAAAATTAAGCAAAAACATCAAATCTTCATACTAGGCTTATCTAGACTCCTTATAGCCCTTCCTATAAATTCTAGAGACCAAAAATTTCATGAAACACACCTTCAAGACCTAAAACTTCATATCTAGAGCACTCTCATATGATCCTGCAAGCACACCAATTTTCATTACCTAGATCATGCTCTATAACATACTTCCTTCACAAACCTTATAGCCAATTAGGCCTCCATCCTAACAAAAAATTGAATAATTTGAAAACTATAAACCTTTTAAAATCTTGATTTGAAAACCCATTTTTTCCATTAATCCTATAAATAATCCTTAGACCTCAACTCATAAGACAAACTAATTTTCTAGCATAGCCCAAAACCATAGAATCTTAAAACAAATAAGGTCAAAAAATCTCCTTCTAGTCAACACCCACCTATGAAACCTCTTGCACGCCTGGAGAAAACCATCACACACTTTTGCTCCAATATTTTATCTTCCATAATCTTGGGAACCGATATATCCTATAACCCATTTTGGACATGGTGTAGATACTAGAAAACTACAATAATAATTCTAGATGTTGAAATGCTTCAAGACCCCCCATGGATCACCTAACCCTACTTGACCCACTGACCGACCCACCAGACCTTGATTATAGTTAGCTATTTAGCTTAATAAACTCACTAACTTACTACATGACCTTAACCTAACCCATTTTAACTCACCTTAACCAACTTTCCTTTAGACACTCAACCATCGATGGTCAACTTGACCGCTAATGGTTAGGCTGACCATCGATGATCAGGTCTTCCTCATTCTTACATAAATACCAATTGTGTGTAAGCTAACACGGCACAATTAAATATGTCTACCTTGCCTAGTGATAATAAACTATGAAGCATCAAAATTAGCAATCCAACCTCTTAGGGAACTTTCTATCCTCCATCTCTCTTTGCCTATAAAAGGAGGGGAGTAGGAAGTGAGAAAGGACCCATCCATCAATCACAAGAGAATTATAACATATATGTATTCAATCTTCCTAGCCACTCTTATTCTATCAATTTAGTAACAATAATAGAGATCTGAACCTCTACCAAAATTACTCTCAAGGTAAAGTACTTTTACTCTACCAAAATTGCTACAACCATCAACCATTTAATAAGTAACAAGTATATTTGTACTTTAGTCTTGTTATTTTGGTTTCTGACCTTTCTCCCCATTCATACCTTTTTTTATCTTGCTTTCTAACTTTTGGACCCTTATCTAATCTTTGATCCACTCTATAACTCTTTTTTGAAAATATTTAAAATCCACCTAGACCATCGATGGTCACTTACAACCACCGATGGCCATTGTGGCATGAAATAAAAAGTTATTTCCAACCCTTTTCCCTTAGCCAAATTTGGCTTTCTATGTCCCTATCTATTCATAGACCCTTGTATGATTTTTTGAACCTGACCCAATCCATTTTAGCACTAGTATTGACCATCTTTTGCTATATTTACTTTATTTTCATTATCAAACGTCTATTCCTTCTTGTATTTCATTTTAGTAATTTTTGTTATTTAATGTAAGTATCTTCATTTTATCTCTTTCAACTTAATTTTTATTGAAGAGTGGATTGATAGCTTTATAAAAAGTTCACACTTCTTGGATCTAGCTCATGCTAGGGATTCCACCTAACTATCTGGCTAACAACCTCTTTTGTTAGTGATTTTTTATCTACAAATTATTCCTTCCAAGATAAAGAGGAACTCTCCATACTCATCTAGATTACGTGTGCATCAACAACTAGGTTCTTCTACCACACCCTTATTACTAGTTTCTTACATGTTTCCTTTCGTAAGAAATATATAAAAATTAAGAGAAACATTTTGGCATGCTTGGTGGGACCTATCATCATGTAGGTGCCCTTTTCTTCCTTTATTCTATGCTCCTATAATGAATCCAAAATTTATTTTGGGCTTAAAATAAACCTTGCATGCATTGATTGCTTGCTTGTTTTAGTTCATCTAGTTAACTTAAAACCAAAGTAATTAATCATAGTTTCATTCTTGTTATCACACACTTTACCAAACTACATAATCAATCAACACATCAGAACAAACTTGAGACAAGGCCTAACTAGGATTTCATCACTTAGCAATAACATTACCCTTTCTTGGAAATCCCACTTAGAGGTCATTATGAAGAAGAGAACCAACTCAACTCTCTTGTTGAGTATAAACTCTAGAAATTGGTATATACTGGTTAAGTACCCAACACCCTTATCATTGTGTTGTGTGAAGTGAGGGGGTAGGCCCCAATACGAATCCATGTATTGATTTACAATACATATTTTTTTGAGAGCCTTTTAACACCTGAAACTAACCTTAGACTTCTTTTTTAGTACTTAGTCTAAAAATCAAATTTCCTCTTCACACTTTCTAAGGCTTAAGCCAAAAGCAATATAAAAATAATCCTAAGTTTTAAATGCACTTTAGTGTATGTTTTTATTTCCTTGAGATTATTTTCCTTTGTTTACTTTGTGTTTGAGTGTTGATATTTTTGTCATTTATTTTCTATTCCTCACATGGTCTTTACTAGACAATAGTTGAGGAATCAAACCAACCAAGAACCACTTTCCTCTTCCTCTTCTTCCATGGAGTATACTTTTGATGTTGAAAGTTCTCCTCATCTTTCTCCCCCTTCTACCATGCCTCAGATAGTTGTCAAAGGTGATGTAGATTTTTCTACCTTCCTTGATAACAACCCCATATCCCTTCAAAATTACCTCAACACCTTATCTCACTGCACCCCTATTGCTTTGGTTACTCCTACAGATCCACCTTATGGTATGCCTCCACATATTATGTTTGGTGTTACCTCTACCCAACCTATGATCACCCAAGCATCTTATTCCACCCATAACCCATCTTATACCACCATCCAAACTGAATCTAATATCCCAACCAATAGCCAAACACCCCCTACACCAACCAACACCTCACACATAGGGGCAACCTCACCTCTTATTATGCATACCTTATCCACCATGGGGGTATCTTCTATACCTATTTACATCATTCCCCTTATCACTACTAACCCACCAATTTCCACCCCACTTCAAAATGTGATGCTTTCCATATCTCCTACCCTTCCACATATTAGCACAAGAGTTACCACTCAACCCTAACCAACTACCCTTTCATACCTGAAAATTAACCCATATCAATCTTTCAACAAATACCCATGACATCCTACCAATATGTTCATAATCCATAAGGATACATAACACCTTCTACCCAACATTTTGTGCCAATTAATCCTTATGTTTCATCATCCCAACCTTTAATGACCACATATCGCTATTTAGAATCTTCTCAACCTTCTACCACTTATCCATATATTACTGCCACCCAACCACAACATTATGGATCTTCCCAACCTCAAATGGATTAGTTCAAAATATTAATGGACAAAATGACCAACCTGAAGTCATCTATCTTTGATGCTTATAACCTCTTATCCTATGATCAAATATGCAATGAACCTTTTCGCCCATACATCCCTATCTGATCTTATCCTCCTCAATGGGTACTACCCAAGTTTTCCAAGTTTTAAATTAAGGAGGACCTCCAACAACACTTAAGAACATTTCACCATTCTTGTTGTTTGATTACATATAATGATGTTCTTCTCCTTCACACTTTTCCCATGTCTTTACATGGACCAACCTTAGATTGGTATAGTGCTCTCACCAAGCACTTCATATTTTCCTTTTCCTAACTAACCCAAATATTTTAAGATCATTTCTTAGTTAATATATCTAAAAAGGTCTCTATTACCAACCTATATTCTATTAGGCAATTTAATTATGAATCAATTGATGATTTATTAGCTAGATGGAGAGGTCTTATCAACTAACTTTATTTCTCCTTGGATGAGGAAGGGTCATTGTATTTGAAGCTAACTATCATCCGATCTAACCAAACCAAATCCTCTAACTCTTCCAACCAACAAAACCAATGTTAAAACTAAGCTGACCCAAAATAATACACTCTAATAGGGGAGTCTTATGCTTCAATTTTGGACAAATTGATCAAATCCAACATCATATAATTTCCTCTTATAAAACCTCCCCAACAATTTGATGCTTCTTTCCCTACACCTAATTAGTATAATGAGAAAAATCTTTGTGTTTTCCACTGTGATAATGGGCATGATGTTAGTAGGCATAACACATTCAAAACCATTATCCAAAACATGATTGATAAAGGAAAACTTATATATTATAATCCCAATGGACCCTTGAATCAATCCCTTAACATTTTTCATAAATCTTTCCCTAATCATGCCCTTTCTACCAATTATGATGATAATAACCCAAAATCATCTCACACTCATGAAGACCATATGATTAACGTCATTATCAGAGAACCTATCATTTAGGAGACCATTGTCTCAAGTACCTCTTCCTCCATTTCACTTATTGAAGTGGTGAACTCATCCTCTATTCCTTCAAACACCTAAACAGAGGAATCAACCACCCCTCTTTCTTTACTTGATAAGACCATGAACTTATCTCCTTTGATATAAATAGCAAAAGAGGCAACCATTGACTAAAATACATCTTCCACCACTCCACTTATTGAAGTGATGGAATTACCCACCATTCCTTTGGACACCCAAAAAAGGAAACAACCATTTCTAGTCTTTCACCTAAGGACATCACACCTTCCTCCCCTATCATAAAACCACCCATTATCTCTTTAAAAACCACCCCAAAAGAATATATTACCTTATCTACACCTTCCATTGAGGAAAAATCCTCCAAAATCTTAGTACCTTCCATCAAGAACAAAGGTGAAGAAACCATTCTCGTACCTGAACCTTTGGGCTTAATCTTTTAAACTAATGACCAAGGAATCAAACCCATTTACAAGCTTTTTTATAAATTAGTCCAAAGTCTAGAGTTCACTTCTCAACCCAATATAGATAGAGCCACCTTTTAGCATCATCTTGGGCTCCCCTATAAAAACAAAACTAAACCTTCAACCTCACTTGCATCCACCATCAAACCTATCATCACCTTAATACCTTCATCAAACACTTCTCCCTCTAAAACTGTAGGAGAACCATCCAACCCACCTCCATCTAAAATTGTCAAATCACCATATGCCTCTCTAACCAAACCCATCAAAAATCTAGGAATACTTCCTACACATAACCTTGTTGACCCATCTTTGAATTTAGACTTAACCCCATCTAGTCCACTAAATAAAACCCTAACCAAACCAACTAAGAAGGTGAAACCACCTAGACTCCCACCTCTAACCAGAGACATACCACCCCATTCACACTTAAATTCTATCTTAGGACCCCATCCATCTACCATCTTAGGAGCTCAATCTTCTAATAAAAGGGTAAACCCTCCCACAGATACCCAAATTAACCCTTCTCCTTTAGCTATACCTTTACCTACCCCCACCAAATCATCAAACTCACCATCATTCTTAACTAACTTATCTACCTCTACCTTCCCACCTATCACCAAACCTTCACCATCCACCTCTAAATATTCAACCTCAAAACCTATAATAACCAAATAATCTCAACCAAAACCACCTACCAAAACCATTCCACCACCTACAACTTCCATAGTGAAGCTTACTCCTAAGAAGTTTCCCACTCCTAAAACCAAAAACCCAACACCCTCAACACATTTACTCAAATATTATTTGACTATTATTAAAAGGTTGTTGTTGACCCAATTTTGGCTCTTCAGGTCAAAATTAGTCACCATCTATCTAAAAACTTAGCTACCTAAGTCTATATTTTGGTCAAGTCCAGTATGTAGGAAGTGTTCTAGACAAGCCATAAGAAATTTATAAGTCTAATTATTTTAGAAGGTTTTTTTTGGTCTTTTGCTAAGTTTTAATTATTTTAGAAGTCTTGTTTTTGAGTTTTTGTTTAAGTATCATTATTCTTTCAGACAAATTATTTGATGTAATTTTCTTGAAGGGTTATTTTTTGGACTTTTCATTCAGTAGAATTCTTTCAAAAAAAATGTCTGAGGAAACTTTTCCAAAGGGTATGTTATGAATTTTACAAAGGGTATGTTCCATTTTTTTAAAGGGTATATTTTGTCAAGAAAAGGTCCACTTCACTTTTTTGAAAGGTACTTTACAAATTATTTGAAAGGGCACTTGAACTTTCCTGAAGGGTACTTTCCTTTCGAGAAAAGGTCCACTTCAGTTTTTTTGAAGGATCATGTTCAACTTTCTCAAAGGGTATTTTATTTGTAAAGTGGACACTTAAAAATATTTTGAATGGTCACTTGAATTTTTAAAGGATCATTTCATTTTTCTGAAAGGTAGTTCTCAAAAATTCCAAAGGACAACTACAATTTTTTTGAAGGACACTTACATTTTTGCCAAAGGATACTTTACAATTTTTCTAAAGGACACTTGCCTTTCTCAAGGGCACCTTACAAAGTTTTGGAAGGGAAATTTTAAATAAGCTGAAGGGAAATTTCATTTTTGTGGATGGAACTTAGTAGAAAATCCAAAATAATTCTCTTAAGAAAATTGTTCATAGAAATTATCCAAACGAAATCCCAAAAGAATTATTTTGATGAAATGGACCAAAAAAAAATTCCAAAAGGACACTTGAAATTTTTTCGAAGGGTCATTCTAGAGTTTTGAAGGTCCACTTTAAAAAATTTGAAGTGCCAAATAGAAAGTCTGAAGGGACTGTTCAAAAGAATTGTTTGTGGGAAAAGATATCTGAGGAGTGGATTTCTTTTGAGAAAAAGGCCAAAATAATTTGCATGATAGAAAAGTTTAAAGATAAATGGCCATAGATAATTTTCCAAAATAAATACCCAAAAGGTAATAACCTACAAAATATCAATTTCAAACTTTAAGAACTAGATGTTCAAGTCAAATAAGTTTGGCAAGAACCTAAAGACAAATGTGGAAATGACAAATGGCAAGATCTTGAGCATCTAGTGCAAAACAAGCATAAATAGGAAGGTCAACAATTCAAATTATTGCACTATTACATAGCTTAATGAGATAGTAAAGATTAGCTAGCATCAAAATGAAATTCTAATAGATGGACTCATCTATAGCAAAATGTAGTTCAAAATATCTTGATTTTATTGATGTAACCATGGGGAAAGCATCTTATAGAATGTAACATAACTATTTTTATTCTCAAGGTGACACATGTCCAAGTGACCCTTAAACTCCCTTTGCTCAACCTCTTTCGCAAAGGCTATATATATGCATTCTCTTAGTTTAGTGGGCTACCTCTGCTAGTTATTATAAAAACTTTGGCTAGATTTGTACATGTAGAACTCTCGAAGAAATATACAAGTGATTTTGCCATTCACAAATTGTACTATTGAGTATCGGTTTGAATCTTGTTGATAATGACTAGTTAAAGAGTTATTTTTCTCGAATGTCAATCTATGGTCACTTACCAATGTGAAAAAAGGATTTTGTTGAAGGTCTCTATTAGTATCCTTTAATAAGTGTATAAGAGTCTTATAAGTGATATATGTTTATTCTCTTCATGGAATAATTTATCACCATCCTAAGTGTCAATTACCTTCCTGAATCTAACTTATGAAATATGAATGTAACAATGTATTTTTGTTATGAGTTTTTGTGAAATATCCTTGTTTACCTTTAAGTAGTGGATTTTCACTCAAATAAGAGGATATTACATATTGATGCATCATCATTTTATTTTCTTAGTTATTTTTCTTAACCCTTTTCATACACAATTGGTAGATTAGAGAGAGATTTAAATGTGCATCAAGGGGAGATATCCCCTAATATAGAGATTCATCTCAACAAAATTGTCACCTAAATAAAGAAAGATGATTCCATTTTTCCACTTGAATGAGAAGAGTTAAGCATCTCCTCAAGGGTGCAAATCCAAGCATCAATAGTTTTTGGCATGCCTAGTGGGGCCTCTTAGTCCTAGAAGATTATTCAAGATTGGTGCAAGTCTTAACATAAGAGAAGTTGAAATAAAAATCTACATTCAGTACCTATTGAGTCCATTGAAGAATTAAAGTTTTTGGTTGATGATCAATCCTATTTTCCATTCCAAAAGTGACCACTAGGTCTACTGCTAAAGGTGTACCCTTCAGGTTTGTGGAATTACCTCCATATTCCACCAAAAGGTATAGATTTTTTATCACTCATCTTTATAAAAGAGATTTTGTGTTTAAAGCTTCTATGTTTGTGTTGAATTCCATACCCAATATCCATAGTGATCATTCCAAAATGGTGAGAAGAAATCATTTTTTACCTTTCATCAGGGCATCTCCCTTGCATCTTACCCAATATGATCAAATTCTAAGAGCTACCCTTAAAAGTGTCCCATCTTTTAGTGGAGATGGTCCTATTATTGTAATTGAACACATTCAAAATATAGAAATTTTTTTAATATCCAAAATATCACCAAATAAAATGTATCTATTAGGTTGTTGGCATTGTATTTTAAAGGAAAATTTTTGGATTGGTATGGGACCCTACCTGTAAATTCTATTGGCTCATGGGATGAGTTGGGGACCCTATTGACTAATAGTTTTGGGGAAAAGAGTGATCAACTATATTTAGTTTATTATTTGAGAAAAATAAAGAGGTCACCACATGAATTCATGCAAGATTTTAATACTAGGTTCTAAAATACTTGGGATAGAATCCTAATTCTCATGAGGCCAACTACAAACTATGCATTTTTGTACTATTTGAAAGTATTAAATAGTGAAATTACCATGATGATTCAATCTATGGGTGGAAATACATTTACTTATACCTAAAATATAACCATAAATGCTGAGAATTGTCTTGTATAAGTGGGAAAGATAGCTCCTAGAATTCTAATGCCACTATTCCCTAATTTGCAATCTCCTAGTCAAAGTGTGTTGGCCCACTTTAGCTCCTTTGCTTGGTCAAGAAATTTTTTCCATTACTCCTAAAAATGAAATTCACAAAGTAAAAATTTTACTCCAAAGTGTTACCAATGAATTTATTGCTCACAAAAGGCAACAAGCCCAAGGGTATTGGCCATATCAATCTTCTAATCAATTTAGACAAACAAACAGACCTCCTTTTCAAAGTAATGCACAATGACAAGGCCAAATCACCCATGTCAATCCTTATCAAAGATATAATCCTAATTTTATTTAATATTCCAAATCCCTTATCCCCACTCAAAATAATTTGATCCAAGAACAACCCAACTATCCATCTTTTGAACATGGTCAAGAACAAGTTGCTTATGCCAATGAGATGCAAAATCAAGGTATGAGTACACAAGGTGATCAAACATCTTAAATTCAAAATTTTTAGATGCCAACACAATTTGAGATGGATAATAAATAATTTAAATCTAATTATACTCTCATGAATCTTTTGGAGGGTGATTTTTGTGTTATTATTATGTAGGTAATACAAGCAATCAGAATACTAGTGTTGCCTCCAATACTAAGTCCAAAAGGAGGGTTATTGATTAAACTCAAGGAACCAATAAATGACCTATTATAACTCCTACATCATATTATATTGGATTTGGGACTGATTCATCTCCTAAAATACAAGAAAATCAGAGGATTCCAAGCTTTAGGCCAGCTACTACAACTCTACCTCCACAAGCTACATCACAAAGTGCAAATGTTCATAAAGAGAACCCCAAGGTAATTAATCCTTCCATTAATGTTGTGGACTAGATGAATAAGATTAATATGACCATATAATTATGGTATTATCTATCATTACCAGGGTAGAAAGATATACTCCAAAATGAATTACATGGATTGGGTAAACAAGCTGGCCCATCTAGAAGTGACAATGTGGTATTGGTCAATGGAACTCAATCTATAGATGATCAGGTGAAGAAAAATGAGAATACTCCTCCTTTATACACATCTCTAATTATTAGTGATTTCTTGGTTCATAATTACATCATATATAGTGGAACAATCACATCAGTTATGCCCAAATGCATAACAGATAAGCTAGGCCTCAAATACAAGCCAATGAATAAAGGAGTTTTGTAATTGGATGGATCACTAGCCAAAATTTTGGGGGTTGTGAAAGGTTTAAAATTGATCCTTAATGATTTTCCTACATTTTCAATTCCTCATGATGTGTTGGTAGCAAATTTACCTCCCTATTTTTCTCTTTGCTTGTTAAGAGACATTACATCCAAGATAGGTGGATATTTGGTAGCTAATTGGTCTTACATGGTGTTTAAAACAAAATATGGTACTAAAGTGTAGATTGAGTCAAAACATATCCATAGTAATCACTTGGAAACATACTCACCTAAGGTATAAAATTTTAACTATGCTATCATTGATGAAGAGGAGTTTCACATTGACCAATCCCCATCATCTTCCCTTGAAGAATTTTCTAATTTATTCCTAGATGAGTGGGGAAATAAAAAATATGAGCATAATCCTTGTAAGTTTATTAAATAATATGGCCTTGGATTCTATTGTATTCATGAGAAAGACTCTTTCACACCTAATTTGATGAAATCAGGTGAGGATGTGAATGGCTTGTGGCAGGCCCTCTTTGATAGGTCTAGAAGCAAGATTGGGGTAGGTGGTGGAGCTATGTTGGTTTCACCTTCAAAAGAAAGGTATTTTTCAACTTTCAGATTTTAGTTATCTTGTACTTGTAATGTATCCAAATTTGAGGCCCTCATTAATGGCCTAGAATGGGAAAGGAAAAGAGGTGTCAAGGAATTACAAGTGTTTGGTGATAGCAAACTTGTTGTCAATCAAGTTAGAGGGCAGAATTTCACCAAGAACTCCTTACTCAAGTCCTATAAGCATAGATTTTGGGACCTTGTAGAAGACTTCATGGCATTAAATATCACTTATATTTCAAGGGAAGATAATAAGCATGCTGATAGGCTAGCATTTATTAGTGCTCAATTTGATATTCCAAAAGGCATAAGAGAAAACAAGAATTGACCTCATCTAAAGGTGATTGTGAGACCTTATATACTATATAATGTCACAAATTGGTAGGTCTTTGATAGTGATGAAAAAATAGCACGGTTCCTATAATAAAAATTTGATTTCTCTGCTAAAAATTATTCTAAGCTATAACAACAATATGGAGGGTAGATTGTCTAACTAAAGTCTAATAAGCTTCCCAAAGGCCTAGTGATTCTTGTGTTAGGTTGTGGAGCTAAAAGCTTCAACCTTTGCAAACTGAGGAACAGATGGTTGCTGAGTTCTACAGGAACCGGCGTCGGCAGCAGGACCGACGACGACAGATTCCAGTGCAGAAGGCCACCGGCGACGGCAGGAAGTCGGCCGACGTCGGCAGAACCGGACAAGCAGGGACCGACGTCGGTCGCCTGTGTGTTCCAAAACTTCTCCTTTCACGGATAGTTAGTTAAGTGAACGAAGAGTTTGCATGTTGAGACCAGTTAGAGTCTTGGGCTGCGAGGACAATTGTCTAAATTAAGAGTCTAAGTTAGTGTTTGAGTTAGGGATCTATTTATAGACCCATTGGCATGTATTGTATAAGGCATGAGATAGAAAGGAAGAGTTCTTTCTAGTTGTAAGATCTGTGAGTTGCAGGTTGTTGCAAGCTCATTGGGGATCTACATGTAAGTTTGGTCTTTGAATTACAGGTTGCAGATTCATGAGAGATCAGCTTGAAGTGCTATAGAGTGCTTGATGTACCGGCAGGGTTATTACTGACTGGTTGGTGAGGTGAACACCAATTCTGTGTGTGAGTTGGTTTTTGGGACCGTTTTTTGTGTAGGAGAGTGTGTGTGAGAAGAATTAATGAACACTTGAGGTGTGGTGAATCTCTGTAAGGTGAAAGAGTGTGGCGGCTCTTTGTTGTATTCTTTTCTGTTAGTGTTAATACAAGATAGTGTATTGTCTCTCATATTCTGTGCTATTGGTGAATTCTAGTTACTTGTGTTTCTGGTTATTTCCGCATATTCAATTGCTTATATTTGGTAATCATACTGTGCTCTTTCTGAGGAGCAAGATCCCAACTAGTGGCATCAGAGCATGTTTGTTGTTCTAGATTCCTGACAACTGGTATCAGAGCCTTGGTTGTAGGTTCTTAAGCTTGATACCAACAATTGGTATCAGAGCTTTTGGTTGGGATACTAACAGATTGGTGTAGATCTGGGTAGTGTGTTTTGATTACAGGTTACTCACAGGGTTTCTATTTGAGTGGGAGTTGAGCAATGACAGAAAGCAGTCAACTATGAATGGAGAAGTTCAATGGCAAGAACTACCAATTATGGAGGATGCAGATTGAGGACTATCTGTATCAGAAATATTTGTACTTACCGTTGGGTGGGGTTGCTAGCAAACCCTTGGATATGAAAGATGAAGAATGGGAGGTTCTTGATCGGAAGGCTCTGGGATCTGTTAGATTGAGTCTTGCATCATTTGTGATTTCCAGCTTATCACAGTGTAAGACAACGGTGGAGTTGATGGAATCTTTGGCAAATTTATATGAAAAACCCTCAGCTTCGAATAAGGTATTTCTTATGAAGCATTTATTTAATTTGCAAATGTTGGAAGGTTGATCTGTTCATAGCCATCTTAGTGATTTCCATGGTTTAGTAAACCAGTTAAGTTCAGTCAATATTGTATTTGATGATGAAATAAGAGCTCTCTTAATCTTGTGTTCATTACCTGAAAGTTGGGAAGGTTTGGTAATGGTAGTTTCTAATACTGTGTCTCCTTCAAAAGTCCTAAAAGTGGATGATATTGTGAGTGTAATCTTGAATGAAGAGATACGCAGGAAAAGCATAGGTGAATCATCTGGAGATGCTTTGAGTGTTGAAGGAAGAGGAAGGCCAAGAGAGAAGATAGAGCGTGGGAGATCAAGGTCGAAGACGGGCAAGAGATCCAAGTCCAGGTATGGCAGAATAACCTGCTGGAAATGTGGAAAGCAAGGGCACTTAAAGAGAGATTGCAGATCGGGTACAGATCAGCATGAAGAACATGAAGAAGAAGCAGATGTTGTAGGTTACATTGCACAGGATGCTCTGGTATGTTCTTTAGATAAAGTAGAATCTTGGGTATTATATTCTGGTGCCTCTTTTCATGCATCCCCACATAGGGAATTTTTTCATGAGTATGTCCAGGGAGATTTTGGAGAAATTTGTGTAGGGGATGGTAAGCCTTGTCAGATTGTTGGCAAAGGCAAAGTGAAGCTGAAACTGCAAACAGGTAACACATGGGTGTTAAAGGAGGTCATGCACGTCCCAGTTCTGAAGCGGAATCTGATTTCTATTAGAAGTTTGGGTGAAGAGGGTTGCACAGTAACTCTCACAGCGGACTCTTGGAAGGTTACCAAGGGTACACTTGTTGTAGCTAGAGGTAAGAAAGTAGGTACACTTTATCTATCTACTTGTTTTACTGATTCTCTTTCTGGGTTATCTACTTCAGTTGTAGATTCAGAGATGTGGCTTGATAGGCTTGGTCACATAGATATGAAGGAGATGCTGGTTCTTGAGTCAAAGGATATGCTTTCGGATTTGGAAGGCATGGATCGTGATTTCTATATGCAGAAGAAGAAGGTGAGATTTCTTGAGGAATCCGATGTTAGTGACAAGAACAGGAAAGCCTTAGTTTTCAAGGAGAAAGTGACGGACAGAGTTCAGCACAAGATGCAGAGGAATTCTGAGCAGAGCAAGGGTGATTTGGACAAGGGTTTGATCCAAAAGGAGCTCGCGGGAAAAAGTCAGGTCTCACAAGAAAAACACAGAGACCGACGTCGGCAGGAAAACTGGCATCGGTGTCCAGATAGGGACCGATGTCGGCTATATGCAGCCCGACGTCGGTGACTCGGGGCAGAAAGAGACCGGCGTCGGCCAGGGGAAACCAACGTCGTCGGAGAGGCAGTCGCAGGGAACTGACATCGTTCGGCTATAGACTGAGATGTGACCGGCATCGGTCACTGAGACGAATTTTGGGTGGACAGCAAGCTGTCATGGAGTCTCAAGCGCCCATATGGAGGACTGAAGGTGTAAGTAAGTTCTTAAATTCATAATTTCCCTTCTTTACACTACTTGTTGCTCACTTATGGCTTAGGACCAGAAAGTTATTGAAGAAGCAGAACAGGTAGATCCAGGAAACAGTGGGAGCTAGGCATGGATGAGGATGTGATTCCTTGGAGGAGAACCAAACAGGGGTTTTGGGTAGTGTTGCCAGCTGGAAGTAAGCACTGAGAGACGAATGGATGTTAAGGATGAAGAAGAGCGGAAATGGATACGTGAGATGGAAGATCAGGGTATTTGATCTTGTATTAGCTGCAGAGCAATGGAGGTTTGTTCATTGTGTTTCTCTTTACCAGGTTGGATAGTATTAGCTACACTATCCTATTTTCTGTATGATGTGCTTGTTGCAGGGTTACATATACAGGTATTGCTAAACTAAAGGTAAAGTTAGTTCAGGTGTTTGTCATGGGGAATCTGGGAGCAGCAAGATTCTTTGGCAAGAGTGTGTTCTAGAGACATGGAAGGTCATGTGTTGACTTTGTTTCAGGATGATTGTGTGAAACCGGTTAGCACGCCGATGGTTAGACAGTTCATAATACAGGGGTCTTGATTCACATAATGAGGTTGAGTGCATGGTATGTACTAAACCTGAGTTTTCCCAAGCAGTGGGAGTTGTCACAAGTTAGGAGCCAATTCGGGAGAGAACCATTGGAGGTCAGTTCAGTGGATTCTTACAGGGACTAGTAGCAGGTGCACATGCTATGCAAGTTCAGGTTTATTTCTACATGGTTGTAGATGTGGATGTGGTAGGTAATTTGGATGACAGGTTTTGCACCATGGTTTTTGTGGTGGTTGGTCTTCAAGGGTGATTTTGAAGATGGATACATAGCCAAAGTAACAAACTAGACGGTGTACAGGTACATGTACAGGTTGCAGCTATTTATCTCCAAGTGGGAGATTGTTAGGTTGTGGAGCTAAAAGCTTCAACCTTTGCAAACTGAGGAATAGATGGTTGCTGAGTTCTACAGGAACCGGCGTCGGCAGCAGGACCGACGACGATAGATTCCAGTGCAGAAGGCCACCGGCGACGGTAGGAAGTCGGCCGACGTCGGCAGAACCGGACAAGCAGGGACCGACATCGGTCGCCTGTGTGTTCCAGAACTGCTCCTTTCATGGATAGTTAGTTAAGTGAATGAAGAGTTTGCATGTTGAGACCAGTTAGAGTCTTGGGCTGTGAGGACAATTGTCTAAATTAAGAGTCTAAGTTAGTGTTTGAGTTAGGGATCTATTTATAGACCCATTGGCATGTATTGTATAAGGCATGAGATAGAAAGGAAGAGTTCCTTCTAGTTGTAAGATCTGTGAGTTGCAGGTTGTTGCAAGCTCATTGGGGATCTACATGTAAGTTTGGTCTTTGAATTGCAGGTTGCAGATTCATGAGAGATCAGCTTGAAGTGCTATAGAGTGCTTGATGTACCGACAGGGTTATTACTGACTGGTTGGTGAGGTGAACACCAATTCTGTGTGTGAGTTGGTTGTTGGGACCGTTTTTTGTGTAGGAGAGTGTGTGTGAGAAGAATTACTGAACACTTGAGGTGTGGCGAATCTCTGTAAGGTGAAAGAGTGTGGCGGCTCTTTGTTGTATTCTTTTCTGTTAGTGTTAATACAAGATAGTGTATTGTCTCTCATATTCTGTGCTATTGGTGAATTCTAGTTACTTGTGTTTCTGGTTATTTCCGCATATTCAATTGCTTATATTTGGTAATCATACTGTGCTCTTTCTGAGGAGCAAGATCCCAACTAGTGGCATCAGAGCATGTTTGTTGTTCTAGATTCTTGACAAATTGGTAGGTCTTTGATAGTGATGAAAAAATAGCACGGTTCCTATAATAAAAATTTGATTTCTCTGCTAAAAATTATTCTAAGCTATAACAACAATATGGAGGGTAGATTTTCTAACTAAAGTCTAATAAGCTTCCCAAAGGCCTAGTGATTCTTGAAATCATATTTAATGAGGATGACTAGCTCAAGAAGGAGAAGGTAAACATGTAAAAATATAATGTCACAAATTGGTAGGTCTTTGATAGTGATGAAAAAATAGCACGGTTCCTATAATAAAAATTTGATTTCTCTGCTAAAAATTATTCTAAGCTATAACAACAATATGGAGGGTAGATTGTCTAACTAAAGTCTAATAAGCTTCCCAAAGGCCTAGTGATTCTTGAAATCATATTCAATGAGGATGACTAGCTCAAGAAGGAGAAGGTAAACATGTAAAAAAAGAAAGAGAACTATGAAAGGGTAGATATCTTCAAAGATAAATTACTTTCACTTGGAAAGGTATGCACTAGTCAAAATAAACATGATTTCATTGAACTATGCAAAGAGTATAGTGATATTTTTACATGGGAATATAGTGAATTAAAGGGTTTTATTCTAAGCTTGGATCATCACACCATAGATCTAGATTAAAATGACAAACCCATCAAGCAAAGATAAAGGCCAATCAATCCCAAGATTGAATCACTCATGAAGAAAGAGATCACTAATTTGATTGAGTCTAGAATCATTTTTCCTATCAAGCATTCTTCTTGGTTGGCCAACTTAGTCCCTGCTAGAAAGAAGAATGGGTAGATAAATTTATGTGTGGACTTTAGGGACTCGAATAGAGTGTCTTTCAGAGATCATTATCCCCTCCCTTATATGGAGCAAATTTTTCAAGTGGCAGTAGGCAATGAGAGGTTTTATCTCCTAGATGGTTATTCCAAGTATAATCAGATTTTGGTGAGATAAAGTGACAAATATAAGATAACCTTCACTAAAAAATGGGGCACACATGCCTATAGGAAGATGACATTTATATTTTCAAAATTTGAATCTACTTTTCAACTTATAATGGATATGGCTTTCCAAGGACTAATCAATGACATTGTATTGGTATATCTTGATGATGTGACAGTTTTCTCCAAGGAAGAAAAAGATCATTTGAATCACTTAAGATATATTTTTGAGAGGTGTAGAGAGTTTGGGATCTCTCTAAATCCGAATTTTTTTGTTCATGAAGGCAAAATCTTAGGCCACATTGTTTCCAAGAAAGGTCTTTGCCTAAGCATAAGAATGGTTTGTAAATTTTCTTTAGAAAGATAAATTTCATTAAGAGGTTTATTCCTAATTTTTCTAACCTAGTCAATCCCTTGACTTCTATGCTAAGGAAAGATGAGATATTCACTTGGATAGGAAGGAGGAAAGAAAGTTTTGAAGAGATTAAGCAAGCCATTACCCAAGCTTCTACCCTTACAAGTCCAAACTTCTCTAAGGACTTCAATTTATACACTTTTGGGAATGAAGAGGTAATCTCTACAATGCTTAATCAAGATAATGATGAAAATTATATACAAACTATTGCCTTCTTTATTCAAGGTTTGGATGGCTATGAGATAAGATACACATATGCTGAGAAACAAGTGCTTTCAGTCATAAGGAGTTTACAAAAATTTAGGCATATGTTGTCTAATAACAAGATTCACATTTTTCCCTCATCATAGTATGAAATAATTCTTATTGAGTAGAGATTTTAATGAGTAAATGGCAGGTTGGATCACCAAAGTGATGGAGTATGATGTGGAGATCAAAACAACCAAACTAGTGAAAGGAAAAGGACTATGTGAGCATCTTGCTTCAGACTTGAAAGAGAAAAATGAAGTTGTTTTAGCACTCCATGATGATCCTACAATATTTTTACCTTCATATATGAGAAGTTAGACATAGGACATGATCCATTTCCTTCAAACTAGTGACTATCCACTAGGTCTTGATAGGGCCAAGAGAAGGAACTTTAGGCTACAATCCATTCCTTATGTACTTATTAATGGAATGCTATTTAGAAAGAAAATTTTAGGTGTGATTTTGAGGTGTATTAATTTGGATTAGATTGAAAAAGTGTTTCATGAGTTTCATGATGGACAAGATGGTGGTCACTTTGCTCTAAGAACCATAGCTACTAAGATTATGAAGGCTAGTTAACTTTGGTGTAGCTTTTTTAATGACACTCACACTTGGGTAAAGAAATACCAAACGTGTGCTTTTCTTAATGGTAAACAAAAGCTATCTACCTTGCCTCTTCATCTAATCTAGGTTGAGCAACCCTTTATGCAATGGGGTTTAGATTTCCTAGATCTGATCAATTATCCTTCTAGTGTTGGTCATAAGGGGGTGTTGATAGCCACTGATTATTTTTTAAGATGGGTGGAGGCTATAGATCTTAAGGAGTCAAATGAAAACTTATTCTTAGACTTATATGAAGGTATAGTAACTAGGTTTGGAGCTCTTTCAATAATCATTTTAGATAATGCATTAACCTTATTAAGAACAAGGAAAAGTGAATGGGATTTTAAGCATGGCATCTATCTTAGCACCTCCTCCAATTACTATCCCCAAGGGAATGGACTAGCAGAGTCCAAAAAAAATAATTTAATCAAGATCATAAAGAGGATAATGGAGGAGAATCAAAGGACTTGGCACATGAAGTTGAAGACATCTCTTTGGGCTGATAGGATCACTCCAAAGAGAGAATTGAGAACACACTATACACACTTGTGTATGAAAAGGAGGCTAGGCTTCCTATCTCACTCAAGTTACTATCTATATAACTCACCTACTAGCTACAATCGATGGAGAATGAGAGCATGGAATTTAGGTTATGTGAGTTGATGGAGCTTGAGGAGACAAGAGATCAAGCTATGCAAACCATGACAACTCACCAAGAACAAACAAAGAAGTATTTTGACAAGAAATCCATGCTAAGGAGTTTTAAGGAAGGAGGCATTATCCTAAAATGGGATGAAGATAGAGCCAAATATGGAAGGCATATAAATTTTCATGTTTTTTAGAGTGGCCCATATGTGGTCACATAGTGTAAATAACATAATGCTTTCCAACTCTCAAAGTTGGATGGAGAGGAGCTACATATCCCAATTAAAGGAATATATCTAAAGAATTATTTCTAATATCCTCATTTTCCTTTGTACATAGTTTCCTATTTTCCTTGTATTCCCTAAGTGCTTATGCACATATGTGAGTTTTTCCTCATCTTGTTTTGCATTGTCTTTGCTTGGTCTTTTTGTTGTTGTGTGGTGTGTTTCCTTGTGTTTTGTTTTGGAATAATCCTTGTTAGTCATCTTCAAGAATCCATTGACTCCATTGGCCCTTAGTTGGATAAGGATACTGGTCTGATCAGTATAGGAAACACACTACCCCTATTAGTCACAAATTTGTTGACCCAATTTTGGCTCTTCAAGTAGAAATTAGTCACCCCTTATCTAAAAACATAGTCATTTAAATCTATAATTTTGGTCAAGTCTAGTAAGTAGGAAGTGTTATAAATAATCCACAACAAATTTATAAGTATAATTCTTTTGGAAGGTCTATTTTGGTCTTTTGCTAAGTGTTAATTCTTTTGGATGTCTTGTTTTTAAGTTTTAGAATTCTTTTAGACAAATTGTTTGAAGTAATTTTCTCAAAGGGTTATTTTTTGGACTTTTCATTCAGAGGAATTCTTTTGGAAAACTTGTCTGAGGCAACTTTTGCAAAGGATATGTTACAAATTTTTCAAAGGGTATGTTCCATTTTTCTAAAGGGTATCTTTTGTTGGGAAAAGGTCCACTTCACTATTATGAAAGTTACTTTAAAAATACTCTAAACGTACACTTTAAATTTCTCAAAGGGTACTTTTCTTTTGGGAAAAGGTCCACTTTAGTTTTCCTAAAGGATCATTTACAATTTTACCGAAGGGTAGTTTCTTTGGAAAGTGGACACTTACAAATCTTCCAAATGGTCACTTGCATTTTTTCCAAAGGGGCACATGCATTTTCAAAGGATCATTTCATTTTTTTGAAAGGCACTCAAAAATTTCGAAGGACAACTAAATTTTTTTCCAAAGGACACTTACATTTTTGTCAAAGGATACTTTACAATTTTTCAAAAAGACACTTGCCTTTCTAAAGGGTACCTTACAACTTTTCTGAAGGGATATTTTCAACAATCCAAAAGGCACTTTCATTTTTTTGGAGGGCACTTAGTAGAAAAATCTAAAATAATACTCTCAAGAAAATTGTTTGCAAATTGTCCAAATGAAATCCCAAAGGAATTATTTCAACGAAATGAAACAAATGGAAATTCCTAAAGGACACTTGAAATTTTTTGAAGGGTCATTCTAGAGTTCTGAAGGTCCACTTCAAAAAATTTGAAGGGCCAAATAAAAATTCCAAAGGGATGGTTTGAGAAAATTATCTGCAGGAAAAGATATCTAAGGAGTAAATTTATTTCAGGTTAAAAGTTCGAAAGAAATTACCCAATAGAAAAGTTTGAAGACAAATGGCTATAGAAAAATTGTTTGAAAAAAATACTTGAAAGGTGACAACCTGATAACATCAATTTTAAACTAAAATAATTAATTGTTGGAGTTAAAGAAGTTTGGAAGGAACTTGAAGACAAATGTGGAAATGACAAATGGTAAGATCCTAAGCATCTGGTACATAACAAGCATAAATAGGTAGGTCAATGGTTCAAGTTTTTACACCATTACATAACTTGATGAGCTAGTAAAGAGTAGCTAGCATTGAAATTAAATTCTAATAGATGGACTCATCTATAGCAAAATGTAGTTTAGAATATCTAGATTTCATTGATGTAATTGTGGGGAAAACATCTTATAAAATGTAAATTAACTATTTATATTCTCAGGGTGACACATGTCCAAGTGACCCTTGAACTCCCTTTGCTCGACCTCTCTCTCAAAGGCTATATATATGCATCCTCTTGGTTTAATGGGCTGCCTCCACTAGTTATTAGAAAAACTCTATTCAGATTTATACTTGCAAAACTCTTAAAGAAATATACAAGTGATTTCATCATTCACACATTGTACTATTGAGTATAGGTTTAAATCTGTTGATAATGACTATTGAAAAAGTTAATTTTATAGCATGTCAATCTATGGTCACTTACCAGTGTGCAAAATGAATGTTGTTTCAGGTCTCTGTTAGTATTCTTTACTAAGTGTATAAGAGTCTTGGAAGTGGTATATGTTTATTTTATTTTTGGAACCATTCATCACCCTCCTAAGTGTCAAGTACCTTCCTAAATCTAACTTACAAAATACTGATGCAACAATATATTTTTGTTTTGAGTTTGTGTGAAACATCCTTGTTTACCTTTAAGTAGTGGATTTTCAGTCAAATAAGAGGATAATACATATTGGTGCATCACTATTTTATTTTATTAGTTATTTTTCTTAACCCTTTTCATACACAATTAGTAGATTAGAGAGAGATTTAAAGGTTCATCAAGGGGATCTAGGCCCTGATCTATAGATTCATCTCAACAAAATTATCACCCACAGCATGAGATGATTCCATTTTTTTGCTTGGATGTGAAGAGTTGAGCATCTCCTCAAGGGTGAAAATCCAAGCATCAACAATTATTATAATCTTCATCTTAAATCTTACCACCTATCAAACCATTTTACCCTTCACATCCTAAACCATCATGGTTCAATGACAATTTGATCTACTTATACCATAGAAAACCTAGACATGACATGAAGAACTAAAAATCTCTCCAAGCACTTGTCCATATCTTATGGGTTGAGAATAATCTATTATTAGATGAACCTCTTTTGAGACCACTACCAATCTAACCACCAAATGAAAAAATCCAAAATTTAACTACTCCACTCTCACCCAAGAGTGAGGAGGAATCAAAGCAACCATTTATCTTAACACCTCCCCTAATCACCACTATCCATATGGTTATCCAATATAGGGCCTAACAAAAGGATAAGGGAAAATCCAAAGTGTCCATACCATGGACATAACCTTCAACCCCTTAATCTTCCAACTAAACACAATCACCCTCACCTTTACATTTACCTTCACTAAAACCCAAAATATCCATTTTGGGTGCCTCTCCCTCTAACCCTTCTAAATCTATTTAATGAGTGGCTTTAAAACAACTTCACTAGACACCAGTGAAGATGAGCCTTTACGAACTAATCAACACCTCACCCCATCACCATAAATCTTTGATAGATGTCTTATAACCAATAGAAGTTAAACTAGAATACCCTCAACCTCTTGCATCATTTTTTAGAGCCCTTCAACTTTCTACCTTTGTCACATTCTAGGATTCATAAATACCTTCTATTCATTCTAAAGATCTTGATCCTCCCCTCTTCATCACTACATACATCAATCAAAATCACATAAAAAGGGTGATGATTGATGGAGGAGATAGTATTAAAATTATCTCCTCTGATGATTATGACCAACTCTAATTTCCTAAGAATATGATGTCAAAAACTACAGTGGTCCTCTGGTCCTTTAATGATACTATGGCCACTACCTTGGGGATAGTCATCATCCACATCCACTTGGGACCTCACACAATTATAGAACTATTTTAAATTTTAGAAAGTGAATTATAATACAACATCTTACTTGGACTCCCTTGGATTCACACCATGAGTTGTATCCCATCTACCTTACACTGATGTGTTAAGTTTGAACATGAGGGTCAAGTTATTACCATAAAACTTGACCCTAGTCCTTTCCACATCTTACAACATGACATATCAAACCAATGATTTTCTTATTCCTCCCTCATCCATCTCACCACCAACCAAAAACAACTCCACCCCTAAAAAAATTGAAGCTTCAACTATATAGTCTATATCTTCTTCTTAGATCCTCATAGAGGACCCCTTGGAACCTAAGTTCCAACATCTCTCACCAGGGGAGTATAATATTTTAGCCTTGGATGATTTCCATACACCTCAAGAGTATGGGAACCTCAAAAATGATCATATTTATGACCCCAAAATTAAAAACCATCATTTTTTAGGTATCCCACTAATCAAACCATTTTAATCTATGGGGGAATTGATCATCTGCTTCTCGCTTCCTCTACCACCTCTTTTATCCAACCATTTACTTTTGACTTATCCTATCTAGACAAAGATAAAATTTCCAAAACATACCTTCATAGGTGTGCTTGGAATGGATTTGGTTTTATCCATTATGAATATGAACCTCATGAGCTACCCTTGATTAAAACACAAAAACCTCATGAGCTATTTGGCCTTGGGTGTGTACCACCATAATAACCCACCAATTCACCTAAACCCATCACCACCATTGAGGAAAACATCTCATCCTCACCAACCCAATCTCATTCAAAGTCTAAGGATTTAAAAATCATTCCTCCTAAATTTTTTTAAGTCAATATTGTTAGCTTAGTTCCCCTAAAATATCAAAAGGATAGCCAAACTAAAACCCTTCCTCTCATTCATCCTGAAATGGTAGAAAATGATTATCCTACCATCAACACCATCTAACATTAGGATGATGATTTCATTATCACCTACCTTGGTGTATGAGATTATTCTATCCACAAATCCCTTCCTCCTAAGAACCAAACCATGTTGAATGAATCCACTACTAATGTCAACTTGGTTACTTAGGATAACCCTCACATTATCAAGATTGGTCAATCCTTAATTTCATAAAATAACAAGATCACCCTTCTTTCCTTCATAATTAAAGCATAGTATTTGTTTGTTCCTATTAGGATATGCCCAAATTTAACCCTTACATATCCCTCCACAACATTTTCACCCATCCTGATGCTAAGTCTATTCGACAAAAGCTTCACAAAATGCACCCTTGAATTACCCTTCTAATCAAAGAAGAATTTCATCATCTCTTATCTCTCAAATTCATCCAACTCATTGATTATCCTCAATGGGTTTCCAATATCATTACCATTATCAAGCCAATAGGATGACTTCACCTCTATATTGACTTTCATGACTTCAACCTTGCTTATCCAAAGGATGACTTCCCTTTGCCTAGCATTGACCAAATTGTTGATCTTACATTTGGCCATGAGATGTTATCTCTCATGGATAGTTTCTTGAGATATAATCAAATTTTTATTTCCCCCAAATATCGTCATAAAAATTCTTTCATCACCCTATGGGGAACCTTTTGCTACAAGGTCATGCCATTTGGTCTAAAGAATATTAGAGCAACTTGCCAGCATGTGATGACCTACATCTTCCATGAGATCATCTATAAAATTATAGAGGACTATGTAAATGATCTCTGTGGGAAATATAAATAATATAAGGATCATCTATCCATTCTCACCATCATTTTTTAATCCATAATTCATTTCCATGTCAGACTCAACCCTAATACATGTATTTGTGGGGTCCTATCTAGAAAATTTATTGGATTTATCATCTCTCTTCAAGGAATAGAGGTAGACCCACCAAATTAAAAGAAATTTTGGAGATTACACCTTTAACCCACCTTTAGAAACTCTATAGCCTATAGGGGAATCTCCAATCCATCCATTTCTTCATCCCTTAGTTATTGAATAGATGTCAATCCTTTCACCATATTCTCAAGAAAGATATATCTTTTATGTATACTAAGGACTATCAAAAAGCCTTTTATTCAATCAAGTCTTACCTCCTTTCTCTACCCATTCTTACCCCTCATAAATAGGACCAACCCTTCTACCTTTATATTTCTACCACTGACCATTCCTTAAGGGCAATGCTTGCTCATTGTGATAAACAAAACAAAGATCAAGTTATCTACTACATAAGTCAAACACTTATAGAGTATGAAACTTGATAAACCCATTTCAAGAAACTTTGCCTCACCTTAGTATTTGCGGCTTCCAAAATTTGTCATTACCTTCTCAATCAAAAAACATTCATCATCACTAACACTAACCCATTCAAGTACATGCACTATAAACCATACTAAAACCAACATATGGATAAGTGGTTAATGTTTTTATCTAAGTTTAACCTTGATTTCCTAAAGTAAAATTCAATTAAAGGGAAATTCATTATTGATTAATTATATGAAGCCCATCTACTAGACAACCAACCACTTCCTCTTGCATTTCTATATGAATTAATCATAACTCTTTCTCAGGAGGATCCCACCTACCAAATGACCATGTTCTTCAAGGGCTCCAAATGCTAGTGAAGTGAGGGTGTTATATTTATTCTCATTCCCCTCAATGGTGAAACTCTTCCTCTTTCCTTTAAAATTGATTTTTAATTCACCAATAATGTGGTTGAGTATGAATCCCTAGTAATAGGTCTCCAAATTGCTCTAGCCTTGGGAGTTTAGATTATCAGTGTGTTTGGCAATTCTTATCTTATGGTTAATCAGGTCAATGGATCCTACCAATGTAAGAATGATGTCTTATAAAATTAAAAATAAATATTATATGTACTCTTAGCATCATTTGATCATTACATTATCTAGTTTATTCCATGATCTACCAACAAGTTTGTGGATAAAATGGCTGCCCTTACTTCCTAAATCCCATTTGTACTTGTTGATTCTAAAGTCTTTGTTACCATCCACTAATTTATCAAACCCTCTTATATCCATTCCTACCTTCCTACCATTTTTAGTGTGGAAGCATCTCCATAAGACATATGGTATGAACAAACCTTCAACTACCTCAACCTAGATGTTGTTACTTCCAACCTCTGTAGGAATACCTAAAGAGCCTTTATTCAGAGTACCTATCATTATACCATACTAGGGGTAATCCTTTACAAGCATGGTTTTGATGGCTTCCTTATCTATTATACACATAATCATGAAGCTTCCCAAGCTATCAAGAAAATACATGATGGAATTTGTAGGGGACACTTTAGTGGTTTAGTTGTCACTAAATGTATCCTTTACCTTGGCTACTATTGGTTCACCCTCAACCAAGAATATTGTGATTATGTAAATAAGTGTGTTAAATGTTAATAACATGATAGTTTACATCATGCACCTACCCATGGCCTTCAAGCATCCAAAGACTATTGGCCCTTCTCATAATGAGGACTCAATCTCATTGGGGAAATCAATCCTTATTCTTTATAGTGGCACTAATCCATCATCACCACCACTAAATATTTCACCAAGTGGGTGGATGCCATTCCTCTCATATCAAACAAAGCCAACAAGATAGTCAACCTCATTAATCATCATATCATCTATCATTTTGGTGTTCCCCATAAGATCATCATCTATAATGGTAAACATTTCAAAAATAAGCAAGTCTAAGGTCTTTGTAATGCATTTGGCATCAAGTTAAGTTTTTACTCACCTTACCATCCAAAAGTAAATGGATAGGAAAAACCCTTTAACAAAACCCTTAACAAGATGTTAACTAAAGTATTTAGTGCTTCAGGTCAAAATTGGCACTTACACACCCCTTTCACTTTATGGGCCTATCACACTAACATTTTAACCTTTAAGGGTGATACCCCTTTCTCTCTAGTTTTAAAGCAGAGGTAATCTTACTTCTCAATGTCTAGATTCTATATCTTTCCATATCATTATAAGAAATAATTTTATAGAGTGACTATCATGAAGTATGTCTAGCACAACTTGAGCTACTTGACAAGCATCACCTAGAAACACTAAACCATATTCGTGTCTACCAAGAACAAATCAAGTGAACCTATAATAAGCACCTAAAAGAATGAAAATTCAATATTGGAGACCTCATCGTAAAGGAAAACCAACATGTAACCAATTTGGAGAAAATTAAAAGAGACAATTTTACTTTCAATAGGCTTGAAACCTACATCATAACCCATAAGTATGGATTAAGATCTTATCATTTGTCTTCTCTCGAAGGTAAACCAAAACCAGAGCCTCTCAATGTTTTACATCTATATCCTTTATTTTGTTCAAAAAGGATCAAAATCACCTTCTTGTCTAACTTAAGCTCATCCCTTGATTTATAAGATTTTTACCTTTACACCTTTCTCCTATCCCTTTGAAGACAACTATTACAACATAGAACCATGTGATTAATTATCACAGGCATAGCTTGATAAAAAAATATGGGTACCATGGATCTACCCATAACATGGTTCTCATGGATACTTTTCATCTCTAATTAGATAGAATCCCATGGTCATTGTCTCTCAAAACCACCCCTTTCACCTATCATTAACTTTTTGTCCTAAACTTTTTTCCCTCATAAAGTTAAACCTCAAAACCTATATAGACTTGTCCATGTCTAAACTTAACATAAAAACAATTTGGGGTACTAAAATATCACATGGGTCACATGTCTCTAGCATTACAAACTACTCCCTTTAAGTACAACTACCCAAAACTAAATTGATTAAAAGATAGATTGCTCCTTTTAAGGATAACTACCAATTAAATAAGCCCAAACATAGACCACTCACTTAAAGGATGGCTAAGTCAAATTTGTCAAAAGTAATCATTTGAAGCTTCCTACATTGATCAGCTTCACAAACCTATCAAAACAAAAGCAATAAAGGACCCTATATCAAAATTAGAATAAGTTATCCCAAGAAAGTTGTAATCAGCTTTCATATCTAACATTAGTAGACTTCTTGCATCGATTAGTCTACACCTTGCATTAATGCATGAACTTATCTAATATTGTTCTTAGGTCACCTATAGAAGGGGAAAACTTACCCACATAAGGTTACCTTACCTATTAACCCAATTACCTTCCACTTATCACCTACCTCCCCCTTATACCATCTACAAATCAAAGGATTATGAGTATACTTGACACAATGTGATCAAGACACCTTTTTATCAACCAAATCATGCTAATGCAAAGAATTTTAAAGGATTATTTTCCTTAAGCTAATCTATATTTTGTTTTTTGGCCTTACCAATGAAAAAACATCATGTTTTTTCTTTATCCTTATCATTGGTTCATGTAGATATACATCTCATGATTCTTATCTATTTTCCCATATCTAGTTTGTTAATCTAACTTACATTATGTGCCTTCATTAAACTTTAATATCATATTTAACACATCACATATCCATGATCATAAATCATAAACATCATAACCATAAGCAAAAACACAATAAATTATAAAATAATAACCATCTTTAAAACTTCACATCCATAATCAACAAAATAAATCACATCATATCACAAACCACATCAATAACCATAATCAAACCATCAATAATCATCAATACCATATCTATTCATAAAACAAAACATCATCCATAATCATCACATGCCTAAGATACTAAGTCACAATCTCATAAACATAGGCATAAAGCATAAAAAATCTAAACCATGAACCATGAGCCATAAATCACATCTATACATCCTCATGAGAATCATAAACATCATTTAATCACAATAAATAATACATGTAATAATATATATATATATATATATATATATATATATATATATATATATATATATATATATATATATATATATATATATATATATATATATATATATATATATACATACATACATACATACATATATATATACATACATACATATATATATATATATATATATATATATATATATATATATATATATATATATATATCAAAGCATGTACATCTTGCTACGTCAACACATAGGCTGGTATCAAAATCATGTACACCTATTACATAAAATATCATATCATGCCCTTGAAGCACTAATACCACTAGCTCCACCTACACTACCAATGCCTTCTAGTGCCTATCCTCTTAAGATGCCTACCTATCCACCCACCAAAGTGGCCCACTAACTTGGAGTCACCACAACTACCTCACCTATTAAGCTAGCTCTATACTCACCCCATCAGGACTGCTCAAGACACTATACCAGTGCTATGGCCTCATAATATGTTGACTATATATATATCAAAGATGTATGTCTTGCTACATTAACATGTAAGCTAGTATCAAAATCATGTACACCTATATCATAACATATCATATCATGCCCTTGAAGCACCACTACCACTAGCTCCACTTGCACTACCAATGCCATCTGGTGCCTATCCTCCTAAGATGCCTACCTATCCACCCACCAAAGTGGCCCACTAACTTGGAGTCACCACAACTACCCCACCTATTAAGCTAGCTCTATACTCACCCCATCAAGACTACTCAGGACACTATACTAGTGTTATGACCTCATAATACCTCAACTATATATATATATATCAAATCATATACATCTCACTATAACAACACACAAGTTGATATCAAAATCATGTACACTTATATCATAATATATCATATCATGCCCTTGAAGCACCACTACCACTAGCTCCACCTACACTACCAGTGCCATATGGTGCCTATCATCCTAAGATGCCTACCTACCCACCCACCAAAGTGGCCCACTGACTTGGAGTCACCACAACTACCCCACCTGTTAAGCTAGCTCTGTACTCACCCCATTAGGACTACTCAAGACACTATACCAATGTTATGGCCTCATAATACCTCAAATCCTCTATTATGGACAAGTACCACACCATAGGGATGGTACCTAATGGTCTTGTTGGTATTGTCACTACTCCTCCCCTTTCTCTTAAGGTGTCCCTCTCTTGGGTCACCAAGCCTAATGAGGTCCTAGCTTGATCTCTCTCACCTATCATTGTGGCAATCTGACCCTGTAATGTCATAATCTAGTCTTATAATGTGGCCACCTACCCTTTTAACACTATAATTTATGGCTATGTAGTATCCAATTTTTCTCTTGCCTATCCATCAGGGTCACCTCCCTATACTTGTACCCTAGCTAGATCCACATCTATGGCCTACCAACCACCATTATCCCACCCAAAATTGGTTGTTACATAGAGGGCCTAGTACCCTGTTGCATAGTTGTCAATAAATTTATCATTATCAATCATTGATGTAAGAGGTAAATCCTTGTGATCTAGGACTACCTCCTCTGGTTATGGCTCAGGTAGCAAAAACTTAGCATCCTCCCTCCTGTACCTTAGGAATAGACCTAAAATCCCCTACACTAGGCCAAACTACCTATGAACTCTATCAAATGGGATGAGATTAGTTTCATCTTCTCTCCTCCCATAGATCCATCTTTGGCTTTGTAATAACAATATATGATAGCTATAGAAGGCCCACCTAGGAAAGCTGGCATACAACCTTCAAACCACATCCCCCATAACCAAGCCATCCAATACATCCCTAAACTAGTCAATACCTCTCGCACCTCCTCCAACTCATGTGAGTGCATAGTCACCCCTCCACTTTATGAATCCCACTTTGAAATCCATCTAAGTGTAGCTCTTCCATAGTATCCCTAATAGTCTCAAAATCTTAATGTACTCATATGCCCAATAATGTATTAAAAAACTCACATTGATCTCATACCTCCTATGATCTCAAAATTTGTAGAGATCCATGTATACCTGAACTAGAAAAACTAATGCCCACCTAAACACTATCCTACCAAGAAACATCTCCACCAATACACCCAATAACAGATAAAAAACCCACCCACTACTCAAATCTAATAATGTAAAATAAGACATTGCCATCATCATCACAGTCATCAAATGCCTCTCACCTCAAGCCCTCTGGTATAAGGGCCCATAACTAAACCCATCAGCATGCCAACTATAAAGGTCCTGATCCTCACCATATAGAAGATCCATCTACTCATTCCTCTCCTCCATCCCTATACAATATATCAACTCCACCTAAATGGGTAGTCATGTAATCATGTGAACATCCTCTAGTAGGATTGTCATCTCTCATATTAGTAGGAAGAAGGTATTCATTGTTGGATCCCATTTCTCAATGAGGGCCATGATTATTACTACATCTCAAGGTAGGTGTTGGTAGTGTCTCATATCTCTAAGGCTAACTTCCTCCATATGTGTTGAATCATCCCTGATCATCCCTCCATGGACCTCCACAAATATCCTAGGAACCTGATCCCTCATCTAGATCTAAACTTATGCTTACAAAAATTCAAGTTAACACACACACACACACACACTTAGTTTTCCATTTTCATTGTTCATTTCTATTTAATTCATTCATTCTACCCAAATACACCTCTATATCAACCTAAACCCACCTAAATCAACATATTCCAATACTAACCCATAACCATTACCTCTAAAAAATTACCTCTAGCACTTGAAAGTGACCCTCACCCCCAAAAATTTCAATACCTAACCTAACCTATCAAACCAAAGATCGAACTCTTTTATATAAAAACACCTATTCTGACCCAAAACCATTTCAGCACATCCTATCCTAGCCTACACTTGACATTTTAACTATTATAACATTTTAAAACCCATTTTTCCTAATTCTTTTATCAACCCACATTCACTAATCAGCTTACCATTGATGGTCACATGACCTTTTGGCTTTGGTAGTTAACCATCAATGGTCAAGTTTGATTGTTGATGGTTAGGTTGAACCATTGATAGTCACTATGTGTGACCACTAGTGGAAAACCACCTGACCTTACCTTCCTAAAACCCAATAAAAAAACAAAATTTAATAGATAAATTACCTAAATCTATCCTATATCCTACCCCTAACCCAAATATTCTTTCAATTTTAAATTTCATCAGCCAATTTTTCAAATCACAAATAAAACCTAAATCTAGGTCAAACCCCCCAAAACCCTACCAAAATAACCACAAACTACCCAAATTCAACTTCAAAATAACCAAATCTACTAAATCTATCAATTTAAAACACCACCTACCTCATTCCTTGATCATTGTCAAGGATAAAGCCCACATCTCATTGCTTAGCTACATCCTTGTCCACCCTACATCCTCAGTCCTAATATATCACCTCACAACACACTTTCAACCAATCAACACTCATCAAGTCATCAAAATGCTCAGTCATCCCTCTCACACAAAATGTCAGATTACTAACTTACTAAATGCATAAAAAGCATGGAAGTCAAATTATAAAAAGTGAAAATGAAATTTCATTTTTAATTTTTATGTTTCATGGTTTTAGGGTTTCTTCCTAACCATTGATGGTCAAGGTGACCATCCATGGTCAATCTTGGGACCCCTGACTATCAATGGTTAGGAAACCCACACTTAAATATTTATTTGGCAGCCATACCTAAGTGCCAAATTTTTGGATATTACCTTCTCCCCCAAACCAAAACCAACGTTTGGAGAATACCCTCTTTGACTAACCAACTACCCAACCACATCCACCTTGATATTGGCCATTTTTGGCCTAAACTATCACACACTCTATGATGACTTTGCATGGTCTTTTTGACCATACCAACCAACCTTTCCATGTTGAACATTTGAAATTTAAACCACCTCATGCACCACCAAATTATTTATGTTTTTCAAAGGAGTAATTCCTACCTCAAATACCTATGAAAAAACTAACCCTATTGAGGAGACTCAAGAGGAATAACCCAATCAGCTATGCCTAATGTTGTGGCTTGGTTACCCTTTCACCAATCCTTCTAAAATTGACCTTATTTTTACTGACATTGGCAACCTTAGTCTTTATATGATCTTATATATCACACTTAGTCACATTTTGTGCATAGGTTTATGCTTTAAATGCTCAACCACCCTTGTCACCAACCTTGTGACTCACCATAAACCACTTATCAAACCCCAAATTGATTTTGGTTTTACCTCATTAACTCTTAGTTTGAGGGGGAACACCTTGTCCCATACTCAAGGAAACTAGACCTTTGACCAAACAATCCATTTTTGTTTTTTTACTTGTTAATTCAAAGACACATAACAAAAAATGGCAAAATGTAGAGACTAGAAAACTACACACAATGGATCTAGATGTTGAAATGTTTCAAGACCCACCAGGGACCACCTAACCCTTTTTGACCCATTGACCAACCCATCAAACCTTGATTCTAGTTATCTACTTAGTTAACTAAATTCACTAACTTACTAGCTAACCTTAACCCAACCCCTTTTAACTCACTTTGACCAATTTTCCTCTAAAACTCAAATGTCGATGGTCAGCTTGATTGCTGACAATCAGGTCTTCCTCATTCTTATACAAATACTAGTTATATGCAAGATAACATGGCATAATTAAATAAGTCACCTTACTCAATGCTAAAAAACTATGAAGAATCAAAATTATCAAGCCAACCTCTTAGGGAACCTTCTATCCTCCATTTCTCTTTCCTTATAAAAGGAGGGGAGTAGGAAGTGAGAAAGGATCCATCCATCAATCAAAAGTGCATTCTAGCATACAGGTATTCAATCTTCCTATCCAGTCTTCCTCTAGAAATTCAATAATAATAATAACAAAAATCTAACCCTCTACTAAAATTGCTCTTAAGGCAAAGTACTGTTACTCTACCAAAATTGCTTTAGCCATCAACCATCAACCATTTAGCAAGTAACAGGTATATTTGTACTTCAATCTTGTTATTTTGGTTTTTGACCTTTCTCCGAATCAAACCTTTTTTTCATCTTTATTTCTAACTCATAGACCCTTAAATAGGCCTTTATCTAATCTCTGATCTAGTCTACAACTCTTTGTATGAAAATCTTTATAATCCATAAGAACCATTAATGGTCACCTAGATCATTGATGGTCACATACAACTATTGATGGTTTACCCAACCTTCGATGTTCAACCTAACTATCGATGGTCACCTATAACTACTGACAATCATTATGGCATAAAATAACAAGTTATTTCCAACCCTTTACCCCTAACCAAATCTAACTTTCTATGTCCTTACCTAGTTATAGATCCCTATATAATTTTCTAAACTTGACCCAATCCATTTTAGCACTAGTATTGACCCACTTTTGCTATATTTACTTTATTTTCATTATCAAACATCTATTCCTTCTTGTAATTCATTTTTTTACTTTTTATTATTTAATTCAAGTATCTTCATTTTATCTCTTTCAACTTAATTATTATCAAAGAGTGAATTGATAGCCTCCTATCAAGCTCATGCTTCTTAGATCTAGCTCAGGCTAGGTAGTCCACCTAACTATATTTCTAATAACCCCTTTGTTAGTGCTTTCTTATCTACAAGTTATTCCTTCCAAGATAAAGAGGAGATCTCCATACTCATTTGGATTACACGTGAATCAAAAACTAGGTTCTTCTACCATACACTTATTACTAGTTTTTCATTTATTTCCTTTCATAAGAAATTACAAAAATTAAGAAAAACACTTGCTTGTCCTTAATCTAAAATTGATAAAATTGAGAGCATTAAAAAATCTCTAATTTGACTTCAACATACATTCATACCACAAAACCACCTTGAGCATGCTAGAATAATGTCAACAGACCTTTCTATGCAAAAAAATCATCTTGATAACTCACAAATTTTCCACCAAGAAACCTTCAATATGATCCTACAAATTGATAACACCTTTTCAAGACCACATTCTTCTTCAAACTAATAAATGTCTTCATGAATCACAATAAAGACATTTCTACTTCACAAGGACCTAGAATAGAGGAGAATACCATTCCTCATCATAGGACAAAAGAACCTTCTTCTTCTTCTTCTTCCTTTTCTTGATTGAAATAACTTGATTAACATCCATCTCTTCTTTGGCTTCCTTTATAATGCATGATGAAAACATAGGTTCTTAGCATATCTCTTTAACTAATACCTTCTCCTATTTGAAAGCAGACAATAATAACTCTTTACAATCATGAAACTCCTTTTTATCTAAAAAATCTTCAACTACAACAAATAAACCATCAAATTGAGATCCTTCTTTTAGATTCTCCTTGGCCTTGAATGGTATAACTAACTTGATTCTTGGATCATCCACCTTCTTCTCCATTTGGACTAATATCAAGCTTCCTTGGCACTCTTGAGACATCTCCAAAAAATATTCCTTTTCTATAGTATCAAAAGTTTGATCCTTGAACTCAACAAGACTAGCCTTCACTGCCTTAGGTCTCCACATCATGTTTTGACTTTTGATATGCTTTATAGAAGTCTCTTTCTTATTTAGATGACTTGAGGGCTTATAAAACTCACTAAGACAAAGTATATAAATATGACCTTTTTTATCACAAATGAAACAAATAGCATCATTCATACCTTTTGATAGATTTGAATTGTGATCAATCTTTGGCTAAAAACTCCTTCTATCATAGCTCCATGAATGTCCATACTTGACTGACTTCCTTCTACAATCCTTATCTCTATTACCATACTTATTACATGTATAACAATGACCATGGAATAAACTAGCATACCTTGAAGAATTTGGTTGTCTAATAGACCTTATTTCATTTCTTTTAAAGACTACATTCTTCTTAGCTTGCTCAAGCTCTACATATTCCTTTTCTATCTTGTCCAACTTGTCTATGAGTTGTTCATACTCTACTCTCAAGGAATAAATAAAAGTATTCAAGTCATAATGGTCACCTTGCTTTGAACTCACCTTGGTATTGGCTTCTTCTAATTGATTCTTGATATATCTACACTCTTCTTCTCTTGATTTTAGGCTACCATTTGAAACCTCTAATTTACCACTAAGATCTTTGATGACCTCCTTATCCTGCTTAGCTTATTTAGCCATTTCATCCTTAAATCTACATGTTTTATCTTCAATATACTTGATCAACTCATGATACTTCTTATCATCTCTATTGGTATTGCCTAATAAAATTCCCTCAAGAAAATTGACTCATGCTTCAAGACCTATGATCACATACTTCATATTATGATTCTTCTTTATGATCTCAGCTTCTCAATCTAATTCTTCTTCCTCACTATCATAAAACACTTATTCTTCACCACTGTCATGGAAAACCTCTTCATCATACATGATTTCCTTTTCTTTTGAACAACTTTCTTATTTTGAACTCAAACTTGCCTTGGAATCTTCTAGATAAACCTTGGGATCAATGATAAATTTATCATCCTATTTAGCATATTTTTTCAAAGTACATATCTACTCTTTAATTTCCTTGATCATAGCCTTACACTATTGATTCTATTTCTTCAACTGTTTAACCATCTTATACTACTTAGGATCTCCTACAAATTGTTAAGCTTCCTCCAAAGGACCTACTATGATACCAATTATTGGAGGTATAATATGACTCAGAGGGGGGTGAATCAATCAACCAATGTTTCACTTTCATATCGTTTATCATTCATTCATTGACATTCATGAATCAATATAATAAGCATATTCAACTAGATTACCATCAAAACATGAATAAGAGAAACACATCACAACACAACATCTAATGTGGGAAAGCCTTATGGGGAATAAAACCTGCTCTCAAGCCTACAAACACATGGACTACTTCTCTTAAAAGGTATTACAAACATGAGACTTTAGTGGAACACCCATTCCATAAGGAGCACTTGCCCCTAGGATGGTTAAGTCATTCTAACCTAGATTTAATGAAATACATACTTCACAAGGAGAACCTACCCCTAGGATGGTCAAGTCCTTATGACTTAGATTTAGTGAAACACCTACTCCACAAGGAAAACCTACCCCTAAGATGGTTAAGTCTTTCTATTTGAGATTTAGTGAAACATATGCTTCATAAGGAGCACCTACCCCTAGGATAGTCAATTTTTCTAACCTAGATGTTGAGCACCCTTCCAATACCTATGATATGAACATCTCCTAAACACTAATTAACTACCAATATGATGGATATACAATCTATATTATCCCTTTTCACTTCTTCACATAACCACAAACATCTAGAACCACCTTTTGGATAACTCTACACTTCCCAAAAACAAATATGTCATAACCTTAACAACATGAACAAATGGTAATACACACAGTCCGCAATATTATCTATCTCTCAAATCAACCATCAAGATTACATAAACATCATCTATCCTTTTCTCACACTCAATACATCAAAAACATCCTTTTATATCACTCTAGACCTCTTTTCTCATTCTCAATCTTCAAACCTACAACATCACTATTTTTTACATCAAAAATATGACCTATAGGTCATATACACAATCATCAACTTGATATTATCTATAACCCATCCAATGGGCACTCTCCCTTTCTTATATCCTTCACTCCACAACACTCACACATACCTCTCTTTCAAAAGTCTTCAAACCTATAATAAAATTATTTATGACATCATGAATATGACCTATAGGTTATACACATAGTCATCAACCTACTATGTTATTCAATTCATACACTATCACCCTTATTATCCTTTACCTCTCAACTCTATACTCTTCCTCCACTTAGAGACCCTTCACATAAGTCTAAAAATCATCACCTTTGATTTCACCTTTTATAGAGCCTTCAAGATTATTATCTTCTAGGTCAGCCATAATACTTGAATTAACCCTTAAAACATCTTATATATCTCAATAGCATTCCCATAGGTTGGACATAATATCCATGGGTCACCCTTAAGAATCTACATCTTTCAATTAGGCCTTAGTAGCCCTTATAGGTCTCATGGAGACCTATTCCCCCATTTATCACTCCATTGAGTAAAATAAGAACACAAGATCACTTTTAAATACATGGGTCCATTCCATGTGATCATTATTACATCCTCAAATTATTACTCCCACCAAAACATTCTTTTCCTAAAGCACAATTTACTTAAACAACATTTTGTACATAAAAACACCATGAACAAACACATAGTTAGCTTTTGAGCATTTGTTCATATTGAATATGAATTGTTTAAACCTCAAAAATCTATACAAATTATCCTCATAAAATATAAAACACTCTCAAATATCTCATTCCCCTTTAAACATCCAAATACCATCAAGTACAACTGAAATATCCTTCTCAGGTCACTTATAGAACATGGTTAGACATATAGTCAACTTTGGAGCTCAATAACTTTGAATATATAAACATTCAAAACTTATAACTAGGTCTTATAAATGTGCCTTGAAGTATTCTAAAATTTTTATTTTTACTACACCTTTGAATTCATCCTAGATCAAAATATATGAGCAAAATACTCAACACTAGTTTTTTCCTTTGTTATTTAAATGGCAACAGACACAGTTAAACATCAAACACTTTGTCATCATATCATACCCTCTCATAGATTTAAAAAATACACATAATCAATCTTCCTCAAAATAATATGATCTTTACCATTGTTTATTATTAAATATTGAACATGTTGACCTCATCTCGTGCACCCTTACAATATTTATCAAACATGCACCATCAATCTCCTCAGATCAATGAGGTCTTTATGTTGAAATGATCACCATTATATCTTGATCATAAATCCAAAAATTATATCATTTATAACCCTAAATTCCTTCTAAACACTTTTCTATTAGTCCATGTGCATGTGCCACTTGGCAATCCTACGTGCTTTGATGACTCTTTGACTTGTCTCGCACCATAGATCTACATATATGAAAACCCACTCACCGTTTATCTCTATCTGATAGGTTTCAAACTCATAATTAGATATCTAAAAATTATAATTCTAACAATTGTATCCTTATCTATTCACATTAATTTCATGTCATAGATCTATGATGTGATTAAATGCACAGTGTTATATCTCCTATTGCAAAATTGGCTAAGTATGGGAACTTAGTGAACTTCTATCTAAGAAGCCAACTTTTCACCTTAATAACTTTTGCTCTGTCAATATTATGACATAAAATTTGAACCACACAAACAAATTTCATAGGCTAATCCATTTTTATAACAATTTTATCATAGAACTTTCACATACATGAAATATAATGTCGTCAATATGCCTACTCAAAGTTTTCTATACAAAATTAATTATGCCTAGATAAACATAATGAAGAACTAGATGAACACCATGCATTACCATAAGCATTTTAAGAAATATTGACACCCCATAGGACCTCTAAAACATGATCTAATCATTTATAACATTTATAAACTTCTTATCCAATCATATACCAAATATCATGCTTATAGGCTAGGCTACCAAGCCTATGCTAACACACTATTCACAAGCTTGTCTTCTCTCCTTCATGGGAAACCACATCAACATGATACATACAATATGAGAAGCCTTAAATAATAATTACCTTAGCTCATATTCATCAAAATCATAACTTGCACAACGTTAGGTTCAAACTCATCATCATCATGACATTGTAGACACCGTAATTGTGTCTAACCCTTGTCATCCTCCCCTTAAACCCCCATTTTAGTTTTCCATGCCTATTTAACCCCTGTCGACCATTTTCCTATGAGCCTTGACCCTAGCAACATGTAAAAATGAGCAAAAAGCTAAAGTTAGCCTTTTGTCCCCATTCTGCATCTGCCGATGTTGGTCACTACCCGACCGACATCGCCGACGTCGGTCACTTATCGGCCGACGTTGGCAGCCCTATTGGCATCGATTATCCTTAACACTACATTCTCAACCCGAATGCAAGAACCATTATCCATTATTCATTATCCATTTGGTTACCAATCTATTTCTCGATCGGTTATCAGACCTTCCTTCGTATCAATCAATGACCTCTTCATTCAGATGATCAACCAATTTCTTGCATCTAACCAATTTCTTGCATCCAACCAATCTGCATCGAATCTCTCACATTTTCTCTCTCTTCGATATACGTATTCTACTTCAGTCATCTTGCTGGAGGTCTGCTATATCAAACTTTTGTGACACAGCGACAACATCAATCATGTCTCTGACTCTATTTTTAGCGTATAACAGTTAAGCTTTGCTCTATGTTTTTGTTTTACTCTTTGGTTATTATTTTTTTATTTGATATCATTACCTAGATTTAGAGTTAGACCATAACCCCGATGTTATTTCCACTCGTATTACCTCTATCCACCCTGTCTGGAAAATACAGTCTGTAACTCTGCCCAGATCCCTATACAAAACCCTCAAACAAATCCCTCTGACTCCTAAACCAGCTTCCCAAATCCTTAGACAAAAACTTCAGACCCTTCTACAATCCAAAAACTCTATCTAGACCCGACCAGACCTTGTCCAAAACTATTTCCCTGACTGACGCCGGTCATTACCCCGATCGATGCCAGCACTTCAACCGACGTCGACACTCTTCTTGACTGACGTCGGCACAGAGACCGACACTGGTGACTGTGCAGAGTAGTTTGTTGCATATCAGGTACGCATTCTACTTTTTATCTTTTATTTTCTCTCATTCTATCTTTCATTATTTCTACTTCAGTCAAATATTCTATTTTTTATTAGTGGGTTGATATCCCTTAAGGAAGTCTTCATACTTCAGGGATCAAGTGTTTGCTTGATAGCCCACCGTCTCTTCATCTAACATTTTTTCATGTTTAGTCTCTTTTTCTTCGCAGGTGTCATTCCTCCATAGCCAAAGAGGAGTACCTTCCAACGTCTGATTTCGGTGCGCACGACTATATCCAGGTATCTTCTAACCCTAGACCATCTCTTAGTTTCTCATTTCTATCTTTTGAATGTGAAAGCAAAATTAGCATAGAAACATTCTGGCATGCCCGGTGGGACCCTAGGGCCTTCCTTGGGTTCTTTCTTTCTTTCATTCATATAGGTGCATTAGGTTCCTTTCTTTTTGCCTCTTTTGTCTCTTCTAAATGACATCATAAGCAGGAATAAAAAGAACTTTTCTTTTCTTTCTTGCACTTCTAGACTAGTCAAAACTCATATTCTTCGACTCTTTCTCCATTCATCTTCATATGAACAAACATTTTGACTTGGACTTAAAACACATTGCACTTTCATTTCTGTTTGCTTGCATTTCTTAGATCACACTTAGTAATTAATAAATGCATATTGAATTAATCTAGTCCACTTGATGTTACACGACCAAACCACTTGCACAAAACAAACATCTTAACTTACCTGAGACAAGGCCCGACTGGGATTTCATCCCCCAGTGGATACCTTACCCGTCCTAGTGATCCTACTTGGATTTCATCACCAAGGGGAAAGCCCACTCTGTTCTCTGGCAGAGTCTAATCTATAGGGGAAGTATATTTTGGCTAAGCGGGGCCAATTTATTACTGGACTTGTGAAGTGAGGGGAGCTTGCTCCTTAGCACCAGGCCTTGTACAAAACCTAACACAGACTTCTTGAGCACCATAACTAACCTAAAACCATCCATAGACTACTTTTTCTAGGACCTGACTCAAAATCCAATCTTCCTCTACACACATTCTAAGGCATAAGCCACTATAATCTTAATAATTTACTCCTAGGGTTTTAGGATCTGCTTGTGTTCTTCATCTTTTCTATTCTTATTTTCTTGTTTGAGCTTGTGAGGACGTTCTTTCTTGCCTTGAATGGTTCTAACTCGTACTCAAGCCAAGGCTCTAGTCAATCACGCGAGGCATCACCCGCTTCTGTCTACCCCGTCCATAACCAGTCCTATAATGGAGTTCAACTCAGAGACTGAAAGAACTCCTACTAGACCATCCCTGACCCAAATGCCTATTGTCCCAAAAGGGGACCAAGATTTTGCATGATTTTTGGACCTCAACGTCAAAGCCTTGTAGCACTATCTCGCAAATAGCCGAACATGAGACTCCTTGGGTAACCCAATCTATGGAATGCCGACCTCTCTTCTTGAAATTACGGCCGTATCAACAGCATCCGTAGTTTAACATTTTGACACCTAGGCTATGGCCTCGACCAATGAGCAGCCTTTGACCAACCATCTAAGTGTGGCCTCTCCCTCCATCTTTGGGCCCACTTCCACTGGGGTTTCGGCCCCCTATCAACCTCAGCCCAGTCAACAACTTTCTACCCCCTTTCAGAATCTGGTCATCTCTATTCTGCCTACCCTGGCCCCTATCAACACTAGGGTGGCTACCTATCCATTAGCTCATTTTAGCACTAACCAACCCCCCATGGCAACATCAAGCCTAGCCGTGCCTTCTACCCAACCATCCTTAGTCTTCTCTTCTATCCCTATGACTAGTCATCTGTACATTGTGCCCTTACTGGTACAACTGACTATGTCATATGCCTCTTCTAGCCTCTTTCAAGTGCTTTACAATCTAGGGGGTACTCCACCTGCCAATTCATCAGTAGATATCACCAAAATGCTGATGGACAAGATGTCCAGCCTAGAGACCTCCATTTCCAGCTCACGCAAAACTCTCTCATACGAACAAATTTGCAACGAGCCCATCCATCCTTCCGTTCCGATCTGACCATATCCTAGCCAGTGGGAACTTCCTAAGTTTTCTCATTTTCAAAGCAAGGAAGACCCACAATAGCACTTATGAGCATTCAGACATGCCTGTTACCTTATTGCCCACGATGATGCGTTGCTCTTACGCACATTTCCTATGTCTCTCTCAGGTGCTGTACTTGACTGGTACAACTCCCTTACCAGCCATTCCCTCTTCACGTTCACTCAGCTGGCCCAGCTCTTCTTCGATCATTTCTCTATCAACATCACCAAGAAGGTCCCAATCACAGACCTCTATTCTATCTGCCAATTCGAGGATGAATCCATTACTGATTTCGTTGCTCGATGGAGGGGCCTTATCAATCAACTCTCCTTTTCTTTACCCCAACCTAAGCTTATTGAACTTTTCTCCCAAGCCTGTGCCAGACATATTTCTTCCACCTTGAGGGTTCAAACCTTCCGCACTTTTGACGAAGCCTTCACGATGGCCCATAAACTTGAGTTACATGTCATCGAGGAGAATAAAGTCAAGTTGCAGAGCAAGAATCCTAACTCCAAGACCAATGACTCCTCTTCTAAGCCTTGCTCATCCAATCCTAAATCTAAAGCTTCAGCAAATTCTATGGTCGTTAGATCTTCCTCCTCTTCACCTTTAACTAATCAGCCTAAGCCATCCACATCTTAGAGTGCCACCTGCCAATTTTAGCAGAGATACATACAGCGACAGTATACTCCACTCGGGGAATCATACGCGTCTATGCTAGAAAACTCATCAAACAGGGGGTCCTTAATCTCCCCCAAATCTAACCACCTCCATAATTTGATCCCTCATGTGCCATCCCTACGTGGTATAGGGAAAATGACTTTTGTAACTACCACTGTGTTAAAGGACATGACACAAGAAACTGTAAAACCCTTAAAAACATCATCTAAGACATGCTGGAAAAGGGTGACCTCATCCTCGACAATCCCAATGCACCACCTAATCAGGGCATCAACATCTTCAAGCAACCATTCCCCAATCATCCACCAACTCAGAACAATATCCAGACCTTGAATGACAACATCCATGAACACAATATACGAACAGTCAATACGGTCTTGCCCTTCATCCCTGACCAACCTCAAGAGGTTAGTCCATCTATCAGTCCACCACGTGAGGACGAACCTCTTTCCCCAGTTAGTTCTCCATCAACCTCTCTCATCTTGGAGGATGCCTCGACCTTACCAGCACCACCAGTTTCACCATCCTCCTTCCTGCTGCCCATGGAGGACCTAACCCTTCCTACTCCTCGACCGCAAGTGGAGGGCACAATCATCCCTACTCTTTACCCACTTAAGGAGCCTCATTCTTCGATTTCTTCTCCACCCAGGGAAGAACCTACCTCTCCTTTATCTCCAACCATAGACAAACCTGTCATGACTCCATCATGCCTTGGGTTTGAAACCACTACACCGGTCTCATCTTCAACCCCACAACTGACCACATCTTCTCAAGAACCCAAACCTCATCCCACATCTTCTCAACCATTTTTCTGACTAGTGGAGAAACTCAAACTTCTCCCTTCTAGGAAAGTGGAGCATTAGGGATTGTGGGAGCGTCTCATAGCTCTTCAACATGCCCATGCCCTCTCATCTCATGCAGCTAATCCTCCCAAGGCAAAATCTCCCAAGACCTTTAACAAAAACTAGACTCTCATTTCTAAGCCTCAACCGACCCCATCAAAACCAAAACCTGCATCTACCCCATCTAAACCTATCAAGTCACTTGGCATTCACCCTGTCTCCAACCTCACTCATCCACAAGTGAAGGTGGACCTAGACTAGACCTCGACTAATAGTACTCTTCAACCCAAGTCACAAAAGACTGCTAAACCATAGAGGCGAATGCCTCCTCCTCTGTCATCATTGCCCTCCATTTTGGGCCCCCATCCTTCGACCCTAACCAGAGTCCTTCCCACTCTGACTTCTAATCAAAACTAGTTGCCTCCTTTACTTCCTTTGCCTACCGCTCACCTACCCTCTCCCAAAAGGGTGATACCTCTCATGAAGAAAGTACCGTCTCCACCTGTCACCGTACCGTCAATCCAAAAGGTGGTACAAAAGCCTCCTCCAACTTTGCCTGAGCAAAAGTCACCAGTATTGCACACATCGACGAGCACAGACCCTTTAGTGGGCTCATACTCTTTGATCTTGCATCGAATTTTGTAGACTTCTAGCATAACCCTTCTGCCCATCAGGCCCTTCCAACCTCTTAGGTCTAAGCCCTCCTAGTTCGATGACATGAAAATTTGCTTATATCATCATATGCCAGGACACGATACCGAGACTTGCTATGCCCTCAAGACCGTCATTCGCCGCTATCTGGAGAAAGACACTCTTCTATTTGAGGACACTCTCGACCGACCCCTGACTCCTTCTCATAACCCTCTGACCTCTTCAGACCCATCAACATCTCATCAATAGACCATGACCCCTTCATCTCCTTCACCCCCTATCTTCGAAATCAATGCCATTCACATAACCACTAGGTCACAAAAGGACAAGGCAAAGGAAAAAGCTGCCATTCCTTAGACCTGCCCTTTCGTCTAGCCACCTCAACCGCCCAAGCCTAAAATTTCTATCCTTGGCGTGCCTCAACCCTCTTCTTCTTCCTCTTCAGGGGTAATTCATGACTCTATGTTGAAACATCTTCACCAGATGCCTATGAAGATGTCCCTTTATGACCTTATCCAAACCTCACCCCAACATCGTCAAGCCCTCATCAGAGCCCTGTAGGCAGCAGAGGTTCAACCTGAGTACCCCCAGCCACTTGCTACCCTTGTCCACTGTTTAGCCCCTGTTGCCTCCATCACATTCAATGATTCTGAGATTCCCACATCCAACACAGAAGATCAAGATGCCACCCTCTTCATCACTACCTATGTTGATTAAACATGCATTAAATGCATTATGATCGATGGAGGTGCTAGCATCAACATTATCTCCACCCATGCCTTTGAATAGTTAGCTCTTCCCAAGAATTGCATCTCCAAAACTGATGCAATCTTGCATTCCTTTAATGACACCACTGCCACAAACATTGGCACAGTCATCCTTCACATTTGCATTGGTCCACGCACAGTCTCAGAGCTCTTCTATATCATCGAAGGAGAGTTTTAATACAACATCTTGCTAGGCCGGCCCTAGATCTGCGCCATGTCTTGTGTCCCCTCCACCCTGCACCATTTTGTGAAATTTGAGCATGATGGGCAAGTCCATACCATTCCCACTGACCCTTCACCCTTCAAAACTTGTAACACCACCTACCATCCAAATGATGTTCTCATTCCTATCAAGCCATCAACCCCGGCACCACCTCCATCTACAAAAGCGTCAACCAGTTTGCAACCAGCGGTTGCCCTCACACCTCCCCTTCAAGCAACGACCACAGATCCCATGGAAGACATCTTCCAAAGACTTTCATTGGGGGAATATCACTTTTTGGCCTTAGACATGTTCCAAACTCCACAAGAGTATGGACGCCTTCATCACAGCCCTAGTTATGACCATCAGATAAGGATGATCGTGCCTTATGGTCCTCCTCACCTCCAAACCAACCTTGTCTATGGGGGGCTTGATCAAGCTCCTACTAATTGCAATCCTCTTTCTTCACCTCAACCTTTCACATCAAACTTCTCATTTCTTAGTAACCCTGCCTTTGCACACATTTACCTTTACAGGTGTGCATGGAAGGGTTTTGGCTTCGAACACTATGAACAGGGCTCCCATCAGCCCATCAAACCACTCAATGATGATGATGCCAAGAAATAGTATGGCCTGGGATATCACAACCCCACTCAGACTCCTACAGACCTTTGTCCTGAACCAACCATTGACCAATCTCCTCTAGGCTCACCCATTCCTCCTCCACCTACGGAGTCGGTGGTTTCCATCCCTCCTAGTTTTTTTCCATAAACACCATCCGCCTGGAACCCTTGACTTATAAGCTCAATGGGGTGTCCAGGTCTCTCCCTCTCATTTTTCCCAGCATGGTAGAAGATGAGTCGGCAACCATTCATACTGTCCACTGTGTTGATGATGACGCCATTCTTTCCTACATGGGCATCGATGACTCTTTCATCCAGCGCTCTCTCCCTTTTGAGACCCAAGTTATGTTAAATGAATCAACCATTGACATCAACCTCCCTTCTTCTGATGTTCCTCACATCTTAAAGATTGGACAATCTTTAGACGCTCAGGAGCAGCTTGACTATACCCAGTTCCTCTCAGACCATAGCAAGGCCTTTGCCTAGACCTACCATGACATGCTTGGCATCGACCCCACCATCGCTACCCATAACATTGTCACCAAACCAGAGGCTAAGCATGTTAGGCAAAAGCTTCCAAAGATGCATCCTCGCATTGCCCTCCTTATCAAAGAGGAGCTTTAGTGCCTCCTTTTTGTCTCCTTCATCCAGCCCATTGATTATCTTTAGTGGGTCTCTAACATCATCCCAATTACCAAGGCAACTGGGGGGATCCAGATCTACACAGACTATCACAACCTTAACCTAACCTGTCCCAAAGATGACTTTCCTCTTCCTAACATTGACCAGCTTGTTGATCTCATGGTTGGCCATGAGATGCTATCTCTCATGGATGGGTTTTTAGGATACAATCAAATCCTAATTGCTCTAGAAGATCAGCACAAGACCACTTTCATTACCCCATGGGGGACTTTCTGCTATCGAGTCATGCCTTTCAGCTTGAAGAACGCAAGTGCCACTTATCAGCGTGTCATGACCTACATTTTCCACAATCTCCTCCATAAAATCATGGAGGACTATGTGGATGACCTTCTCGACAAGTCCAAGCTTCACCGTGACCATTTAACCATTCTCAAAATCATCTTCTCTCACCTTCTTCAATATAATGTCTACCTTAACCCCAAGAAATGTGTCTTTGGGGTCCTCTCCGACAAGCTTCTCAGCTTTATCATTTCTTTTTGTGGCATCGAGATAGATCCCACCAAGATCTGTGCTATCCTCGAGATGCCACCCCTGACCAATCTCAAGCAGCTTCGCAGTCTACAAGGGAAGCTCCAGTCCATTCGCTATTTCATCTCATAGCTTTCTGACCACTTCCAACCTTTTCATCATCTCCTTAAGAAGGACATCTCTTTTACGTGGGATAAGGACTGTCAAGAGGCTTTTGAAGCCCTTAAACGCTATCTAGTCTCTCCACCAGTCCTCATTCCACCTAAAGATGATCAACCCTTCTGTAGACACCAAAATCGTGTCAACTCCCCTGGTCATCCCCCGTCTTATTCTTCTTCGCCTATTTAACTCTTGTCGATCACTTTTTCCACCAGCCTTGACCCTGGCAGCATGTAAAAATGAGCACAGAGCTAAAGCTAGACTCTATCCCCATTGTGCATCTGCCGACGATGGTCGTTACCCAACCAATGTCACTGACGTCGGTCACCTATCGGCCGACATCGGTAATCCTGCCAATGTCGGTCATGTTACCGTTATCCGTTATCAGTTATCATTTTGTTCTCAATCAGTTTCCCAAATGGTTATCGAACCATCTCTCAAACCGTCCTTGGCCTTCATCAGCATCCACCAATCGATCAATCAACTAACTAATAAATCAATCAATCCATCGAGCCCAAACTCTGACATTCACAGACTCTTGCAATCAACACTCTTGCGATCAACCAACTCTGGCATCAACCAATCTGCATTCGCTTTAATCTGTTATTACACAGACAACTTCAACAATGTCAATCATGTCTTCACACTGTGACAGGTAAGTATTCTCATCTGTTTATTTTTATCTTTGGTTATTGCTTGCTTGTTATTTCCATACTCTATATTCTATCCAGACTCGACCTTCTGCAAATCCCTAGAGCCTGTTTAGACTCGACCTTATCCTGACTAGACCCTGTCCCAACTCAACTAGAACCTATCCAAAACCTTGCCAAGACTCTGCCCTGACTTTATCTCGACTCCATCAGACTCTGTCTCGACCCTGTCAAGACCCTGTCCCAACTCTGTCAGACCTTCTGCAACTCATCCAGACTTTGTCCAAAACCTGCCCCGACCGACGCCGGTCACTACCCCGACCAACGCCGACAGTTTGACAGACGCTGGCACCTTCTCTGACCGATGCCGGCACCACAGAGACTGACGCCGACGACTGTGCAGAACATTTTACTTCATTATCAGGTATGCATTTTATTTTTTGTCCTTTATTTTTGTCATTTTATCTTCCATTTTATCTACTTTAGTCCAATATTCTGCTTTTTTATCAGTGGGTTGATATCCTTCTAGGAAGTCTTCGTACTTCCGAGATCGGGCGTTCACCTGATAGCCCACCATATCTTTGACTAACATTTTTTCCGTGTTTCAGTCTCTTTTCTTCGCAGGTGTCATTCCTCCACAGCCAAAGAGGAGAATCTTCCAATGTCTGATTTTGGTGCGCACAACTTTATCAGGTATCTTCTAGCCTTAACTATTTCTTTTAGTTTCTTATTTCTTCTTTGAATGTAGAAAGCAATTTTGCATAGAAACATTCTGGCACGCCCGGTGGGACCCTAGGGCCTTCCTTGGGTTCTTTCTTTCTTTTGTTCATATAGGTGCATTAGGTTCCTTCCTTTTCGCCTCCTTTCGTCTCTTCTTAAACGACATCATAAGCAGAACTAAAACAAACTTTTCTTTTCTTTCTTGCACTTCTAGACTAGCTAAAACTCATATTCTTCGACTCTTTCTCCATTCGTCTTCATACGAACAAACATTTCGACTTGGGCATTAAAACACTTTGCATTCATTTTTGTTTGCTTGCATCTTTTAGACCACACATAGTAATTAAACCGCATATTGAATTAATCTAGATCACTTGATGTTACATGACCAAACCACCTGCACAAAATAAACATTTTAACTTACCTGAGATAAGGCCCGACTGGGATTTCATCCCCCAGTGGATACCTTACCCATCCCAGCAATCTTACTTGGATTTCATCACCAAGGGGAGAGCCAACTCTGTTCTCTAGCAGAGCCTAAACTATAGTGGAAGTATATTTTGGCTAAGCGAAACCAACTAACCACTGGAATCGTGAAGTGAGGGGAGCTTGCTCCTTAGCACTAGGCCTGTATGGAAGCTAACATAGATTTCTTGAGCACCATAACAAAACTCGAAACCATCCATAGACTACTTCTTCTAGGACCTGACTCAAAAGCCAATCTTCCTCTACACACATTCTAAGGCATAAGCCACTATAATCTTAATAATTTACTTCTAGGGTTTTAGGATCTGCTTGTGTCTTCATCTTTTTTTTTAGTTCTTATCTACTTGTTTGAGCTTGTGAGGATGTTCTTCCTTGCCTTGAATGGTTATGACTCATAGCCAAGCCAAAGCTCTAGTCGATCACATGAGGCATCATCCTCTTCCATCTACCCCACCTACAACCAACCCTATAATGGAGTTCAACTCAGAAACTGAAAGAACTCCTACCAGACCATCTCCGACCCAAACGCCTATTATCCTAGAAGGGGACCAAGATTTCACATGATTCTTGGACCTCAATACCACAGCCTTGCAACACTATCTCACGAATAGCCGAATGCGAGACCCCTTTGGCAATCTAATTTACGGAATGCTGACTTCTCTCCTCAAAACTGCGGTCATATCAACGACGTCCGTAGTCCAACCCTCAGATATCCAGGTTGTTGCCTCAACCAATGACCAACCTTTTACCAACCATCCAAGTGTGGCCTCTCCTTCCGTCGTTGGGCCCACTTTCACTGGGGTTTCGGCGCCCTATCAATCTCAGCCCACTCAACCACTTTCTACCCCTTTTCAAAACTTGGTCGTCTCTATTCCGCCTACCCTTACTCCTATCAACACTAGGGTGGCTACCTATCCATTAGCCCATGTTACCTCTAACCAACCTCCCATGACAACATCAAACCTAGCCATGCCTTTTATCCAACCATCCTTAGTCACTTCTTCTGTCCCTACGACTAGTCATCCGTACGTTGCGCCCTTATTGGTATAATCGACTTACAATTTAGGAGGCGTTCCACCCACCAATCTGTCAGTAGATATTATCAAGATGCTGATGGATAAAATGTCCAACCTAGAGACTTCTATTTTTGGCTCACATAACACTCTCTTGTACGAACAAATCTGCAACGAGCCCATCCATCCTTTTGTCCCCATCAGACCATATCCCAGCCAGTGGGAACTTCCTGAGTTTTCTCATTTCCAAAGTAAGGAAGACCCATAACAACACTTATGGGCATTCAGACACGCCTGTTACCTTATCGCCCATGATGATGCGTTGCTCTTACGCACATTTCCCATGTCTCTCTCAGGTGCTGCACTTGACTGGTACAGCTCTCTTCCTAGCCATTCCATCTTCACGTTCACTCAGCTGGCCCAGCTCTTCCTAGATCATTTCTCCATCAATATCACCAAGAAGGTCTCCATCACAGACCTCTATTCTATTCGCTAGTTTGAGGATGAATCCATTGCTAATTTCATCGCTCGGTGGAGGGGCCTTATCAATCAACTTTCATTTTCCTTACCCCAGCTGCCTGCGCTAGACATATTTCTTCTACCTTGAGGGTTCAGACCTTCCGCACTTTTGATGAAGCCTTCACGATGGCTCGTAAACTTGAGTTACGTGCCGTCGAGGAGAATAAAGTCAAGTTGCAGAGTAAGAATCCTAACTCCAAAACCAATGACCCCTCTTCTAAGCCTTCCTCGTCCAATCCTAAATCTAAAGCTTCAGTAAATGCTATGGTTGTTAGATCTTCTTCCTCTTCACCTTCAACTAATCAACCTAAACCATCCACATCTATGAGTGCCACTTGCCAATTTCAGTAGAGATACATACAGCGACAGTTTACTCCACTTGGAGAATCATACGCGTCTATGCTAGAAAAACTTATCAAACAAGGGGCCATCAATCTCCCTCAGATCCGACCACCACCACAATTTGATCCCTCACATGCTATCCCTGCATGGTATAGGGAAGATGACTTCTGTAACTACCACCGTGTTAAAGGTCATGACACAGGCAACTGTAAAACCCTTAAAAACAAAATTCAAGATATGTTGGAAAAGGGTGACCTCATCCTTGACAATCCTAATGCCCCTCCTAATCAGGGTATCGATATCTTCAAACAACCGTTTCCTAATCATCCACCAACCCAAAACAACGTCTAGACCTTGACTGACAATACCCATGAACATAATATTTGAACAGTCAATATGGTCTCGCCCCTCATTCCTAACCAATCTCAAGAGGTGAGTTCATCCATTAGTCCATCACATGTGGACGAACCTCTTTCTCCAGTTAGTTCTCCCTCAACTTCTCTCATTTTGGAGGACGCCTCGACCTTACCAATACCACCAGTTTCACCATCTTCCTTCTTGCTACCCATGGAGGACCCAACCTTTCCTACTCCTCGACCATAAGTGGAGGGCACTATCATCCCTGCCCTTTACCCGCTTGAGGAGCTTCTTTCTCCAGTTTCTTCTCCACCCAGGGAAGAACCTATCTCTCCTTCATCTCCAACCAAACATGAACCTGTCATGACTTCACCATGCTTTGTGGCCGAAACTACCATACCCTCAGTCCCAAAACCGTCGACATCTTCTCAAGAGCCTAAACCTCATCCCGCACCTTCTCAGCCATTTTCCCGACTAGTGGAGAGACTCAAACTTCTCCCTTCTAGGAAAGTGGAACATCAGGGATTGTGGGACCGTCTCACAGCTCTTCAACAAGCCCGGGCCCTCTCATCTCATCCTCCCATGGCAAAACCTCCTAAGACTATAAACAAAAATCAGATTTCCACCTCTAGACCATCTACATCTCCATCAACCTCATCAAAACCAAAACCCTCATCTACTTCGCCTAAACCTATCAAGTCGCTTGGCGTTCGCCCCGTCTCCAACCTCACTCATCCACAAGTGAAGGTGGACTTAAACCAGACTTCAACTAATAGTAGTCTTCAACCCAAATCACAAAAGACTACCAAACCATAGAGGCGAACGCCTCCTCTTCCGTCATCATTGCCTTCCATTTTGGGCCCGCATCCTTCAACCTTAACCAGAATCCTTCCCACTTCAACCTCTAATCAAAATCAGTTGCCTCCTTTGCTTCCTTTACCTACCACTAGCCTACCCTCTCCCAAAAAGGCGGTACCTCTCATGAAGAGTGTATCGTCTCCACCTGTCATCGCACCATCAACCCAGAAGGTGGTACAAAAACCTCCTCCAACTTCGCCCAAGCAAAAGTCACCGACATTGCATACATCGATGAGCACGGATCCTTTAGTGGGTTCATACTCTTTAATCTTGCAACGACTTTTGCAAAATTCTAGCATAACTCTTCCACCCATCAAGCCTTTCTAACCTCTCGGGTCTAAACCCTCCTGATTCGATGACACGAAGATTTGTTTATATCATCGTACACTAGGACACGACACCGAGGCTTGCTGTGCCCTCAAGGCTGTCATTCATCGTTATCTAGAGAAAGACACTCTTCTCTTTGAGGATACTTTCGACTGACCCCTGGCTCCTTCTCATAACCCTTCAACCTCTTCAAACCCATCCACATCTCATCAACCGATTACAACTCCCTCATCACCTTCACCTCCCATCTTTGAAATCAATGCCATTCACATCACCACTAGGTCACAAAAGGACAAGGCAAAAAAAAAAGCTGCCATTCCTTGGACCTACCCTTTTATCAATCCACCTCAACCGCCTAAGCCTAAGATTTCTATCCTTGGCGCGCCTCAACCCTCCTCTTCTTCTTCTTCTTCTGGACCAATCCACGACTCCATGTTGAAACAACTTCACCAAACGCCTGTGAAGATGTCCCTCTACGATCTGATCCAAACCTCACCCTAACATCGTCAAGCCCTCATCCAAGCCCTACAGGCAGTGGAGGTCCAACCCGAGGACCCCCAACCACTTGCTGCCCTTGTCCACTCCTTAGCCCCTATTGCCTCCATTACATTCAACAATTCTGAGATTCCTACATCCAACATGGAAGATCAGGATGCTGCCCTCTTCATCACTACCTATATCGATCGGACATGCATTAAATGCATTATGATTAATGGGGGCACTAGCATCAACATCATCTCCACTCATGCCTTTGATCAGTTGGCTCTTCCCAAGAATTGCGTCTCCAAAACTGACGCGATCTTGCACTCTTTCAATGACACTACTGCCATGACCATTGGCACAGTCATTCTTCATATTCACGTTGGTCCACGCACAGTCCCAGAGCTCTTCTACATCATCGAAGGAGAGTTTCAATACAACATCTTGCTGGGCCGACCCTGGATCCATGCCATGGCCTGTGTCCCCTCCACCCTGCACCATTGTGTGAAATTTGAGCATGATGGACATGTCCACACCATTCCTACTGACCCTTCGCCCTTCAAAACATGCAACACCACCTACCGTCCAAACGATGTCCTCATCCCTATCAAGCCGTTAACCCCGGCACTGCCTTCATCTGTGGAAGCTTCGACTAGTTCACAACAGGTGGTTGCCCTTACACCTCCCCTTCAAGTGACGACCACAGACCCCATGGAAGATGTCTTCCAAAGACTTTTATTGGGAGAGTATCGCTTGCTGGCTTTAGATATGTTCTAAACTCCACAAGAGTATGGATGCCTTCATCACAGCCCCAGCTACGACCATCGAATAGGGATGATCATACCTTATGGTCCCCCTCACCTCCACACTAACCTCGTCTATGGGGGGCTTAATCTAGCTCCTACTGATGGTAATCCTCTTTCTTCACCTCAACCTTTCACATCAGACTTTTCATTTCTTAGCAACCCCGCTTTTGCACACACTTACCTTTATAGGTGTGCATGGAAGGGTTTTGGTTTCGGACGCTATGAGCAGGGCTCTCATCAGCCTATCTAATCGCTCAACGATGACGATGCCAAGAAACGATATGGTCTGGGATATCACGACCCCACTCAAGACCCTGTACACCTTTGTCCTGAACCAATCATTGACCAATCTCCTCCACACTCACCTGTTTTGCCCCCTTCACCTACGGAGTCTGTGGTTTCCATTCCTCCTAGTTTTTTTTCCATAAACACCATCCGCCTGGACCCCTTGACTTATCAGCTCAATGGGGTGTCCAATTCTCTCCCTCTCATTTTTCCCAACATGATCGAAGATGAGTCGGTAACCATTCACACTGTTCACTGCGTTGACGATGACGCCATTCTTTCTTACATGGGCGCTGATGATTCTTTCATCCAGTGCTCCCTCCCTTCTGAGACCTAGGTTATGTTAAATGAATCAACCATTGACATCAACCTTCCTTCTTCTGATGTTCCTTATGTCTTAAAGATTGGCCAATCTTTAGACGCTCAGGAGCAGCTTGACTATACCCATTTCCTCTCCGAACATTGCAAGGCCTTTACCTAGACTTACAGTGATATGCCTGGCATCGACCCCACCATCGTTACCCATAACATTGTCACCAAACCAGAGGCTAAGCCTATTAGACAAAAGCTTTGAAAGATGCATCCTCGCGTTGCCCTCCTTGTCAAAGAGGAGCTTCAACACCTCCTTTCTGTCTCCTTCATCTAGCCCATTGATTATCCACAGTGGGTCTCTAACATCGTCCCAGTCACCAAGGCAACTGGGGGGATTCAGATCTGCACAGACTATTGTGACCTTAACTTAGCCTGTCCTAAAGACGACTTTCCTCTTCCTAACATTGACCAGCTTGTTGATCGTATGGCCGGCCATGAGATGCTATCTCTTATGGATGGGTGTTCAGGATACAATCAAATCCTGATTGCTCCAAAAGATCAACACAAGACTACTTTTATTACCACATGGGGGACTTTCTGCTATCGAGTCATGCCTTTTGGCTTGAAAAATGTAGGCGCCACTTATCAGTGTGCCATGACCTACATTTTCCACAATCTCCTTCACAAAATCATGGAGGACTATGTGGATGACCTGGTCGGCAAGTCCAAGCTTCGTCATGACCATCTAACCATTCTCAAAATCATCTTTTCTCGTCTTCTTCAGTACAATGTTCGTCTTAACCCCAAGAAATGTGTCTTTGGGGTCCTCTCTGGCAAGCTTCTTGGCTTCATCATTTCCTTCCGTGGCATCGAGATAGATCTCGCCAAGATTCATGCTATCCTCGAAATGCCTCCACCGACCAATCTCAAGCAGCTTCGTAGTTTGCAAGGCAAGCTCCAGTCCATTCGTCATTTCATCTCGCAGCTTTCTGACCACTGCCAACCTTTTCATCATCTCCTTAAGAAGGACATCTCTTTTACATGGGATAAGGACTGTCAAGAGGCTTTTGAGGCCCTAAAATGCTATCTGGTCTCTCCACCAGTTCTCATTCCACCTAAAGATGACCAACCTTTCTACCTTTATATCTCAGCCACTCATCATTCGTTAGGTGCCATGATCGTGCATCGAGACGAGCATCACCGTGAGCAAGTAGTCTATTATATCAGCCGAACACTGGTCAACTATGAAACTCGATATACCCATATCGAGAAACTCTGTTTGGCATTAGTCTTTACTGCTACTAAGCTTCGCCACTATCTTCTTAGTCACAAAACCTTTGTCATCACCCACACCGACCCTCTCAAGTATATGCACTCCAAGCCATATCAGAATCAACGTATGGCTCGGTGGCTCATGCTGCTTGCTAAGTTTGATCTCGAATTCATCCAGTAGAAATCTATCAAGGGGCAAACCATTGCTGATCAACTAGCAGATGCCCCTCTTCCTGACAATCAACCTTCGCAGTGTGAATTCCCTGATGAGTCTATCGCTGCGCTTTCCTCCGACGAAACCATCTATCAGATGACTATGTTCTTTGACGGTTCCAAATGTCAATTAGGTGGGGGTGCTGGGGTCATTCTCATCCCACTTGAAGGGGAGCCCATGCCTTTGTCTTTTAAACTCGACTTTGATTGTACCAATAATATGGCCGAATATGAGGCCTTAATTTTGGGACTTTAGACCGCCCTCTCTCTCAGAATCAAGTCCATTAACATCTTCGGTGACTCGCAACTCATCGTTAATCAGGTCAACGGTTCATACCTCTGTAAAAATGAAATTTTGCAAAGGTACAAAAACCGTGCTGACATTCTCCTTGCATCTTTCGATCATTACCTCCTGCAGACTGTTCCTCGATCCACGAATAAGTTTGCTAACACCATGGCTTCTCTCGCTTCACATATCCCATCTTCCTCATCTGCGTCCAGACTTTTTGTCACGGTGCGTCATGTGCCATTGCCTTCATATATCTCTTCTCACATTCATCATGTCAACACTATAGACCCTAGCCCACAAAATGCTTGGTATAAGCAACTTGTAGACTTCTTATCTTTCTCTGTCATTCCTCCCAACCTCTCTAGTAATGCACGATGAGCTTTTATCAAGCGTACCGCTCGCTATACCATGCTAGGGGGTCTTCTTTATAAGCGAGGCTTTGGTGGCCTCCTTCTTCACTGTCTCACCTCCACTGAAGCATCTCAAGCCATTCAGCAAGTCCATGATGGGATTTTTGGTGGACATTTCAGTGGGAATTCGGTTGCCAAGCGCATCCTTTGTTTGGGCTATTATTGGCCTACCCTTCATCAAGACTGTAGCGACTATGTTCGGCATTGCATCAAGTGTCAGTAGCACTCTAACTTGCTTCATCTTCCTAGTCACACCTTACAAATCGCTCAGGATTTCTGACCTTTTTCTCAGTGGGGTTTAGATCTCATCAGTGAGATTAACCCTCATTCGTCTCTTTGTCATCAATCCATCATCACAGCCACTGAATATTTCACCAAGTGGCTGGAAGCTATTCCTCTCATCTCCACAAAAGCCGACAAGATCATCGACTTCATCACCACTCATATCATCTGTCGTTTCGGTGTCCCTCATAAAATCATCACCGATAACGACAAGTCCTTTAAAAACAAAACTGTCCAAACATTATGCGACTCATTCGGCATCAAACTCAGTTTTTCTTCACCTTACTACCCACAAGCAAATGGGCAGGCCGAGGCTTCCAACAAGATTCTCACCAAAATTCTCATGAAAGTGGTCAGCGACACAGGCAGGGATTGGCACATTCACATTCCCTTCGCTTTGTGGGCTTACCGCACTAGCATTCGAACCTCTACGGGCGCTACCCCTTTTTCTCTCATGTATGGAACAGAGGCTGTCTTACCTCTCGAAGTACAGATCCTATCTCTCCACATTTCTCTACATGATATTCTTTCCAACGATGACTTTTGTCAAGATCGCTTAGCTCAACTTGAGTTACTTGACGGACGTCGTCTTGCTGCCCTTAATCATCTCCATGTCTATCAACATCGCATCAAGCGCACCTATGACAAAAATCTGCGAGAATGAGATTTCAACATCGGAGACCTCATCCTCAAAGAGAATCAACACGTGACCAATATGGAGCAAAGTAAATGAGGCAAGTTTGCTCCTAATTGGCTCGGACCTTTTATTATCATGCACAAGTATGGATCAGGGACTTATCGTCTGTCTTCTCTTGATGGACACCCAAAACCTGAGCCTCTTAATGCGTTGCATCTGCGACCATTCTACTGTTAGTCGAGTATTCATCCACTTGACACTTAACTTGAGCTCGTCCCTTGAGCAATCCCCATCCTCTTAATCCTACTTCCTTTCAACCCTATTCCTCTTAACAATTCCTATAACCTTTTTATGCTGTATGGATGCTTTGTCCTCATAAAAGGGAGCCCTTGACCTTCTATAATCTTGTCCACGACTCACATTTCTGTCAAAATAAATCAAGATGTCACAATATCCATGGTCACTATATCAATATCAAAATCAAAAAGCAGACTGCTCCCTCGAAGGATAGTTGTACTATCATTGCTGTAATTAATAGACTGCTCCCTCGAAGGACAGCTATTCCAAAGCCCTTATATTAAACAAAAATCTAGACCACTCCCTTGAAGGATGGCTATGACTAAACTAGCAATAAACAACACTATTTCAGAAGCTTCCCGCATTGATCAGCTTCACAATTGACCACCAAACAAATGACATCTCTATGCAGGCTTCCCGCATTGATCAGTCTGCGCAAAAAAAAAAAAAAAAAAAATGAGTCATGGACTTGACTTATGGTTGTCTCAGGGTCTCCTATAAAAAGGGCATAGTTATCTCTACTCTTAAAATGGGTTACCCTCTTTCCTCCTCCTATCACCTGCTCAAGGGACTTTGAGCTCACTTTAATGTCGAAGTGATTTGATTACCGCTCTAACATAACTATGGTCAACAACGTCATGCATGAATGGGGCTATTGGTTCTCATAACCCCTATCTATGCTATCTTTTTGGTCCTTGTCAATGAAAGAGCAATATGCCTTTCATGTATCTTTCACTTTGGTCACGTTTAACCAAACCTTTTTCAACCTAAACATTCTCAGACCAACAACTCGACAACATGACATTATCATCATCCTTGTCCTTTTCACATAGTTTTTATAGACACCAGTACACATGGAAACTATCAACCAGACTCAATTTATGTTAAGCATAAACCAATACTTGTTGAAGCGTAAATAGACCTCAATTCATTTTTAGCATACATCCATCACGACTATGAAAACTTGCTAGGAATGAAAGCCTTTCGACCAATTCTACAGAATACACCATCTATAGCATCATCTTATCCTCATCTTCCCCTCATCATTTCGACACTTGACCACATCCAATCATTGACCAATCTTTTCAATTTGTCCAAACTACATTGGTCTAAGGCCCTATGACTAGGGCTATGTAGGCAACACTCAGATAACACATCCTCTGAGGTTAGCTCGACCACCCCCATTTGTTCGTCTCCTTGCTGGACAAACCTTCTCTTCTATAACTTTGATCAAGACTAATCATTTTCTTTGACCATTCCTCCCTTTTAGGGAGAACTACATTGGCCTGAGGCCCTTCACACAAGGGCTATGTAGGCAGCACTCAGATCACATGACATTTTCTGAGGTTAGCTCGGCCACATCCTTTCATCCATCCATCCATCGACCACCAACCATTGGAGATCATGCCTATCTCCTCCGACCTTGACCACTTCAAAGACACTGTTGCCTTGGTTGTTTTTGCATGTATGCTACCTCATGCCTGGATAGCAAAATTGTGCACAGATCTTTTTTTGGACCCTCACAAGTATAGGATTGCAAACCGGTTGATCTGCACTACTTGTGACTTTTTCATGATTCTAGGAGCACTTCCTGAGCCCGAGATACCTAGAATGCGACGACCCATTTGGAGCTTCAGCTTAGATTGAATAACCCGATCAGCAGACGACTAAATGCTGGGGCCTGATTATTTCAATTTTGGTACTCCTCGACCCTTGACTTGTGACACTTTTGACCTAACCATCTCGTGCAGTGGTATGCGTGCAATCATACCTTTTGTAGCATTCACCCTCACCCCTTTTTCATCCACTCTTTGTCAAATCAGCACCCGATTCCCGGTTCCCTTCCCTCGACTCCTGCTTTGAGGGGGAATACCTTATCCATAATTAGGGCAATCCACTACCTTTTTTTTTGTCTTGCAGTTCATTCGAACAACCAACAAGACGAAATCAACCTTATCCCTCACCTGGGGCAATCACTCCTATTTTTGTCTTGCAGTTCGTCCAGAACAACCAACAAGACAAAAAGGGGCAAATGTAGACACCGAAATCATGTCAACTCCCCTAGTCATCCCCCATCTTATTCTTCTTTGCCTATTTAACTCTTGTCAATCACTTTTTCCACCAGCCTTGACCCTGGCAGCATGTAAAAATGAGCACAGAGCTAAAGCTAGACTCTATCTCCATTGTGCATCTGCCAATGACGGTCGTTACCTGACCGATGTCGCTGATGTCAGTCACCTATCGACCGACGTCGGCAATCCTGCCGACGTTGGTCACCTTACCGTTAGCCATTATTAGTTATCATTTTGTTCCCAATCGGTTTCCCGAACGGTTATCGAATCATCTCTCGAACCGTCCCTGGCCTTCATCAGCATCCGCCAATCGATCAATCAACTAACTAATCAATCAATCCATCGAGCCCGAACTCTGACATTCACAGACTCTTGCAATCAACACTCTCGCGATCAACCAACTCCAGCATCAACCAATCTGCATTTGCTTTAATCTGTTACTGCATAGACAACTTCAACAATGTCAATCATGTCTTCGCACTGTGACAGGTAAGTATTCTCATCTGTTTATTTTTATCTTTGGTTATTGCTTGCTTGTTATTTCCATACTCTATATTCTGTCCAGACTCGACCTTCTGCAAATCCCCAGAGCCTGTTTAGACTCGACCTTATCCTGACTAGACCCTGTCCTAACTCAACTAGAACCTGTCCAAAACCTTGCCAAGACTCTGCCCTGACTTTATCTCGACTCCATCAGACCCTGTCTTGACCCTATCAAGACCCTGTCCCAACTTTGTCAGACCTTATGCAACTCGTCCAGACTCTATCCAGAACCTACCCCGACTGACGCCGATCACTACCCCGATCGACGCCGGCAGTTTGACCGACACTGGCACCTTCCCTGACCGACGCTGGCACCACAAAGACCGACGCTGGTGACTGTGCAAAACATTTTACTTCATTATCAGGTACGCATTTTATTTTCTATCCTTTATTTCTATCATTTTATCTTCCATTTTATCTACTTTAGTCCAATATTTTGCTTTTTTATCAGTGGGTTGATATCCTTCTAGGAAGTCTTCATACTTTCGGGATCGGGCGTTCGCCTGACAGCCCACCATATCTTTGACTAACGTTTTTTCCGTGTTTCAGTCTCTTTTCTTCGCAGGTGTCATTCCTCCACAGCCAAAGAGGAGAATCTTCCAATGTCTGATTTCGGTGCGCACAACTTTATCAGGTATCTTTTAGCCTTAACCATTTCTTTTAGTTTCTTATTTCTTCTTTAAATGTAGAAAGCAATTTTGCATAAAAACACCTTCTACCTTTATATCTCTGTCACCAACCATTCGTTAGGTGCCATGATCATGCACTGAGACTAGCATCAATGTGAGCAAGCGGTCTACTATATCAGCCAAACACTGGTCGATTATGAAACTTGATATACTCATATCGAGAAACTCTATTTGGTGTTAGTCTTTGTCGCTTCCAAGCTCTGCCACTATCTTCTTAACCACAAAACCTTTGTCATCACTCACACTGACCCTCTTAAGTTCATGCACTCCAAGCCATATCAACATCAACGTATGGCTCGATGGCTCATGCTGCTTGCTAAGTTCGACCTCAAATTCATCCAATAGAAATCTATCAAGGGGCAAACTATCACTAATCAACTAGCAAATGCCCCTCTTCCCAACAATCAACCTTCGCAGTGTGAGTTTCCTGATGAGTCTATCGCTGCACTTTCCATTGATGACACTATCTACCAAATGACCATGTTCTTCAACGGCTCCAAATGTCAACTTGGTGGGGATGCGGGAGTCATTCTCATCCCATTCGATGGTGAGTCCATTGCCTTTGTCTTTTAAGCTCGACTTTAATTATACCAATAATATGGTTGAATATGAGGCCTTAATTTTGGGACTTCAGACTGCCCTCTCTCTCGGCATCAAGTCCATCAACATCTTCAGCGACTCACAGCTTGTCATCAATTAGGTCAACGGTTCATACCTCTGTAAAAATGAAATTTTGCAAAGGTACAAAAACCGTGCTGACATTTTTCTTACATATTTTGACCATTACCTCTTGCAGACTATTCCTCGATCCATGAATAAGTTTACTGACACCATGGCTTCTCTCGCTTCCCATATCCCATCTTCCTCATCTGCATCCAGACTTTTTGTCATGGTGCATCATGTGCCATTACCTTCCTATATCTCTCTTAACATTAATCATGTCAATACCATAGACTCTATCCCACGAGATGTTTGGTATAAGCAACTTGTGGACTACTTATCTTTTTTTGTCATTCCTCCCAACCTCTCTAACAATGCATGGCGAGCTTTTATCAAGCATACCGCTCGCTATACCATGTTAGGGGGTCTTCTCTATAAGTGAGGCTTTGACGGCCTCCTTCTTCGTTGTCTCACCTCCACTGAAGCATCTTAGGCCATTAAGCAAGTCCACGACGGGATTTGTGGTGGACATTTCAGTGGGAATTCGGTTGCCAAGCGTATCCTTCATCTGGGCTATTATTGGCCCACCCTTCATCAAGACTATAGCGACTATGTTCGGCATTACATCAAGTGTCAGTAGCACTCTAACTTGTTTCATCTTCCTAGTCACGCCTTACAAGTCACTCAAGATTTTTGGCCTTTTTCTCAATGGGGCATAGATCTCATCTATGAGATTAACCCTCATTCATCTCTTCATCATCAATCCATCATTACTGCCACCAAGTATTTCACCAAGTGGGTGGAAGCCATTCCTCTCATCTCCATAAAAGCTGACAAGATTGTTGACTTCATTAGCAGCCACATCATCTGCCACTTCGGTGTCCTTCATAAAATCATCACCGACAATGGCAAGTCCTTCAAAAACAAGACTGTCCAAAAACTTTGTGACTCATTTGGCATCAAGCTCAGTTTCTCTTTGCCTTATTACCTACAAGCAAATGGGCAGGCTGAGGCTTCCAACAAAATCTTCACTAAAATTCTCATGAAGGTGGTCAACGACACTGGAAGGGATTGGCATATTCACATTCCCTTCGCTTTGTGGGCCTACCGCACTAGCATTCAAACCTCCACGGGTGCTACCCCTTTCTCTCTCATGTATGAAACAAAGGTTATCCTACCTCTCGAAGTACAGATCCTATCTCTCCACATCTCTTTACATGACATTCTCTCCAATGATGACTTTTGTCAAGATCAATTAGCTCAACTTGAGCTACTTGACCAACATCGTCTTGCTGCCCTCAACCATCTCCATGTCTATCAACATCACATCAAGCGAGCCTATGACAAAAATTTGCAAGAACAAGATTTCAATATCAGAGACCTCATCCTCAAAGAGAATCAACATGTGACCAATATGGAGTGAAGTAAATGAGGCAAGTTTGCCCCTAATTGGCTTGGACCTTTCATTATCACGCACAAGTATGGATCAGGGATGTATCATTTATCTTCTCTTGACGGATGACCAGAACCTGAGCCTCTTAATGCATTGCATCTATGACCATTCTACTATTAATCGAGTACTCGTCCACTTGACATTTATCTTAAGCTCATCCCTTGAGCAATCCCCATCCTCTTAGTCCTCATTCCTTTCAACCCTACTCCCCTTAACAAATCCTATATACCCCTTTTATACAGTAGGGATGCTTTGTCCTAATAAAAGGGAACCCTTGACCTTCTATAGTCTGGTCCATGACTCACATTTCTATCAAAACAAATCAAGACGTCAAAAATATCCAAGGTCACCAAATCGCATCAAAAGGCAGACTGCTCCCTCGAAGGATAGTTGTACTATCACTGCTATAGCTAATAGACTGCTCCCTCGAAGGACAACTATTCAAAGCCCTTATATATAAAGCAAAATATATACCACTCCCTCAAAGGATGGCTATGATTAACTCTTGCTACCAACATCACTTTTTTAGAAGCTTCTTGCATCGATCAGCTTCACAAATGACCACCAAGCAAATGACATCTCTATGTAGACTTTCCGCATCGATTAGTCTGCACCAAAAAAAAACACGGGTCATGGACTTGGCTTGTAGTTGTCTCAGGGTCTCCTATAAAAGGGGTAAGGTTATCTCTACTCTTAAAATGGGTTACCCTATATCCTCCTATCCTAACACCTGCTCAAGGGACTTCAAGCTCACTTTAGTGTCAAAGTGATTCGATTACCGCTCTAACACAATCTATGGTCAATGATGTAATGCATGAATGGGGCTCTTAGTTCTAACAACCCCTATCTATGCTGTCATTCTGGTCCTTGTCAATAAAAGGGTGATTATGCCTTTCACTTCTTTTACACTTTGGTCACATCCAATCATTTGTCATTCATTAAATCAGCTCAACCCTCTTTTCGACCAACCACCTAGCCTATTCACACTGGTTTCTATGGACACCAATACACATGGAAACTATAGACCACTCAATTTATGTCCAGCATAAACCATTACTTGTTGGCACATAAATAGGCTCATTTCATTTTTGGCATATGTCCATCACCTAATATGGGCAATTGTTAGGGGTGAAAAACCTTGACTTTTTCTCATCATTTCAAGCATGTTCTCTCAGACATATGGATGTGCTCGACCATTCTCATGACTAGACCAACTCTCGACCACTTTGTCTCCTAGTCTGAACTACATTGGTCTGAGGCCCTTAGGACAAGGGCTATGTAGGTAGCACTCAGATGACATGACTATCTTCTGGGGTTAGCTCAACCACCCTCATTTGTTCATCTATCTGATGGATAAACCCTATCCTCTTTGACCTCAACCACAAGCAATCAATCACTTCGACCCTTTTCCTCCCTCTTTGGGAGAACTACATTGGCTTGAGGCCCTTAGGACAAGGGCTATGTAGGCAGCACTCAGTTGACATGGGGTCTTCTGGGGTTAGCTCGGCCATCCTCTTCATCACTTTCTTCCATCCCATTCTCTCGTCACCTGTCAATCACATCACAGCTAGTCATATATTATCATTAGCATAATCATTTTCATCATGTCCATCCATAGTCATTAAGCATCACCATCTAATCTAAAAATCATAGCCATTCACATCAAACATCAACATCAATATCATTAAACAACATCATATAACCAGTTCATTTAGCATCATACACATAAACCATAATATCAACATGCATCACATCAAAGTACCATAAACATTAAACACATATTTATAAAACATCCATCACATAGGTCACTGATCCAAAATCTCATCATATATATCAATAAAGTTTTATACAATCGCACAATCTGTGCCTCTATCTCTCTCAAATACATCTTGCATCATCGGCATGCAGGCTAGTATATACATCATGTCAAAACTCTACCCTCAAGGCTGTGGCTATGGTGGTGGTGGTAGTGGCCGAGAAGATGTTGTATCCTCTCCCACTTTTGATCTAGGCCGCCTACGTGAACCTATAACGGTCACCCGTGACATAGAACACTGTCAGCTCTGCTCTGCCCTCATTTCAAAATATCACTGTATCTAAGGGAACCCCCTAATGGCCCTCTCATAATACACGATCTCATCCAGTACATCACTGTATCTAACTAGAGATACAGTCTACGATGGACCCATCTATCCTGCTACCGTGCCCTGCACTAAACCCTGCAGTTGTGAAAACCCTAGCTACACTGACACTGACTGTGTGGGCTACTGAACTGGCTACTGAGATGGTTATTGCATTGAGCCCTATCCCCTCAAGCCCTATCTTACTGATGCCTATACCTAGGCTGTGGCTAGCTAACCTTACAACATAGTGACCTGTCCTATCAAAGCAGCCACCTGTCTTGTCACCCCCACCAGCTGCCCCTATAAAACCATGACCTGTCCTTGTAAAATGGTCACCTGGGCCTGTGCCATATCCCTCTCCTACCGTGTTATGTCTCTCTCCTCACGGGCTGCATCCCGCTCCTTGGTGATAGCCTGTACATCTGGCTATGGCCCTACCTAGACTCCTGTGTACTACCCTACCCACCATGCTATGTAGGCCTCTGTACAACCTAAGTTAGCCATCCCAGGTCCTGTCAGTAACTCCTCAAAATTTGGCTCCTCTATCTCCTCTGGTAGTGGGAGTGGTGCCTCTATATCATCCTACCTATAATATGGAAATGCGAGAGGAAATCTTGTAGCAGCCCATATTGGCACCGCACTCTCTCTGCTAGAATCCTCTCGAGCTCACCAGCTCACCTGCCCCTAACCCATCACATGCTCTAAGTCCTGACTAGCTGCTCTCCCTGATCTCTGAACACTGGATACACTAGATGTGGTCTCTAAATGATATCTATAGGGATCAGGGCCTCTAGTACCCCTCGATAGTGGTCAATATCCCTGACCACTCTGTCCACCCGTGTCTGTACCATCACCTCATGCCATCACCTGAATCTTACCCTAAAGCCAGCCTAGATAGCCACTGGGAGGCTGAGAGGCCGTGTCACCATGATGTGCTCATATGCTCAGCAGTGTAGAAGGTGGCCCATGCACAAGCTATACTACCGCTACCGACTAATGCCCCACAGCTCCCTGTAGACCTGGGCCAAAAAGATTGGTGCCCAGGTAAACACTATCTGCCACTCAATCATATCTATCAAAACTCTGGTCATGACAACCAAAAACCTACCTCCCTCCGCATCTGGGAGTGCATACACTATAATCCCGATCATCATTAGGACAGCCAATCGATGTGCATCCTCATCTACCGCGTACAGAGGCTCATAAGCAAAACTTGCTGAGTGGTAGCTTGTTTTAGTGATGTGCTCCCCAAACAGTGTAACCATATGTATATCATGCACCTCTCTCAAGCATGCATATAAGTTTGCTCTATGTATCGGTAGCCACAAAATCTAGTATACATCCTCGACCATGACTATCATCTTGTCCATGGGTAGGTGGAAGGTGTTGGTGGAATGGTCCCACCGCTCGATCAGTGCCACCATCAGGCTCACATCTCATGCCACTCTGTAGTAGTGTCTCAACCCACCTAGTCCAACTGCACTCATCTGCACCCACTCCTCGACCGTCACACCTCCACGCATCTGCATTAGCAAAGTTAGGAGGTGATCTTGTAGCATCAAAGTGTGTCTCACCTACATCCACCCAAGTCAATCTCATGTTAAAAATTTTCCTCCTATTTCTATTTTGACTAACCTATCTAACCATCTATGCCTATTTTAACACCTGGGAAGCCCTTGGCATCATCTCGACCCTTTGATTTGACCATTTTTCATCACTCCTTTTGACCAAATAGCCACTGACATCAATTATTGTGTTGGCAATGGCACTCACCTAATCGATGTCAGTCACTTAGTGACCGATGTCGGCAGGTTAATGATCGACACCGATCTCTGGTCGATCGATGCCGGTGAACCCGCTGACATCAGTGACTGGTTCAGCTCTAGGGAGCCCTAAATTTAGGGCTTCCCCATTATTGACTCCACAACCCCCCAAATCACTCCTAAATTACTCTTAATCTATCATAGACCCCCTACCCACCTTCCTAGCTACCTTCCCCCCTCAATTTCTACCTAAGCAATCAAAAATTTTAAAAAATAAATAAAAACAAACATCTAACTAAATAGGGCTTAGAGACCCTCCTACCTCATCTCGGTGTTGCCAGCATGGTGGCATGATGGGTGCCACTGGTGGTGGACCTCCCGTAGGTCCTCTACTACCCTCTACCATCACTTCTGCATCAAGCTCCACCTAGCCCACAAGTGCCTCCGTAGCATCCAATCACTATCTAACTCGCTCCCTCTCTTCACCAATTCCTATCTGCCACCTCACATTGCTCCTCGATTAACTATAGGTCACTTTTACTCACTTAGCTCTAGAGCTCTTTTCTCTCAGTCAATAATAGCAAATGACTTTTGGTGGGCCACCAATCTAGTTTTGTCAGATTTGGCATTCCGCCGACATTGGCATCATCGTGCCCTAGGCCACCGACGTCAATCGATATCCTACTGATGTCAGTCCCTTAGGACCACCGACGATGGTTTTATCACCGAAGTTAGCAGACTTTAACCCTTCTTTTTTCATCACCTTAACCAAAATCATGCCCTCAATCAGTCAACCCTCTAGTACAAGTCATTTTGGCCCCCTGGGGCACACTTGAGATCACTTTTGCCTCCATCCATCGACCACCAGACCTTGGAGATCATGACCATCTCCTCTAACCGCGACTACTTCCAAAGAGATTTTGCCTTGGTTGTTTTTGCACGTACACTACCTCATGATTGGTTAGCAAAATTGTGTGCACACTTTTTACCTTCACAAGTATAGGATTACAAGCCGGTTGATCCCCACTACTTGTGACTTTTTCGTGTTTCTAGGAGCACTTTCTGAGCCCAAGATACCTGGAACACGATGACCATTTAGAGCTTCAGCTTTGATTGAATAACCCAATCGGTAGATGACTAAATGTTGGGGCTTGGTTACCTCAATTTTGACACTCCTCGACCTGTGACAATTTAACCTGACCATCCTCTTGAAGTGGTGTACGTGCAATCATGACTTTTGCAGCATTGTCACTCTATCTTCACCCCTTTTTCATCCAATCTTTGTCACATCAGCACCCAATTCCAGGTTCCCTTCTCTCGACTCTTACTTTGAGGGGGGAATACCTCATCCATAATTAGGGCAACCAATCCCCTTCCTATTTTTGTCTTGCAGTTCATTTGAACAACCAACAAGATGGAATCAACCTTTTCCCACACCTGGGGCAACCAACTCCTATTTTTGTCTTGTAATTCGTCTAGAACAACCAACAAGACAAAAAGGGGCAAATGTAGACACCGTAATTGTGTCTAACCCTTGTCATCCTCCCCTTAAACCCCCATTTTAGTTTTCCATGCCTATTTAAACCTTGTCAACCATTTTCCTATGATCCTTGACCCTAGCAGCATGTAAAAATGAGCAGAAAGCTAAAGTTAGCCTTTTATCCCCATTCTGCATCTGCTGACATCGGTCACTACCCGATCGATGTCACCGACGTCGGTCACTTATCAGCTGACATCAATAGCCCTACTAGCATCAGTTATCCTTAACACTACGATCTCAACTCGAATGTAGGAACCTTTATCCGTTATCCGTTATCCATTCGGTTGCTAATCCATTTCTCAATCGGTTATCGGACCTTCCTTCGTATCAATTAGCGACCTCTTCATTCGGACGATCAACCAATTTCTTGCATCCAACCAATTTCTTACATCTAACCAATCTGCATCCAATCTCTCGCATTCTCTCTCTCTCTCATACAAGTATTCTACTTCAGTCATCTTGCTAGAGGTTTGCTACATCAAACTTTTGCAACATAGTGACAACGTCAATCATGTCTCTGACTCTTTTTTTAGCGTATAATAGGTAAGCTTTGCTCTGTGTTTTTGTTTTACTCTCTGGTTATTATTTTTTAATTTGATACCATTATCCAGATTTAGAGTTAGACCATAACCCCGACCTTATTTCCACCCGTATTACCTCTATCCACCCTGTCTAGAAAATACAGTCTGTTACTCTGCCCAGATCCCTATACAAAACCCTCAAACAAATCCCTCTGACTCCTAAACTAGCTTCCTAAATCCTCAGACAAAAACTTTAGACCCTTTTGCAATCCAAAAACTCTGTCCAAACCTGATTAGACCCTGTCCAAAACTATTTCCCCGACCGACGCCAGTCATTACCCCGACCGACACCGGCACTTCAACCGACGTCAGCACTCTTCTTGACCAACGCCGGCACAGAGACTGACACCAGTGACTATGCAGAGTAGTTTGCTGCATATTAGGTATGCATTCTACTTTTTGTCTTTTATTTGCTCTCATTCTGTCTTTCATTATTTCTAGTTCAGTCAAATATTCTATTTTTTATTAGTGGGTTGATATCCCTTAAGGAAGTCTTCATACTTCAGGGATCAAGTGTTTGCTTGACAGCCCACCATCTCTTCGTCTAACATTTTTTCGTGTTTAGTCTCTTTTTCTTTGCAGGTGTCATTCCTCCATAGCCAAAGAGGAGTACCTTCCAACATCTGATTTCAGTGTGCATGACTATATCCGGGTATCTTCTAACCCTAGACCATCTCTTAGTTTCTCATTTCTATCTTTTGAATGTGAAAGCGAAATTAGCATAGAAACATACATCATCACTTTGTCATTACCTTTGACATTAATACACACATGACATCAATCTTTGAAACCAATGACAACACTTGCCAATAAGACTTTGGTAAAGTTTCATGACTTCCTTAGCTTGATAGATCCCATCTCCTTATCTCTTATTCATAACCTTGTAGAGTTTGAAAACATTGATCATAACATTGATTATTTAAATCAAAGTTCCCTCTAGCACCATAGGCAATGTTTACTCTTTTAGCCTCTTTAACTCTTGTTACATCCCTTTCATCAAGGCAATAGTCAATTCTAACTATGCTTGAAATGAATATATAGGATCCTCTACATAATCTTGCACCTCTCCAAGGCCTACGTTCCTTTTTTTAGTTAAGGTAAAGAGTGGTTCTTTACTTTCATATATCATAGTCAAGCTTGACTATGGTTGCTTCACTTATCTCTGAACTACCTGCTTCATCATGCTAGTGGTGGGGTCAAACTTCATCCCAATTTGGGTTGGATATTGGCTTGATTGAGGGATCCCTTACCTTATTTTTTGCATCTTATTTCTCACCTAATTTGGGGTAATTGTAGCTACTGGTTGAATGGGAGGTGGTTGTAGTGGGAGTGTTTGGGAAGAGGAAGAAGGTAAGGCCATAACTGGGACATAAAAACTAGTTGGATCCAATTACCCCAATGGATTAAATAATTACTTAGCAAGGCCCATATTGAGAATAAATGTGGGTAGTGTTTAGGGCCCAATAATTTTGGATGTTGTGGTTGGGTGAAGTGGCCTCTACCAGGTGAATGATTTTGGAATGGGTTTAAGTGGTTCAGTGGATGTAATAGATCCAAGGGTGAGTGATGAACTAGTAGTGGTATCTTGAGAAAGGGTAGAAATCACAACTTGGATAACACTAGTGCTTTGGGAGCTTGGTGGAGGTGTAATGTTAGAATTTGCATGGGAGATGAATTAGGGAATGGTGCCTCCAAAGGAAGCATTGGTGGGGGATGTCAACATGGGAGTGTGAGTAGGAGTAGAAGTAGAAGTAGGAGTAGTTATAAATGTAATAGTGATTGGGAAACAATAAAATGGTGTGTTACTTACAAGGGGAGATTGGGAGGCTAATGTAGGGGATATTGCTCCTCTCATCATAGTCTTAATGGATCTCTTCTTTGTGTATAATTTCTCAACAATTCTCCCAACTAGTACCTGGAGTGCTAATGAAATATAAACTCCTTAATACCATTCCTCTAGATCAATGACATTAAGACATAGATAGCCTAAGTTTCTTATGGTAGTTTCCTCAATAGATATAAAGGCTATTTTAGATTCTTGTGAGGGGCCAGATAGGCTAATTAACTCTCCTTACTCAAAGTTAAGAGGCATTTCTTGCCACTTGGAGTAGCTAGAAGTAGGGGATTGTAGGGTTTATTTATGATGAGAGGAGTTTTATCCTCTTCTTATTATTATTTCTCCTCATAACCATAATTAAACATGCTCCCATGATTTGGTGGGAACTGGGGCTTTGCTATGTCTTCTTTCCTTTTTTGATCGATCCTTAATTCAAGTGGTATATTATTCCTTACAAAATTTATTAGGAATACCTTTTAATTAGTTTCATAGAGTTATATCCAATAATTTACCTCATCCTAATGATTTTTATATGAAAAATAAATGCATCATGTATATAAATCAATCCTAACTTGAATAAGATAGATCATACCATACACTTCCAATTGGGGACACATTTGCTAAGTGAGAACATGACCAGTATGGGGATCCACTAGACCTAATTAGGGGATATATTATCACAATACATGTTACTAGGGAGGGTTAAAAAGCCTCTAATAAAGCATAATCATATAATAACCCTAAGGGTGTTTTATGTTTTGATATCTCACTAAACTAACAACAAGTAAAGTAAATCTAATATAGTGCTCACCAAACCTTATGGCATAATATGAGGGGTTAGTAGATAATAAAAATATATATAAGAGAATATAAATTAAGTTATGTATGAATAAGACCCTAATACATGGAATAATAAGAGTAATATTACTCGAATCCAATACTTATACTACTTCTATCTACTAAAGAGAGGAGCAAAGTTAGAGGATACTTACCTGAATAATGAACCCATCGAGGTTCAACCTCTCCCTTGGCCAAAGGGGCTTTCAAATAGGTTATTGTGGTTTTTAAGGATCACTAATAAAGGCCAAAGCATCTAAGACTTATCCAAAATACTAAATTTTCAAAGTAAAAACCCTAAGCTAAGACTCCTCAAGTAGAATAGTGGAAGAGCATATTGTAAAGAAGTATAAGAAAATAATAATTGTTGATTGCATATTGAAATAACAATGAAATTATATTTAATATATTTTTGTATTTTACCCTAAACCCTTTCAAAAATATCGGTAAATAGGGTTGACCCATTTAACCTATAACAATTTCAGACAATTATTCACTAAGTCATGAGCTAGGTTGGCTAAAGGCTAAACTAGTTCCTAAGTGAAAATCACTCAAAACTATATAGGGTCAACCTAGTTGACCTAGTATAGTCTATTAACAAAAGGGGATTAAGATGTAAAAAAGAAGAACGGGAAGTGGGAAAAGACTAAAGGAGTGTGTAATAGAGGATTAAAAGCTTAGGGAATGGTTTTTAGGAGCTGATTGGATTGATAATATGTGGTAATAAGGGACAATAATCCTATGAAGCACCAATGGTCTACCCACCCCTTTCCCAGTGTACCCCTTAGGGTGTGCACTCAAAGAGATTGAGTCTCGATGGGTTCTTATAAGATTTAAGGCATCAATATTTGATAGAAGTGTAAAATATTATGTGTATACATATGCCCCAATCAAATCTGATCACATTTCACTAAGGTGTAATAGGGGATGGTGCTTCAAGAAAGAACGTAAGAACACACAATGCTGAGGATAAAAAATTTATGGCATTTTAAAGCACAAAATAATTGAAAGTAAATGCCTAAAATGGAAATAACTAAAAATTAAATGTGATGCATACCTTGACTTACCTTTATTTTCAGATGGTTGTCTACTATGTTTTTAGTGTTGATTGTGTAAGGTGCAAAGACTACTTTTGACAAACCCAAGAATATAAAACTAAAGAGAAAAAATAAACAAATGCAAAAAAGAAAAGATAATTGGTGCTATGAGGATGGGATGTACTTGGGAATTTGGTAAGCTGGGGTGATAATTACTATGCTAGACCAAATGGCCAAGTCAAAAATAAGAGTAAATTGGGTAACCAAAAATCCAAGGCTACTAAAGACCAAAAAACTCAAACAAGTAAACTTCAAGTAAGAAAGGCAAACTCACTAAGTCAAACCAAGGATACATGTCAAAAAGGATGGTAATAAAACATAAATGAAAAAATACTAACAATCCTTACATAAAAAAAGATGGACAATTAAAAAAAATGATAAAACATTGATGAATGAGCAGTAACAATCCTTATCTCACTCAATAATGGAAAAAGGTATAGACACAGGTGCACATAATAGAAGGGTATTAAAATAAGTGATAAATTGTAAAAGAAAAAAAAAAAGTCCAAGAATGTAAATTTATGGTGTAAAGAAATTAATCCATAGTTACTCAAACATGTTTTGATCTAAGGATAGATACAACTAAAATAAAGTAGTGCTAGCAAGTTTTTAAGAGGTGAAAAAAAAGGAAGTAGAGAAGAGGAAAAATGGATTTGAAATCAAAAGTTTCTTGTCAAGGGGGAAAATTAAATGGATAGAAGGGATAATTAAGTAAAAACCAAGGTATAGGAACTCTTTATCAAATTTAAGACACTTAAATTAGGTTTGTTAAAACAAGAGGACTTTTGACCTTAAGGACTCTAAAGAACTCTTAGCCATACAAGTCTTAGATCAGAAAATGTAGTATTTAGATCATCCCATGAAATAGATATACATGCAAAGTAAAATAGACCTACCTTCCCATAATGTGTTCCCCATTCTTAAATATCTCTTATAAAGTCATTGGTCTACTACGAAGATTGGGTACTTGCGTGAGAAAATAGGTAGCACCATAGATTTTGTTGAATTCTCCTATTCCAATCTATTATCCTACCACACCCAAATGGACCTTAGATCTATGTGAGGCCAACTTTGGAGATTGAGATTCTATTAGAGGTAGCATATGTGCTTGTAATCACATATTTTGGTGTGATTTTGAATTCTGAGATTTATATGTTGCCTTTTATATATCATTGTCTTTTATTTCAAATTATTTGGCTTTTAACTTTATTGATGGATTTTTCTATTCCTTCTCCATACAGATTTAGAAAACCAAACATGGGTTCTAAATATGAATTTTATTTGAATACTTGGGACTTCAAAATTAGTGGTAAAGTTATGAAACTAATATTTGAGAGAAATAGATTGATTAAGACCTTTAATGTAAAGTATATTTTCATCTAGAAGACCATCTTGTAGGTGATTGGTAGCTAGTATGGGATTTACAACAAGTTGGTCAGCTATGACTTGCCCTTTGATATCTTTTTGGGTCATAATACAAAGATCAAATTCCATAAGGAAGACCATCCATTTGGAAATTTTATCCCTAAGAATAAAGGATTTGAAGAAGAAGTGATGAAGGGGGTTAGAATGAATGATGACATAAGGTTTTTAGTATAACATGTAATGTCAAATAGTTTTATCTAAAAAATAGATGGAAAGGCAATCACACTCTAATTTGGTATAATGTGTCTCATAATCAATGAGGCCACAAAAAATGTAATAGATGGAATACTCTCTTCTAGTGTCATCTTGTTAGGCAAGCATTGCCCCAATTAATATAGGTGTGGAAGAAGTATATAGGATCAAGGGTTGATCATTAGGAGGATGAAGTGTAGGTAGGTGAAGCAATGACTCTTTCATGTAATCAAAGGCTTTTTGATTGGGTCTTATTAACCAAATTTGGTCTACATAGAAAAAATGTTCCTAATACAAGAATCTAGTGGAAGGAGTAGGATCCTAATTGAAGAGTGACCTAATGTCACAAAGAGTAGATAGACCTCAAGTGGAGATCATATAGCTTTTGAAAATATTTTGAAACACTTTAACCAAGATTAAAGTGTGATCTAATTGATCTTCAAAGGACAAGCATATAATTAAAAATGAAGGGTCCAAGTAGGTTTCATGGTGTCTAAAGAATTTAGGAGTATGAACTAGGTTTCACAAGCCTTAAAAGATCATTAGAGCCTTGAAATATTGAGAAAAAGATGTACTGTGCAAGTTTAAATAAATAGACCATCACCAAGATGTCACAAAGTAGTGAATTCATGAGCTATCTTCTAAATTTTATAAGTCCACTCAGAAAGCATTTCCAACCAGGATATTGTAACATCATGGAGTTCTCCATTCTAGGAACATGATTTGCATGTTTCATGTCTATGTAATCTTTTTAGCTCAAGATATAGGTTTTCAAAGTTGGACCTACAACATAGGACATTCACGCAAGTGTCAAGTTTAAGTTTTGAAAAATGATCATTTGGATTCAAAAATTCCTTAAAAGGTTTAAAGTTGAGAAAGATCTAATGTTATGCATGATCTCACATTCTAATAAACAAGATCTAATGGTCCACGCTAGGGTTCAAATTAGTCAAAAGGTCCCTAGGTTAAAGCCCTTTAAAGAGCTACAAGTTGGGCATGATCTAATAGTGTGGATTAGTTAGAAAAAAATCCAATGGTACACATTCACTAATAAAAGGTGGGTCTAAGCCTAGATCAATGGAATTTATTCATTTATACCAATGATTTAATGGTGCACATAGACTAATAATAAAGTGGGTCTAGGTAAGTCAATGATATAATGGTGCACGATCAAGTAAACATATCAAAGGATCTTCACTGGTAAGAAATTAAGGGCCTGTATTCATTTGTATAACTTGATCCTATAGTGTGTATGAGGTTAACAAGGTCAATCTCTAACAATGGGGATCTATGAGGCCAATGGGAATGAAGACAAGTTGGAGTAATTTGATTGACCTCCTAATCCCCAAAAGTCCAAGTTGTATCCCCTCCTAATCAAGCTAATGAGATTGGTGATTTGAAAAGCATGTTAGAAGCTTTTGGAAATGAGATTGTTCAACTCAAGAGACATCAATACCAAGTTAGATCTTATCAGCAGTAAAACTAGATACTCATTAGTCTTTCAATAACCAACGAACCCCTTATCAATGTTTTAAGGACAATAGGAAATCTTATCAAAATCAAGGAACCATAACCCTAACTAAGCCATATGCATCCCTTGATCATAATTTACCTTTTAGTTCAAAAATTATTGTTCCTCAAAATAACTTGATGCAAGATTTAGGTTGGCAACCTTCCAATCCAAATGACACTCAAAATCAATCCTTGGTATCACAAGATATTATTATGTCATAAATGACATAGGAAGAGTTCTCTCTTCATGGTGGTTAGTATCAAGATATGAATATGGCATTCCAAGGATAAGCTCAACAAGTTTTAGGGAAACCTGATGCTATCAATGTTAACTGGTAATTAGATGATCATATTGCATTCAACCAAGTTGGTAAAACTAGCAACACAAATGGTCAAGTTGTAGATCTGATTAGAGCTAAAATAAGAAATTTTGAGGAAGATAAAGATATGATAAATACTTATAGTGTTCCTAATTTTATTTCAAATATTTTCAAGGATCAATTTTTTGTTCCTATAAAGATAATATAGGTTCCCCAAATACCTTTAAATAGATAACAACTAGTGGCTCAAAAGTTACATCCAAAGGTTAGTAGAGCCTCATTTAGCATAATAGATCAAATGAATAAATAAAATTTTAGAATTATCATATGGGATTCCATTTCAATTATAGGATAAAAATACATGCTTATTCAAGATCTTTTATATCTTAAGGTATCTAAAGAACCAATTGAGAAATAAGGAGTTGTCTTGGCCAATTAGACAATCAAATCAAATAACATGATCATCATGTACATAACATGACAAATATGGATAAAACTAATGTCAAATACAATAAAACCCCTCCCTTTTATCTATCTTTGATGGTTTGTTACTTCTTAGTCCATAATTTTATGGTAGATAGTGGGGCTAGCAACACTGTCATGTCCAAACAAATTACAGATAAACTTGGTCTTGTCTATGATCCAAATACTAAAAGATAATTAAAATTATATGGGTCACCAACAAAGACAATATGCATAATAAAATATATAAAACTAACATTACATGCTTGCCCCAATGTTATTATTCAATAAGATGTAGTTGTAGTGGACTTGCCTCCCAATTTTGTCATATGTCTATCAAGAGACTTTACTTTAAAGAGTGAAGGATATTTATCAGCTAATTTGACCTATTTAATTTTTAGGAGCAGGTATGGTACTAAGTTATAAATACATTTGGAACCTATTTCAATATTTAATTTGGAGCCATATATACCAAGTATGGTGAACACTAATTATGTTATCTTAGACAAGGTACTAAAAAATAGTGAGGTGGAAACTGAATCACCTCTAGATGGAGTCCTAGATCTTTTCATTGATGAATAGGAATTTCATTTACATGGACATGATCCCTAAAAGTTAATTTAATAAGTATTTGGTGTCTATTATCTACATGAAAATGATGCACTAATTCTAACATCGATGAAAGATGATCAACCTAGTGATGGACTATGGCAATTATATTTTGATGGATCTAATAAAATAATGGCACTAGAGTTGGAATGATGTTAATTTATCTATCCAATCAAAGGTGTTTATATTATCTCAAGTTTTACTTTGGTTATTCTAATAGTGTTACTTAATATGAAGCACTAGTGCATGGTTTTGAATGGGCAAGAAAGATGAAGATCATTTCTTTACATGTTTTTAGAGATAGTGAATTGGTAGTTCACCAAATAAGGGGAATTAATATATCAATAACGTAATACTTAGGTATTATAAGCATAAATTATGGGACCTAGTTGAATACTTTCAAGATTTCAATATTCAGGCCATATCAAGAAATAATAACAAGTATGTAGACAAGCTAGCTACCTTGGGTTACAATTCAGTATCACAGATGACATAAAACATGAAAAAGTTTAATCACACATCCAGGTAGTTATAAAGCCTTTTTTCCTACACAACCATGACAATTTTCAATTATTTGAATATGATAGTCAGATTATCAAATTATTATAAGAGGAAGGTGAATTATTTTCAAGGAACCAAGATAAGAACTTGCAGCAATATGGCAACTAGATTTTGCAATTGAAGATAAATAAGCTACCTAAAGGGTTGATCACCCTTGAAAACATATTCAATAGATATGATGAATTGAGAAAATAAAAGTTTGATTTATCAACCAAGGAGGAAAACTATACAAATGTATAGATTTCAACTGGTAAGACTTTAAATTTGGGAAAAGTTAGTACATCTTCAAAGAAAAAAACTTTCGTTAAGTTATGTTCAAGTTTTGTATATGTCTTTTCATGGTAATATAATGATCTTAAAGGATTTGATCCAAGTCTAGATCAACATACCATTGAGTTAGAGGATGATACTAGGCCAGTTAAATAAGGACAAAGACCTATTAACCCAAAGCGTGAACATTTGATGAGATCTGAGATGCATAATCTCATTGAGTTAGCTAAGAAATTTCTAATTAAGCACTCAACTTGGGTGGTAAACCTTATTCCAATATGGAAAAAGAATGGTGAAATAAGACTATGTGTTGACTTATATGACTTGAACAAGGCCTCTCTTCAAGACCACTATCCATTACCATCAATGCAGTATATTTTAAATCTAGTTGCAGGTTCACAAAGGTTCTCTTTATTGGATGGTTATAATGGATATAACTAGATTTTGTTCAAAGAAGAAGATAAATTCAAAATAGCCTTCACCACAAAGTGGGGGACTTTTGCATACATAAATATGCCTTTTGGTTTATCCAATGCTAGAGAAACTTTCTAGAAAGCTATGGACATGGCATTATAGGTATCCTTAACAAGTTTATTATTATTTATTTGGATGACATAATAGTGTTCTATAATAGTGTAAATGAGCATATGATTCACCTCAGACAAGTGTTTGTAAGTTGTATGGAATTTGGAGTGTCTTTGAATCCAAAAAAGTGTGTTTTATTTGTTCATGAAGGTAGGATTCTTGGACATGTTATTTTAAAACATGCTACAAGTGTAGATCATGGTAGGATAGACTCTATTATTTTAATTTCCTTGCATAATCACAAAAACACCTTGTAAAGAATTTTAGGCAGGATCAGTTTCATAAAGAGATACATTATAAATTTTGTTACTTTAGCTAGGCCACTCACAACCATGCTAAATAAGGGTCAGAGTTTAAGTTGGTCTAAATAAGGAGTAAGAATTTTTGAAGAGATCAAGAAAACTATAGCCAGTGCTCTTGAACCTTGACTTCACAAAGGATTTATTCTTGTACACCTATGCTAACATTGACACAATTTTAGGGGTTCTCATGTAGAAGAATAAAGATAATTTAGAGCAACCAATAGCCTTATTAACTCAAGGCTTAGAATAATATGAAACAAGGTATTTTTTATTGAGAAGTATGTAATTTTAGTCATAATATCTCTTAAAAAGTTTACGTACTTATCTAATAATAAGATATATTTGATGGTTGCACATCCAAGTGTTATATTTTCTCTTGAACAAGGATATACATGACGAAAGAGTTGGTTGGATAAAAAAATTCATAGAATATGATGTTGAGATCAAGGTCACAAATCTGGTTAGAGGCAAAGGAATTTATGAACATCTATCCCAAGACTTGCAAGAGGATAATGTGGTTATGGTGTCAAATAATGAAGTTGTAACTGATCACACTCCATCTTCCAGTTAGTTCCAAGATATGGTAATATACTTATAAGATGGTGCTTATCCTTATCAATTCTTTTTTTTCCTTTTGATAATGTGCGTTCAAAAAGGATATCAATGGCATATTGTTAAAATGCATAGAACTAGGTCAAACATAGAGGTTACTTCAGCAATTCCATGATGGACATAGTGGAGGACATTATTTAGAAAGGATAATAGCCCATATGATAATGAGATGTGGGTATTATTGGCCAAGTATATTTGGTGATTATCATGCATGGGTTAGGAAATGTAGATAATGTTTCATGTTTATTGGAAAGACGAAGCTTGTAGCCTTACCTCTCCAATCAATTTTAGTGAATCAACTCTTTGTCTAATGGGGATTGGATTTTATTTATCTTATTAATCCCCCTTAAAGCTCAGGACACAAGTGGATCCTAACTACCACAAATTATTTTACTAAATGGACATATGTAATGGCATTAAAAGAAGCCAATGAAACCAATGTTTTTGAATTCTATTTGATGGGTATCGTTATTACCCCTTCATTTAAATAACATATGTTGGTGTCTATTCTTACTAGGGTGGTGCCTAAATCTATTTATAGTGAGGTACTTTATGGATTTTAGGTTAATATTACTTTTTTTTGGGGGTTTTGTATGTTATGCTAATCTATATATACTTATAAATACTAAGCTATTGTTTGGAAAGAAACACTCCTTGTAGAAAACATTAACAACTCAATCTAATCTAATTTGTAGAATCTGGAAATATTTCACATAACTAAAAAATAAACCTCTTCAAATCACTCTTGAATAATTAAAAGAATATTAAATTCTCATTCACTAACTAGAATCAATCATAAATTTATATTTATAGAATCTGAAAGAATGAAATAAATGTTTATGCTAGAAATAATAGATTAACTATTCAATCTTCCCTATAGGATTTCAATTTGAATTATACAAACATATATCTATATCAATATTTAATTTAAATGAATAAAAAACTAACTTATAAATACCAAATAGATCCCATGTTTTCCTAGGGAGTGGGCCCTTGCTCACTCTTAGAGGTCCAAATTAACTCAACTCTAAGATACTTCTTCAATACATAGATTGAGAAAGGAAAGTGTTGTAGTACTTTGTATTTCAAAAAATCGCTAGAATTACAATATATTTGTATGTAGGCATAAATTTTATATATCTAATCATGCATCTATCTATTTATTCTATAGAAAAAAATATTTAACCTTACATCATACGTAACAACTTAACTATTATGAAAATAGATTTAGATATTCTAGATAGATTGAGTGACATAGTTAGAATAGAAAGTTGTTGCAATGAGATATTTAAGGAGTCAAAGAATCTATAGATAAAAATTTCCATGCCTAACTATATCAACCAAATATTTACATAAATTGATACTCATATCTTCTATCTTTATCATTACAACCTAGAATAACAACTCCCAAATTGGAAGACTAACCAAAAATAGACACCTATTTATATACATGCACAGAAATGGAAATGTCAAAAAGAGTTCTCCAAATTGTCATGGAGAAGTTGGAGAGGCTATCTTAACCCCTTGGAATGTATTATCATCAATTATAGAGCAAACATGATAAATCCATAATAAAATTGGTACAATTTGTAGCTTGTTATCAAAATCCATAGCTTGACTATAATAATCTACAACTGACTATCAAAATCCATAGCTAACTATCAAAATCTGTAGCTGACTATGAATTCCATAGCTAACCATCAAAATCCATAGAAAGATTCAAAATTTGTAGGTGGGTCTTATATGGTTCATTCTTTGTCTTGGATCCTCGTCTTCATGAAATCTTGTCAAAATTCATATTAATACCATTATTGCCTATACATGTCAAAATGTGGAGCCTAAAACATAAAAATGTTATAACAAAGTGCAAAGAAGATATACTTAGACTTTACATGAGTTTAAATATATAAAAACATCTATTTCCTACTGTATGCAAGTTATAAATATCAAGATTACATACAATGCTCAACCATTTGACATATTTAAGACCATAAACTATAGTAATAATGAGACATTTTATAGACTCATCATCTACCCATTACATTTTTCAAGTCCCTTTTACAAACTATATCCTCAATCTCCATAGTTATGAACTATCTGTTGCATCTTTAGACTCAAATAATAAATTGAATACAATTTTTTTTTAAGTATCCTCTGATTATGATGAGTGAAACCCATATCCCTTTGCATAAAATGAATATAAATATCAAAATGTTCTTAAGATTGTGGTCATGTATTTTACCAAGGGGACATAGGAAAAAGTAGTAAAGGAGGTCTGAACCTCATTCTTATCCATGGATTTCTTCCATCCCTCTGTAAAACATCTAAAACTATCTATACAACAATGCTAGCTCTTCTCAAAGACCACTAAATGGTATTGGGTGACAACACTTCTTTTCATCTTAATATAACTAGTATCATATGTCAACATTGTCTACAAGCCACCACTACATCATCAAAATTATGCTAAAAAAGAAACTCAAAGTTGAGAATGCCATCCTATAAGGTGGAGAGATAATGATCATGAATTCTTGGCTATTGGTAAAACTTGTGAAATTTTTGTAATATGTAATTTGCATTACTAAATTGAGGCCTAATGCATAAACCAACATCTTGTGAAATATTAGTTTGATCATCATATCTTTCCTATCAAGAAATTTGATTTATATATGTAAATAATAGGTCTCTCATCTAAAGTTATCCCACAAATATATTTACCAAGAAATTATTTGTATACTTAGAATAATGTCACACAAATAAAACTCACAAAGTATATCTTGCTTATTAGGAGTACTATTTTTGAATGATATCATGAAGTCATCATTGATATTTATCTCATGGTAAATCACAAGATATCTACAATAATTTCCATCTGAATAACTATTCATGTAAATATAGGATATATGCAGAAGAAGGGACTCTACAAGATAACAATTTTTCACTTAACTGATAGGTAAAATAAATATTTTATTTAAATTATTCTTCTTTTTATTGGATTTGAGTCAATCCATCTTACATTTTTTGTTTCTCTTCTTTAAGAAGATAATTTTATTTCTTAAGTAGATGATTTTGTAACTTCATTTCTTCCAGTTCTAAGAAAACTTAGTCCTATTGGTTTTTAATTTCTAAAATAGATAAAGTAATATGACAACCTTGTTCTACCATGGCCCTAGGAGGAACATTAGAAGATCTAGAATCTATTTGGGTTCTTAGCCTAGTATTTTCCATTCTAGTTTTTAGAAGATTCCTCCTTAAATAAATGTTCTTTTCTTTAAGTGATCTAATATGACTCCATATATCAATAATTTCATCTTCTACCTCATCCATTTTCTTCAAGGATTATATTTCCAAATTTGCAATTTGTTTCATTAAATGAGCAATCAAAAAATCTTTATTTTGAGCTATAATAATTAGTTCAACTATATGCTCTACATTTTATTTAATAGTGGCTTCTAACTAGGACAAGGTTAGAGCATGTTGGAGTTCACATCATCTACTTCCCTTAAAGGTTGTCCCTCTTCTTTATTCATGGTGGATCTTCCTTTAACCATCATATTTTGTGTATGAGGAATAAGACTCTCATCAGGAATAGTCTCAACAAAGTCATTAGCTAAATCTTCATGTGAAAAAAAGGTTCCCTCCTCTTTTCTATTGTGATCTTCACTAGTAGTGGCTATAGGGTTTTGTCTCAAGTTATCTAGTGTCTCTGCAATAATGGTCTCATCACTATAGACTACTAGGATCAATATTATTATTCTGTTAAGAGGGGGAAGAGCTTTTATAGGTAGGATTTCTTGAGTTTTTAGCTGGGAAGTAGGGTCTGTACAAGACTCTTCTTCAATAATTTGAATGGGTTTTTGGACTTAAGCATCTTGGGAAACATACTAATTACTTCTAGTAGAGGATCAGAGTCTCAATTTTCTACTCATTACCTTAGAAGAAGAGACTATATGAGGAGGACTTAGGGTTTGAAATGTAATAGTCTTTGCTTTAAATCTTATGCTATGATGAATTTAGAGGCAATCTATTTAGAAGAAATTTTAGAAGAGACTATATGAGGAGGACTTAGGGTTTGAAATGGAATAGTCTTTGCTTTAAATCTTATGATATGATGAATTTAGAGGCAATCTATTTAGAAGAAATTTTTGGTGGGGTTTTTGAATTGGAGGCATTCATGTGTGCAATATTTTTTTTATAAAAAGTTTAGGGGTTTTCTTTCTTTTTCCTTCAAGGAAGGCAGCCTAAGCTTCCATTCCATTTTCTTTCTATAAAAAGTGGTGTTGAATAATGAGTTGAATCAACCCATGATGATGTATGAAAGTAGGGTTTTTGGTATACGTCATGGCTATAATCGAATAGATCTTAGGAAGAATGATGGAAAAGTTATCTTATGTTGAGGTTGTTAAACACCATATCTTCAATAAATTAACATTCTTAACACCATAAAAATCAACACACTACACTGTCCCTCACATGTTAAATATTGAATGAGCCAAAAGTAAACTAACCTTCATGGTTCAAGTAGAGACTCTTTGCTTACCCCTTTTATTCTACCTTTGAAATCTTCCATAAAAACTGGTGTAGACTCTCTTTCACTACTAAAAACTCTAGAAAGATCATGAAATGAATATCTCCCTTATATTCAATCTCATTCATCTATAATCCCTAACAATTTACTAAGGACATGAGTGGAGAAGGGTATTTGAACACATTTGACTATGAAGAAATTAGGTTTTAGATGAAGGATAAATTTTGTTACCAATGCCTCATCAAAACCCTGGAATTTGAGAAGGAAGTCAAGCCATGCATCTATAGACAATATTTATTTTACTGATTCATTCTCCAATAGTTCATTTGCATCTCTTGGTTCTAATTTCTTCTTCAACCCTATTTTTAAACTCTTACACAAAACACAATTAATTCTTTACCCTATTTTCAAAAGGAAACTAATTGTGCTTTCAAAATAATTAGATGGAAATAGTATCCCTTAAAGGTTTAGACTATGAATATTAATTGAAGCATGCCAATTAATTATGACATCATTAATTAGAATTAACGATGCCATGCTTTTTTTAAAATTTGGTTTTAAATCATTCTGATGTCAATTCTATTTAACCCTCTACTTGATGTCTTTTTATAAATAACACATAATTATAATGACGTGTCATTATGAAACACTTTTAATGACTAGAGGGGTATTATCTATAACACTTGCACTAAAATTTCAAAATATTACCTTTTGAAATGCCTTTTTGCTGAAATCATGAATCTTGAGCTCCTTATATCACCATATGAGAATATTTTATATCAATAGGTTTGAGAACATGCATCCAATCTTATATATCTAAAATTAACACTTAGTAGATAATTAAATACTTTACCTTAAAAATCTTAGTATTGTCCATATCAGTCTTCTTTATCTATTCTTTCACAAAACAAACTGCATGAATTAGTGTTTGAAAAATAGTACATCAAATAATAGCATTAAATTTATTGATTTGGAACCAGCTAAATTTTTGAGTTGACTTTTTTATTTATTTTATTTTGGTATATTTCCCTTTACCATCCATTTGTTGGTTTTTTGGTCAAGGATCTTTATTCAGTGCATGAACAACCAACAAGCTAGTTTTCTAAACATGAATATCAACAATGTCTCGAGAGATTTTCATTGTTGAATTCTTTATATATATATTTGAACTTTTTTAGGGAAGAGAGGAATCATCTTCCTTTATTCAAGAAAATTTTATCCTCAAGGATCAATTACCATAGAAGACTTAAGATATTCCATGGCACTAAACTCATTTTGTACTAGCTAAATAAATTATTCTTTGCTAATAGGCTTCTCATATAGTTTCAAATGATGTCCATTTACAAGAAGCATTTTATGATTTCCATCTGTAGGAAATAATTGTACTGAACTATAATAAAATAAATTTACTATTTGAAATGGTCCTAATCATCTAGTTCAGATCTTACCTTTGAAATGATGATATTTGGAATCATATAAGAATGCCCAATCTCCTTTTTTGAATTACCTTTATTTTATATTCAATTTATGTCATTATTTTCTCTGATACTATGTCATTTCTATTTTCTACAAGGCTTTTATCCTCATCTCATCCAATTCATTCAAATTTACCATTCTTTTTTTTTGTGTTTCATCCAAATCAATCCCTACTTCTAATGTTATCCTGAAAGTTTTCATTTCAAATACAATTGAAATAAGAGGTTTCTTACCATAGACCAACTCATATGGTGAAAAACCACTAGTGGTCTTCCATGTAGTCTTGTATGCCCAAAAAAATTTTAGGAGTTTGGATGCCCAATTATTATAGCTACAATTCACTATTTTGGTAAGGATGTTCTCCAATTATCTATTAGTGACTTCTATTTATCCATTTTCTTGAGGATGGTATGGTGAAGATTTTTAGTGATTGACTAGGTAGATCTCCATGAATGTTTGAATCATATTAAACATGAATTATGGTCCTTGATCTAATAATATCTCCCTTGGTGATCCAAAATGCTGCATGATCTTGGAATAGAGGAAATTTTCTACTTCCTCTTCTCTTCTAGAAGAAAGAATTTAAACTTCAGCCCTTTTGGTTACATAGTCCATACATACCAACAAGTACTATTTACTTTATGAAGGTGGATCTATGGGCCCAAAAAATTCCATACCCCACTTCTCAAAATATTATAGAATTACTTGTGGATGAAGAGGAATTTAGAGGATAATAGAGGCTTCCCCATTCTTTGACATGCATCACATTGCCAAACATAGATCTTTACCTATTTATGAAGAGTTGTCTAGAAATATCCATCTTCAAGGATTTTATGTACCATCATTTTCACTGAGTAGTGCCCCTCCTCCAAGTTCATCATGACATGCACGAATAATATCATACATCTCATTCTCCTTCACACACCTATAGAAAACATGATCAGGTCCAAGTTTAAATAGTATACCATTAATAAATTTATAATAACTTATTCTTATTAAACATTTTTTTCCTTTTTGGTACATTGAAAAGGAAACTTCCCTGTAGCTAGAAAATTTGCTATGTTTGCAAACCAAAGTGTTTGTGATGAAACAAAAAATAATTGTTCATCCAAAAAAAAATATTCTACAGGTTCTTCTTCATCTTCATTATGCAATTTGGAAGGAAAATTAGTAACCACATTGAATTTTTTTAGCTTATCAACAATTGCTATGTCAAATTCTTGTAACAATAATAGCCATCTGATAACTCTTCCTTCTACTACTAGCTTATTCATCAAATATCGAATAGCTACATGATCAATATATACAAAGATTTTATAGCCAGTAATATAATGTCAAAAAAATTTATGACATAAATAACAAGAAGGATTTCCTTCTTTGTGTTTGTATAATTTATTTTAGTTGAGGTTAAGTTCTTGCTTATGTAATATATGGCATACATATGTCCATTTTCATCTTTCTATCACAAAATAACTCCCATAGCATGATTAGATGCATTAGTATAAATATGAAAGGGTTGTGACCAATTCGGTCCTCTCAAGATTGGTATAGTATTGAGCTTTTATCTAATGGTTTCAAATGTTTGTTAACAAGCTAAATTCTAGATAAATTCACTTTTTTTATAAGCAGAGTAAACATTAGAGCAACAATCTCACTAAAATATTCTATGAATATTTTTTAATACCCTTCATGTCTTAGAAAAATCTTAATGTCAGTCTAATTTTGAGGAATAGGCATGTTTGAAATGACTTCAATTTTCTTTGGATCTACTTGGATCCCTTTTGCAGAAATATGATGTCTTAAACCTATGCCTTCTTCTACCATAATCAAAAAAAATTCATGACTTAGAGATAAGTGGTGGTATTCACATATATGTAATAATTTTTTAATATTTCTTAAACTTTCATCAAAATATTCCTCATGAATAGTAAAATCATCCATATAAACTTTTACACAATCATTAGTTAAGTCTAAAAATATGGTTAGGACAACTCATTGGAAAGTGGCAAGTGTATTTCATAGACTAAAGGGTAAGAACCTATAGGTAAATGTCCCCCATGGATAAGTGAATGTTTTTTTGTCTTGATCCTTATGTGCCACTTGTATTTGGTTGTATCCACTAAATTCATCTAGAAAATAAAAGTATCTTTTTCTAGCTAGATTGTCAATTTCTTGATCAATGAAGGGTAGAAGGAAGTAATCTCTCATTATTGCTTTGTTCAACTCTTTATAATCCAAAAATACTCTCCATTTATCATTTTTATTGGGAATAATGACCAAGGGAGAGACCCATTGGCTGTAAAAAATGGGATAAATACATCCTACTTCTAGCAACTTCTTAATTTTAGTTTTCACAATGTCTATTAAGGTAGGATTAATTTTTCTTTGAGGCTAACTTACCAGCTTAATGTTCTCTATGAAAATGTAGTTTGTATAAACACTTGGATTAATTACTTTCATATCTTTATATTACCATGTAAAATATTGAGTGTGATCCTTAAGTACATCAAAAACTTTCATTCCTTGATCATTTTTCAACTAACTATTTATGTTGAGTGTCTTCCCTGGTGCCACTATGATTTGTTTAGTGTGTGGATGAGAAGAATATATTTATTTGAATTCAATAATAAATGAGTTTAGAGGACAAGGATGTGAAAGTAATGCATGAAATGTAACAGCATATTTAACAAATTTTTCTCCTATGGGAATGACTCCAGCTAAAGGAAAAAAAAAGGCTGTAAGAAATGAGTCTTGGCCTTCATATGCCCATTACATCACACTATTTCAATATATTTATGATCATATAATGTATTTTAAGAGGTGGAAGAGGATTAATTATTAAAATAATAAGAAGTGATACTTTGTAAAGGTTTTCTATTCAAATCTATAGCGAGTCTATTGCAATATGTAGCTAGTCTATTGTAATCTATAACTAGTCTATTACAATCTATAGCTTGTTTGTTACAATTCATAGTTGGAATATCAAAATATGTAACTAGATTGTAAATATCCATAGAAATTACAATACTTCTTAATAACCCATCATCTACTTCCTCTATATGTTTAGTGATTGTAACCATAGCTAGAGAAGAGATGCTATCACATTTTTCATCAAGTTGGTCAACCCACAATTATTTGACAATATTGATTGATGGTTGAGCAGGTGGATATAGAGAAATTAATTTTGATTTAAGATAATTTGAGATGGTTATATCTCCTGATCTACAATCAATCAATGCTATTATAGTTTCTAACCAAGGTCTTCCTAGAATCAATGAGTATCCAATCTATTTGTTTTTAAGTTAGAGGATAATAAAGTCAACATGATACTCCCATGATTCTATAGTCAACATTATATCTTCAATGACACCTTATAATTTGGTAGTTGAATGATCTACCATTTATAGGATTGTGGTGGTTGGTTGCATGTCCTACAAAGAGAGATTTTGCATGGTGTCCATAGTCATCACATTAATAACAACTCCTAAGTATACCAATACATTTGGTATCTCCTGATGTCTAGTTTTTATAGAAATGACAAGACTTTATAGGTCTCCATATTTAGGCAAAAGAAACTTTCCTAATAATAAATTAGAAAGCTTACCATTAAATTTTATGGTCTTAGCATATTAACTTTTTCTATTAGGTGTCTTGATACACAGATTTTTAATCACTTAATTTAATTCTGGGATGTCTTTGATGGATTATAACAATGGAATATATATGTTTAGTTTTTTGAGTTCCTGGATCAATTCAGATTCCTTATTGTTTTCTACTTCTTTTAATCTTTTTGGAAAAGGCATAAATGGAGTTGTTATGATAACTTCCTCTGTTTTTCCAATTTTCTCTTTGGACTCTTCTTCTTCTTTTGGTTGAATTATGGACTTGTTTTTTATTTTGGTACTTATATGATGATGATCTAATGTTTTTCACTATTTTTCCTAATCTAAAATGAATTTATACACATTCAATAGCTCTTACCCCCATTTTTTCACCCTATTCATTTACAAAAACCTATCTTTTTTTTTGGATTTGATACTAGTTGAGTAGGTAACTAAATTTGGTTTACTTGTTATATAGGGGTTGATTTATTTATTTAGGGAGACATTAATGCTTATTGTTGTTGTGGATACCTTCTTTGGTGTTTTTTATTACAGTTTGGACCAAAATTCCATTATTGATTTATCCATGGGTGTTGATGGCATTGTGGCATCCATGTTTATTGAAAAGGTTGGGGCATCATCCACTACTTTGGCATCTATTTATGGGTGCCCCATGGTGGTACAACCCACATTTATGGAGGTGCATGCCATTGTTGATAAGGAATTATTAAGCCAAACTGTTGATTTTTTTAAAAGGTATTTCCTTTCATTTGAACATAATTGATTTCTTTTATGCCTTATACATTTTGTTTTAACTAATTTTTAAGACTAAGGAGATGACTAAAATTATTTATGTCATGATCCTTAACATCACATATTTTACAAAATTTAGTTTTATCCAATGGATAGTCTCTAAGTGCATGTTTCAATTTCCATTTTGGGTAATAAATCTCTAATGGCTCAGTATTAGATTTGGACTTAGCTTGAAATTCATCTAATGTTGCAAAATATTTTTTGAACTCCTATTGTGAATACCTTGAAGTTTACGATTCATTTTTTAGTAAGTATTCCTTCGAGCATTAATATACTCATACGAAAATATATTATTTTATAGTATCATAGAATCACATTTAAATAAGAGGCATTATAAACTAAGAAATTGGATCGTCAAAGAAAATAAACCAATTATACATATAGGAAAAGAAAATTATGTTGATTATCAGTGACAAGTTACAAATTGTATTCATGAAGAGATGAAAACTAAAAATAATAATAGAGTATGATAAATATTTATCTTTGATAAAAAATGGATAAAAATAATAACTCATAGAAATGGAAGACAATGCCATTGAATAGACTAGGATTGGCCTACAGAGAAAGCTAGGCATTGATATATATATATATATATATATATATATATATATATATATATATATATATATATATATATATATACATACATACATATATATGTATATATATATATGTGTGTGTGTGTGTATGTATATATATGTGTATATGTATATATGTGTGTGTGTGTATGTGTGTGTGTGTGTGTATATATATATATATATATATATATGTATGTATGTATGTATGTATGTATGTATGTATGTAATAATTTAAACCATGCATGTTATCCATTATAGCTGTAATGATAATGAGTGCCAATATTTCTATTAAATTATTTACATCCCTCATCCACTATCACTCCATGGTTTTGTGCATCTAGGAGTGTCCTCTATCTAAGATAGAATATATGGCATTTACCCTATTACCTCATGTAAAAAAATATTTTGAGAGGCTTAAAAAAGTGATATGGATTTTTTGTACTAGATTCTAAGGATTTTTCATATCACTAACACATCTAAACATCTCACAACCTAAAACAAACTTTTCTAGCTCATGGAAGATATTATTAAATCTTCCATGAGCTAGATTACATCACTATATTTTCCCATTTTCCCTCTTCTACTACTAGGTTTTGTTGTAGAGTAGTTTGTGAATAACTATGTGATTTATTGGAAATCTGGTTTAGTAATATCTCCTTTCCCCATAAGATTCAAAGAATCTCTAGAATAGTCATCCAATCCCTTACGAAAAATAGTTTTGATCACTTATTTAGGTATATCATATCCACATCTATTGAGAGCAAAGGCAAACCTATCTAGGTAATCCTCAAGGTTCTCATCTTCATTTTGTTTGATTTAAAAAAAAATCTTCTTTTTAATCCTTGACCCTACAATAGTCTTGATATTTATCCAAAAATTATATTTAAATTTCTCTCCAAGTATGAATAGATTTCCCTCCTAGGCCCATGAACCACCTCATTTCTCCTTCTTTCAAAGTAGAAGGAAAAAGCTTTAGATTTTGGCTATCTGAGGTGTAATCATAAGTCTGATAAATAACCTTAAACTCAAAAAAAAATTGATATGGGTCTTTGGTGGATATACCTCTAAAGGTTAGCAGATTAGATGGATAAATAAATTTCATTATTCCATCATCATATTTAAAGATAATAAGATAAGATAAGGTCCTCTCATGAGCATCCTACAAGGTTTCCCCACCAGGCCTACATTTTTTCCCATGGCAAATAAATTTCTATTTAGAGGACAGGGTACTGGTCATTCAGTTTCTAAAATTTTAGCTATTGTAGAAGAGGATTCTTCTAGTCCTTTAGAGATATTTCTGAAGGATTCTCTTATCTTTTTTTACAAGCTATGTATTTTATCTATGACTATTTTGATTCTTTCTTATAAAATATCAAAATATTTTGGAATAAATCTAACCTCTAAATCTTGTTGCCTACTCATATATTTGATTTTGACAAGAGAATGATTTTATTATATTTTTGTATTTTTATGTTTTATGAATTATTAGCCTAAGTTTTTACCTTACTGACACCTAAACGATCCTTGGCAATAGTGCCAAAAATAATGGGTGTCATTAATACCCCTTCATTTAACCAATGTATGTTGGTGTTTGTTCTTACTAGGGTAGTGCCTAAAACTATTTATAGTGAGGTAATTTATGGATTTTAGGTTAACATTAATTATTTTTGGGTTTTTTTTTATATGCTATGTTAATCTATATCTACTTATAACTACTAATCTATTATTTGAAAAGAAACACTCTTTATAGAAAACATAAACAACTCAATCTAATCTAATTTGTAGAATCTAGAAATGCTTCACACAACTACAAAACAAACCTATTCAGATCACTCTTGTAGAATTAAAATAATATAAAATACTCATTCACTAATTAAAATCAATCATAAATCTATATTTACAAAATCTTAAAAAATGAAATAAATGCTAATGCTAGAAATAATAGATTAACTATTCAATCTTCCCTACATGTTTTCAATCTAAATTATACAAACATATATCTATATCAATATTTAATTGAAAGGAATATAAAACAAACTTATAAATACTAAATATATCTCCTATTTCCTTTGGGAGTGGTCCCTTTCTCACCCTTAGGTCTAGGTCCAAATTGCCTTAGCTCTAAGATATTTCAACACAGATTGAGAAAGGAAACTATTGTAGTACTTTATATTTTAGAAAGTCACTAGAATTACAATATCTTTGTATGTAGGCATAAAATTTATATATCCAATCATGGATCTATCTATTTATTATATACCATGAAACTATTTAACCCTACATCATAGATAACAACTTAACTAATTTAAAAATAAAAGATATTCTAGACAGATTGAGTGACATAGTTAGAATAGAAAGTCATTACAATGAGACATTATCACACCTAACTACATCAACCAAATATTTACATATATTTATACTCATCTTCTATCTTTATCATTGTAACCTAGATTATCAACTCCCAAAATGGAAGACTAACTAGAAATAGACATATATTTATAAACATGCACAGAAATGGAAATATTTAAAAGATTTCTCTAGATTATCATGAAGAAGTTGGAGAAGCTATCTAAATAATTTGGAATATACTATGATCATTTATAGAGAAAACTAGGTCAATCCATAGTAAAATTGGTACAATATATAGCTTACTACTAAAATATGTAGCTGACTACTAAAATCCATAACTGACTATCAAAATTTGTAGCTGACTATCAAAATTTGTAGCTGACTATCAAAATCCATAGCTAATTATCAAAATATGTAGCAAGCTTCAAAATCTATATTTGGGTCTTAAATGGTTCAATTTTTTGTCTTGGATCCTCTTTGTCTTCATGAAATCTTGTCAAAACTTATATTAATACCATTATTATCTGTACATGCTAAAATGTGGAGCCTAAAACATGAAAATATTAGAACAAAGTGCAAATAAGATAAACTTAAACTTTACATGAGTATATATAGATAAACACATCTATTTCCTACCTTATACAAGTTCTAAATATCAAGATTACATAGAATGCTCAACCATTTAACATATTTAATTCCATAAACTATAGTGATAATGAGTCATTTTACGAACTCATCACTATGGAGGTTTGATTACCAAATTTAGGGTTCTTATAGACACCAAAATTATGTCACACATGTACATAACTCCCTATGTCAAAACCCCCCTCGATGTGCTTTTAGTAATTAGCCTTCCTAACCCATGTTTTCACCCCTCACACATTTAATTAATTTAAAAATATTTAATTAAGTTAGTTAAGAAATTCTTATGCCACCTTACCTGGCCACCTCATCTTAAGACTAATTATTACCCTCCGAGTCACCTCAAGACTTATTCCCCTAATCTTAACTACCCATGACTTGTTCTTACCCCTAACATAGATTCTTAACTAACTACGTTCTTCTTAACCTCACATTTCTATTATTTTCTAACAGATACCACACTTGGCAAGAGAAGGAATAGAAAATAGGCTAAAAATAGCCCTTTTACTTATTCTCATGCCACTGACATCGTTTAACCCTCCATCGACATCAATGGGATCACCGATGGTAGTTACTTAAGCCAAATACTAAGTTAATATTTAGGTTAGTAGAAATCAAAAAAATTAATAATTCACATATAGGATTTGGTATTCAACTTTCTACATCTAGGCTTATCATTACTCTACACAAATTAGTCCAGATTAGGAATTGATATACTGTACAGATCTTGGATTCTTCTAAACTAGTAGCACATGCTTGTCTTTTTTATTCATGTATTACTTAAAACATGCCTCATCAAATTCATCTTTCCACCACTCATAGTTCATCTATTTCACCAACTAAGTATATCTCTATGTTTTATAACTCCTTTAAAGAGTCATTTTAAAATTACTTTATGATATACTATTTATCATTTTATGAACATCTTGACTCTCCCTGTGAAGGAGTTATAAAACTCCTTCACTTATTTCCCTCTACTTCAAACATACCAACCCTTTGTCTAGACCCACCTTATTCTTACCCCCTCCCTTATGACTATTCCCAACATCACAAACCTGACCCACATCTACCTCCCAGCTCAAAAAATTCTCTTGTAACCTCCTGAGAACCTACTACCCCTACTAACATTAGTTAAATAAACAACATCAATCATATCTCCTTACCAACATTGATAGCCTTAACCAACATTAAATACTATATATTTCCACTAACCTCCTTGAGCCTACCTAAACAACCTCCAAAAACACAAATAACTCACATTACATACACTGTGTCACTCTCTGCTACACACAGACTACAAGAATGTGTTTTCTTATTCACAAGTAATCCTTACTAGCCAAATAGGAGTGCTCAACATCATCTAGATATGGTGTGCAACTAATATTGGTTCTCTATAATCTCTAATCCCTACCCTTCATCTTTGTTTATCCTTAAACATCAAATAGATTAAAATTTTAGTGAAACATTTTTGGCATGCCCAATGGGACCCTAGATTTTTCCTTGGGTTCATTGCTTGTTTTAAGCGTTCATATAGGTGCATTATAGTGAAATTTTCATTCCTTGCACTTTCTCCCTCTCTTTTCCCTCAAAATGAAATATTCAACATTTTATTTTCTATTTAAAGGTAATAAACTGAAATTTCTTTTTCCTTGTTACTCTTCTCTTTCTTTTGCCTCTAAAAGAAACTTGTGATTTTTCTTGCCAGCTAAAAAGAATCTCTTATTTATCTCTTTCTTACATACACATTAGGATAGTGAAATTCATTCTCTTCTCCTATTTCATCATTATTTTCATTCAAATCAAAACACTTTAAATTTAGGTTTAAAAGTTACTACACTTCAATATTTGCTTGTTACATATTAGCTCACCTAGTTAATTACAAGCATTATGAATGAATCATAGTACACCCATGTTACACTACTAGAGCACATTCATACAAAAAAACATCTAAACTCACCTAAGACAAGGCCCATAAGGATTTCATCACCTAGTGGATCACCTTACCCTACCTGGCTATCCTACTTGGATTTCACCACCAAGGGGAGAACCCACTCCATTCTCTGGTGGAGTATAAACTATAGACCTAAGGTATATTCTGGTTAAGTAGCCTAGCTTGGCTTTAGGTCCATAAAGTGCTAGGAGAAAGCCCCTATAACAAGTCACATATCTGGCATAACATATATATATATATATATATATATATATATATATATATATATATATATATATATATATATATATATATATATATATATATATCCTTTTGAATACCAAAACTAACCTAGAACTAGCTCTAGATCTCTTTCTAGTACCTTCAGTAACCAAACTCTCATCTCATTATCTGATTAAGGTATAAGCCAACATGAGACTAAAATTAATCTCTAAGAGTTAATAATTAGTGGTTGTATGTTCTATTTTTTCTTTTCTATTTGCCTTATGTATTTTTGAGTTGGTAAGGACGTTTTTCCACTGATTTAAAAAATCAACACTATTCATAATACTCAGGTTATATAACCTATTATATCCATTTTTTTGAGTGTTCATCCTCCTTATACAGACCTCTTGCATCCTTTGTTTTTCCTAGATTTTGCCTCTAGGTTTCTAAAATGTTAGACTTTTCATCCCATGGGACTCCATAGTGACTGACATCAGTTAAATCCATTGACATCAATAAACTTTAACCTACCAACATTGTTCAAGTGACTAATGTTAGACACTGTGTAATTTAGTTATTTTTAGTTTGCTCAAAATAACAAGTTAAAACAACCTACCTACCTACACCCAAAATTAGTTTTTCCTCACTCTATCACTAATATAAAATTATAATACGATTTATACTTCTTATTGTATGGTATTGACGTGAAGCCAAGCCAATATTCTTATCAATTACATAAGCTGGCAACCACTTCCACCTTCCCCTCTTGTCATTGTTTCTATCATGGAACACACTTTAGATATAGAGCATACTCCTAACCCCAACCAAATTCTCATTGTGCCTGAATTAGATCAATATTTTGATTGATTTCTTGATCATAATGTGCTAGCCCTTCAGCATTAGCTTACCATGAGCCAAACCCACAATTCTCTGGGTGACCAACTTTATGGTATGCCAACTCCTATGATAGAGACAGATTCATTTTTAGCTATCTCCAATATGTTCCCCATAGTTACTCAAACCACCATTTTAATAAATAACCCAACCATAAATAATGCCCAAAGTTTAGCATTTCCAACCACCCAGTCTCACCTAAACCCTAATGTGACTTCCCTTCCTTCACAACCACAAGCAATTTAATCAAGTCTAACCCCATTTTAGAATTTGGTGGTACCCATCCCATCTACTCTCATACCTATAATTACATGAGTTAAGACTCACCCTATACCCAATATAACCATGCAAACAACCCAACCTACAATAACAACATTTAACCAAAGCAGTGTCTCTAACCCAGTAAGACAAGTCCCTTTCATTTCTGCCCCCCAGCCTATGACTCAGTACCCCTATGTTGCATCAACATAAATATAGCAAGCTATGTCATACACTACCTCTAATTCTTATTAGGCTCCCTATAACTTATGGGGTATTTCCCAAACCAATCCCCCTCCAAACCTCATTAGGATGTTGATGGACAAGATGCCTAGTCTAGAGATATTTGTGTCAGGTTCAAAGAATGTGTTATCTTATGATCAGATATACAATGAGCCCATCCATACTTTTATGCCTATTAACCCTTATACAAACCAATGGTAACTCCCCAATTTTAATTTCTTCTAGAGTAAAGAGGACCCACAACAACATTTTTGAGCATTTAGACATGCTTGTTATTTAATAGGGTATGATGATGCATTACTAATTCACACCTTCCCTATGTCTCTTTAGGTGTTGCCCTAGATTGGTATAGATATATAACTTAGCACTCCCTTTTCTCATTTACCCAACTCACACAGTTATTCCTAGACCATTTCTCTATCAATATTTCTAAAAAGGTTTCTATTATGGACCTTTATTCTATTAAACAATTTTATGATGAGTCTATCATAGATTTTGTCACTCACTAGAGAGGCATAGACAATCAACTCTCCTTATCTTCACCTTAACTTGAGATTATTGATCTCTTCTCAAGGGCATGTGTTAAGCACATTTCATCCAAACTCTGAGTACAAACCTTTTTCACATTTGATGAAAGCCTTTACAATGGTGTGAAAACTCAAGATCTGGGCTATAGACAAAGACATAGTCAAGTTATGTAGTAAGAATGATAATACCAAATCAAATGACTCCTCTTATTCTAACCTTCTCCTTATAAAAAAATATAAGGGATTCACAAATGTGGTGGTCATTAAATCAACTTATTCCATAACCTCAAACCAACCTAATTCCTTGACCTCACAAAATCTGACCAAGCAATTCCAACAACAGTACAAACAAAGATGATACACTCCCACTAGGGAGTCATACACTTCTATTTGGAAAAGCTATTGCAATAAGGAGCCATACCCCTTCCTAAAATCAAGCCTATTATATAGTTTGATCCCTCCCATCCTATTCCTACTTGGTACAAGAAGGATGAGTTTTGTGGCTATCATCGAGTCAAAGGCCATAATTCTAATAATTTTAAAATATTGAAGATCATTGTTCAAGACATGATTGACAGGGGTGATTTCATCTTGGATAACCCTAATATACCTACTAATAAAAATATATATGTGTTCAAATATCATTTTCCAAACCATTCACCCAATAAAAATAATGTTCAGACCATGACTGATAACTCATGTGATCATAATATCCATACGATCAATATGGTATTTCCTTTACCTTGAGTCCAACCTATCACACAACAAGAGGCACCCATTTTACCTACTCCTCCCCCATAATCAATGGAGTTTATTTTTCCCATCCTTCCTCCTTAGTTAGAAGATCCTACTACACTTGTTCCACTCCCACATGAGGAAGGGCCTCCTTTACCTCTCTTTTTACCACAAGAAGAGCCTATATTTCTAGTTCCTTTTACACCCATTTTATCTATCCTATTACCACTTGAGGACCATGCCTTACCCATTCCTCAACTACATATTGAGGGGAACATCATTCCTATGTTATACCCTCTTAAGGAAACTTCTTCACCTACCTCTCCTCCATTGATGGAAGGTAGTACCCCATCAACTCCTCCTTCTCACCTAGAGGAGCCAGTGTTATCCACCCCTACGTTAGATGAGAGACCTATTATTCCCACTCCAATTAAACTAATTTTGCCACTTCTTTAACTTATGAAAGATCATACTTTACATATTCCTCACCCACATGTTGAGGGAACAATTATACCTATTATCTACCCCATTGAGGATACTTCTTCACCTACCTCTCCCCCACCCATTAAAGACCATGCCTCTTCTTCCATATTTTTCAAAGAAGACCCTGTTACAGATCTTTCTTTTCTTTAGCCTGAGGTAGTAGAGGCTAATAATTTCCCTCTTTGTCAATCACCTAAGCCTTTTAAAGAATAAATTGTAAGGCCTATGTCAACTTCATATAAACCCTTCTCATAATTAGTAGGAAATATAGAATTTTTTGACTCCATGAAGCTAGATCATGTGGCATTTTGGGACTAACTTAAAAATCCGTATCCTATATGATAAGTATCATCATTTACCACCCATCCCCTCACTACCCTTTACCCCAAGGTCCTTGAAAAAGTTAGATATTCTTCATCAAAATCACTAGAAGCTCATCCTTCTACATTAGAGCCCTCACCCTCATAGGCACTACCAAATTACAATAGATTGGGTCTTTAGGCATTCACTTGATCTCTAATCTAATTCATCCATAGGTGAAATTAAATCTGACTCTCCAACCATAAGTTAGAGTTTCATAACCTGAACTAAGGAATAATGTTAAGCTTCATAGATCTTGTTGATCCTTCCCTCTTCCACCCTCAACTTTGTCTTTAAAATTGGGACCACATCCCTCTACTTTAGTAGGAGTATCACCGATCTAAGCAAAATTAAAGGCTAAGTTATCTTCACTACTACCTCTGCCACCTAGTAGGCCTTTCACATCTGACACCATGACATCTACCACCAAGAAAGTGTCAACAAAATACATGGCTCCACTATCACCTAAAAAGGTGCCACACAAAATCACCCCCATGACTCCTAAACCAAAGAAGGTTTTCACTCTTATTACAATAATAAGTTCTATCCCACTCACAGGGTCTTATATATTTTTCCTATGCTAGTTGTTACAATCCTCCATAATAACTCTTCCTCCCATTAAGCCTTATAACCCTCTTAGACTGAAGCTATCATGGTTTGATGATACACAAGTGTGTCTATATCATCATTCACTTAGAAATGATACTGAGTGTTATAAAGCTCTCATGGTAGTCATTCAACAACACTTTGATATCAACACTCTCTTTGTTGATACTCCCATTAACTTTCCTACTATTTCACAACTGGTATCCAAAATAACTCATACCATTCCACCTAAATTCAAACCCAAATATGTTATCGTACCTCCTTTACCACCTCATTCACCTATGTTTCAGATCAACATGATTAATGTGGCCACATGGTCATAAAATCAAAAGGATAAAGGTAAAGAAAAGGTCATTTCCCCTTGGGCTCATCCCTTCTCAAAAGACACTCCTTTGAATCCCAATATTTCCATCTTGGGTGTCTTGAAACCAACATCTTTAGAAGTTAATCAAAACTCAATGGTGAAATAACTTCACCAAACCCCTATGAAAATGTCCTTATATGAGTTAATCCAGAACTCACCCCAACACCATCAAGCTTTGACTAGTGAATTACAAGTAGTTGAGGTACAACCTGATGATCCTTATCTTCTTGTAGCTTTGCTCAGCTCTCTTGACACCATCTCCCTAATTTCCTTTAGTGATTCAGAAATTCCACTTCAACACCCTGAAGATCAAGATTCTACTCTTTTATAACCACATATATCAATCAAAATCATTTATAAAGAGTTATGATCAATGGAAAATATATTATTGATATTATCTCCACCCATTCCTATAAACAACTAGCCTTTCTTGATAATTATATATCTCAAACCAATGTGGTGCTCTACTCCTTTAACAATACCATAGCTACTACAATGGGAACTATTGTCTTACATATTCATGTGGGTACCCACATAATTCTTGATCTATAATATGTTGTAGAAGGAGATTTATAATATAACATACTACTTGAATGACCTTAGATATGTGCTATGGCATGTGTGCCCTCAACTTTGCACCACTACGTCAAGTTTGAGCATAATGGGCAAGTGCATGTTATTCCCATTGACCCACCTCATTTCAAAACATGAAACATGACTTATAGCCCCAATGATGTTATAATTAAATTAAAGACATCATCTCATTTGCATTATACTTCTAAATCTTCCACAAGCTCCACTACCCTAGTTACATAGATATCGACAACATAGATTCATGGTAAAGACCCCATAGAGGAAAATTTCAAGCATCTATCACTCAAAGAATATCATTTTTTGACACTCAACATGTTCCATACTCTAAAATAGTATGTAAATCTTCATTTTCACCATAATTATGATCCATTTATTAGGATGGTCATCCTGTATGGTCCCCCTAACCTTTAAACTAATTTCACATATGGGGGAATTGATTGAGCTCCACTATCAGCAATCTATCCTCTTCACAACAACCATTTCCTTGTGACTTCTCTTTCATAGGAAAGTGAAGCTTCATTCACACCTATATTTATAGGTGTGCCTAGAAATGATTTGGTCTGGCTCATTATGAGTAGGGTGTTCATATGCCTATTGAATATCCCACTAATAAAACCATTGAAAATGCCAAAAATTAGCATGGAGTGGGTTTTGATGAACCAACAAAACTCATCAAAGTTTATCATATACCAATTATCAAAGAGCTAGTCTCTCCTTCTCCATCCTCTCCTCCACTATTACCTACCGAATCGAAGGTATCTATACCTCCTAGTTTTTCCAATAAATACCATCTATTTGGGGTCCCTCACCTATCACTTGGGTAAGGAAAAAAGGTCCCTTCCTCTCATTCATCCTAAAATGATTAATGAAGAGTACCCCACTATCAACACTATCCAATGTCAAGATGATGATGGTATTCTCACATACATGATTACAAATGATTCCTATATCTAATGATCACTCCCATCCAAAACATAAGCTATGTTAAATGAATCAAACATTGACATTAATTTGCTCTCTCATGATAACCCCCATGTCCTTAAGATTGGCCAATCTTTGGACTCCTTTGAGAATGATAATTATGCCACATTTCTTAATGACCATAGTAAAGCCTTCACTTGGTCTTATAATAACATGCCTAGTATCGACCCCTATATCATCACCCATAACATTGTCACCAATGAAGATGATAAACCTATCAAGTAGAAGCTTTGTAAAATGCATCCTCATATTGATCTCTTTGTCAAAGAAGAGCTCTAATGCCTCCTTTTTATTACCTTTATTCAACCCATTGAATACCCACAATGGATTTCCAATATAAATGACAAGGGGAATCTACATTTACACTGACTATTGTGACCTAAACCTTACTTGTCCAAAGGATAACTTCCCTTTTCCAAGTATCGACCAACTTATTGATCTAAAAGCTTGCCATGAGATGCTATCAGTTATGGATGGGTTCTCAAGTTACAATCAAATCATGGTTGCTCCTAAATATCAACACAAGACAACTTTCATTACCCCATAATGGACTTTCTATTATTGGGTCATGACCTTTGGTATAAATTACATTGGTTCCACTTACCAATGAGCCATGACTTACATATTACATGATCTCCTACACAAAATTATGGAAGACTATGTTGTTGACTTACTTAGAAAGTATAAACTTTAGCAAGATCACTTGATGATTCTCAAAATCATATTCACTCATCTCCTCAAATATAACATTAGACTAAACCTAAATAAATGCATCTTTGGTGTCATTTTTGGTAAGCTCTTAGGATTTATAATTTCTCTCTATGGTATTGAAGTTGGCCCTACTAAAGTTAGAGCAATACTAAACATGCTTCCACCTACTAATATCAAACAACTCCATAGCCTGCAAGGTAAGATTTAATCAATCCATCGCTTCATTTGCCTATTTTTGGATCATGGCCAACCCTTTCACCATCTCCTAAAAAAATATGTCTCCTTTTATTGGAATATAGATTACCAGGAAGCCTTTGATGCACTCAAATGGTATCTCCTTTCCCCATTAGTTCTTATTCCACCTAAGGAAAACTAGCCTTTATACCTTTACATCTCTGCAACAAACCATTTTTTGGGTGCTATGATTACACATCGAGATGATCACCATTGAGAAAAATTAGTTTAATACATAAGCCACACACTTATTGATTATGAAACTCGATGTACCCATACCGAAAAGCTTTGTCTCATGTTGGACTTTGTAGTTTCTAAGCTCCATCATTACCTCTTAATTCATAGAACCTACATCATCATCCCTAATGATACCTTCAAATACATGAATTCCAAGCCATATCATAACCAACATGTAGCTCATTGGCTCATGCTCCTTACTAAATTTAACTTGGAATTTATTCAACAAAAGTGGCCATGAAGGTACAAATGATTGATAACTAGTTAGTTGCCACCCCTTTACCTGATAACCAACTTTCAAACCTCAAATTCCCTGATGAATCTATCATAATGCTCTCTAGACATGCCTCCACCTAATAATATCAAACAACTCTATATCCTACAATGTAAGCTTTAGTCAATCCATCACTTTATCTCCTAATTTTTGGATCATTGCCAACCCTTTTACCATCTCCTCAAAAAAGATGTCTCCTATTGGAATACAGATTACCATGAAGCCTTTGATGCACTCAAATGGTATCTTCTTTCCCCACTAGTTCTTATTCCACCTAAGGAAAACTAGACTTTCTACCTTTACATCTCTGCAATAGACCATTTTTTGGGTGCTATGATTACACATCAAGATGATCACCATTGAGAATAAGCAATCTATTACATAAGCCACAAACTTATTGATTATGAAACTCGATATACCCATACCAAAAAGATTTGTCTCATGTTAGCCTTTGTAGCTTCCAAGCTCTATCATTACCTCTTAAATCATAAAAACCTATGTTATCACCCATATTGATCCCCTCAAATACATACTTTCCAAGCCATATCACAACCAACATGTAGCTTAGTGGCTCATGCTCCTTGCTAAATTTGACTTGGAATTTATTCAACACAAGTGGATATGAAGGTACAAATGATTACTGACTAGTTAGTTGCCACCCCTTTACCTGATAACCAACTTTCAAACCTCAAATTCCTTGATGAATCTATCACAATGCTCTCCATACATGCCTCTACCTACTAATATCAAATAACTCCATAGCCTACAAGGTAAGCTTTAGTCAATCCATCGCTTCATTTCCCAATTTTTGGATCATTGCCAACCCTTTCACCATCTCCTCAAAAAATATGTCTCCTTCTATTAGAATATAAATTACTAGGAAGCCTTTGATGCATTCAAATGGTATCTCCTTTTCCCACTAGTTCTTATTCCACCTAAGGAAAACTAGCCTTTCTACCTTTACATCTCTAAAATAAACCATTTTTTGGGTGCTATGATTACACATCGAGATGATCACCATTAAGAACAAGTATTTTACTACATAAGCCAAACACTTATTGATTATGAAACTTGATATACCCATACCAAAAATCTTTGTCTCATGTTGGCCTTTGTATCTTCTAAGCTTCATCATTACCTCTTAAATCATCAAACCTACATCATCACCCATATTGATCCCCTAAAATACATGCATTCTAAGCCATATCACAACCAACATGTAGCTCAGTGGCTCATGCTCCTTTCTAAATTTAACTTGGAATTTATTCAATAAAAGTGGCCATGAAGGTACAAATGATTGATAACTAGTTAGTTACCACCCCTTTACTTGATAACCAAATTTCAAACCTCAAATTCCTTGATGAATCTATCACAATGCTCTCTAGACATGCCTCCACATACTAATATCAAATAACTTCATAGCTTGCAAGGTAATATTTAGTCAATCCATCGCTTCATCTCCCAATTTTTTGGATCATTTCCAACCTTTTCACCATCTCCTCAAAAAAGATGTCTCCTTATATTGGAATACAAATTACTAGGAAGCCTTTGATATACTCAAATGGTGATGCAGGAGTATCATAAACAAATTGCAAAATTATTGTATTTCCTCTAAAAGGTTGAAATTAAAGAGAAAATGTAAAAAAAAAAAAGTAAAAAGGAAAATTATTGTGGGCTGTTGAGAAAATCAAGGGATGGTTGAAATTCTTTCAACCTGGGCATGATGTTGTTATTGAAAAACTGTTTGTTGTTTTGCCTGAGGCCAAGTTTGGCGTGGAGGCTTAGAAAAGATTCTTGAAAAACAAATAAAAAGATAAGATATGCAAGTTGGCAAGGAGTTACGTAGAAGGAGGAGGAAAATGAGAGAGAGAGGGGGTGCAGAAAGGTAGAAGAGAACTGAAGGCATTCCTCTGTGGACATGCATCTGCAGAAGACAAAAAAAAATATAAAAGTAAAATGAGAATGTTATGAATGAGAGAGAGAGAGAGCAGAGGGATGTAGAAGGGAGGAAGGTGGCCAGGATGTCGGCCAATGGCAAGTGGTATGTATTACTGTAAATTTGATTCTAATAAGAATGTAAAAAATGAATGTGCAGTATTCTATTCCAGACTGTTCATATTTATCTGGAGTGTCAACACTTTCACGCCAGGATATTTGTTGATTGTTATCTAAACATCCTTCTTTTTATATATAGTTGTTAATTCCGATTTGGGATGATAACAAGGATTACATTGAGTGTATTATCTATCTCACTGTCCAAAGTCAATTGCATGTAGATTGAAATCTTGAGATTGATAAGTCGTCCAATACATCATTAACTATTATATTGCATGCAAGTCGTGCTATATCATTCGTAGCCTATTAGACCTATAGATTGCTACGAATTCATATTCCATCCAATTATGTCCAAAGGGATATAGTATAACGTGATTATTGCAATTTGTGACCTCTCGGACATGTACAGTTTTGTGTTCTCACACTCAGTTACGCACAGCCAGCCTAAAAAGGATAATCAGTCTCATTTTAAGTTGTAAGTAATGCTTATAAGGTGTGGATAACAGTTATACAACCTATAAGTAACATGCACAGAATATTGGACAGCTGGCTAGCCCGTGGAATTTGTTTAGATTGTGTTCGTTATTGATGCTTTAGATTTCATACTAAATGGTCGAGTCACGGCCTAGAAAAGAAAGGAATACAAAGATCCGCGCTTGCTATGCTTTGCTTTGTTTCATAATTTTTTGTATTTTCAACCAAGTTGTCTAAAAGATGGCTGACGCCGAGGATATTCAGCCCCTTGTCTGTGACAATGGAATAGTTATTTACTATCCATACTGAGATATAAATCTCTCCTGTGGAGTTGAATTGAATATAAGATAAGTTGCAGAGAAGTAGAATATATGAATGAAGGGACGTAACCATACATATGTGTCCTGTCGGGACGTGGAGATCGACGCATAATTGTAGTCTATGGAAAATGATTAGTATTTATGGGACGTATTCGTGACTGTCTATTGATATCAATGAAGCTTGTGTCCAAGCCATGTTTGAAGAGGATGGGAGGTTTTTACTGATGCTGTAATTTGTGCAATTTCTTTGAAATGATCTGGAGTTATATTTATTTTGTGGGGGAACTCAGCTCAAGAGAAAATACGGATAATTGATACAAACAAAAACCCACGTATTGAAAGTAGCACATCCCTCAGGACTGTCTGCTCACAAAGGGTTTTTCCAGTGTAGACATTTCTCTCAAGCAAATATGATTCTAGAACAATCCGGGTTGCCACCTATCGATTGGCAGGTTTAAGAAACTGCTTTAAATGGCCTTTTGGACAATCTCTTATTTCCAAGAATTTTTGCAGTAGACTCTAAAGCAGTTATGTGCTTGGATCGACTGAGGGAATTACTTACTATAGCATTACTAGTAGTTTCTAGTTCCTGGCCATATTCTTTAGTAGTTGTAAATGCCAAAGAATATATAAACCTTGCTCAAAAAAAAAATTGATTCATTGATCTAAATGAACTTCAAGATCAACGAAGACTGGTGTGCGAGATTGTTGTAGAGAAGAAGAATATTGATGTAGAGAAAGATTAGTCCAAATGTCTGTATGGGGTTTTAAGAGTAAGATTTTATGGATAGTTATCAACTGTCAAAACTAGTGCATCAAAGGTTTTGCACCATTTGGTATCAGAGCCTGAAGCTCTTGGGGAATTAGGAATGAATCATAAGTTGCTGCAAAATTTGGAATGGTTGCATTTGTGAATGATGTTACAGTTGTGAAAGGAATTGGCAAGGATCAGCAGGACAAGCACTAGAAGACTCTACTAAAGAAAAGGTATGAGTAGGATTTAATATTCAGTTTTAAGTCTATGGTTTGAAAATTTGTTTTTGAGAAGTAAACAAGTGAAGAGAAAGGCAACCAAGCCATTGAGGCTTAAGAAGAGAAGAAGCCAAGGAAGGCTTAGAGAAGAAGATCCAAGAAGAAGCTTGGATAGTTTGCCAAAAGACTAAGGTGAAACAGACTTAGGTGAGGTAAAGGATGAAGTTTTGAGAAAAGTGATAGAGGGACTGCCTAGAAGAAGAAGATCCAAAGCAAGGTAAGCTTGGATTTGTAATTTGAGTTTGATGAAGTGTTTTCTAAAGAATAGCTACAGGATTGAGAGAAGAGGATCAAAAGACTAGGATGCAAAAGGCCTAGGTGAGATCACGTGGATTGTCAAAAGACCAGTTAAGGAAAAGGCTTGGGTGAAGATCTCAGAGATGGAAGCATTGTTGAAGACACTGCAGAGCAGCAAGGCATATGAGGGTAGCAAGAGGAAAGCAAGCATCAAAGGTATGACTAATGTTGATTTTAATACAAAAATTGCCAGTTTGAAGAAAGAATTAGCTAAGGTTAAGGATGAGTATGAGTCTTGGATGCAGCTAAATAGACAAGCATGGGTATGGCCAATAAAGAAGAGGGTAAAGTGGCCAATAGTTCTCCTAATGAAGAGGAGAAGAAGGCAAAATGAGATTGCCATGAAGAGGGAAGCTCAAAGAGGCAAGAAGATAAGAAGGTTGCCAAGTGGGCAGCAAGAAGAAGAAGTTGAGAAGAAGGTTCTCATTGAGGAGAACAAGAGAGGAGAAGAGAGAAAAGATGAAGTGCCAGGAAGAGCACTTGAGAAGAAGAGAGTGTCCATTAAGAGGATACTCATGGAGACATTATGGTCTCTTGTTTTTGTAATTAATGCTATTTTTGAGTGGGTAAGTGCAGGTATGAGCAGCCTTATAAAGCTCAAGAGAAGGACCTTGGAGAGTGAAGAGATTGGTGCAGGAGAAGACACCAAGTGCACAAGTGAATGTGCAGGAATGAGAAAAGAATTTGCTGCTGTTAATAAGGTGCATTGGTTAATGCATGAGAGAAGAGAAGTAGAAGATAAAGCTGAATTCTATGATGCCATTGAAGGCCAGGAAGAAGAAAGAGGACAGCCAAGCACAAAAGAAGAAAAAGATTGCTTCGTGGAACAAGCTAACAAAGAGGTAAATGAAGTGTTAAGTGCTGATTTTGATTGTTGTTATGAGCATGAAGATATTAATGCACAGGTTAGAAGAGGCAAGAGGAAGATGAAATCCTCACACAAAGCAATCAATCATGGATATGTGATGCCTAAGTGGATGGTGAAGCACACAAGCAATCAATAAGTAAGCAAGCAGGCAAGTTTACCTTATAAGATTGATTTTTCTCATATGAATGTGCAAGAAAATAAAAAGACAAACAAAGTTGGTTTTTTAGTAGTGTCACAAGAACATGGTTATAGGATGCCTAAATGGCTTGAGAAGAGAAATGATAAGAATGTGAATCTAATGTGGGTGCCTAAGAAGGCAAAGAATGAAGATGTGAGTGTTAAGGCAGCAACACCAAGAAATCAATGGGAAAAGGTAAAGGATGATACAAGTACTTGGCAAGGTAATGATGTTTTTGAATCATTTAATAATCTTTTTATGGAAAATGAAGAATGGAAAGTGGTTGTAAAGACTAATACGCAGCAAGGAGAGACTTTCAAATGGATAGATGATGAGAAAAGAAAAGAATATGCAGCAGAACAGACAAGATGGCTTCAAGCAGAGATTGAAGAAAGCAAGGAGACAGAAGGTATGAATACTACAATTGTTTTTGGTGAATATACTGATGTGGATGAAGAAGCTAATTTATATGAAGAAACTATAAAGTGGATGAATGTAATGATAGAGTATGAAAGACAATCTAGTCCTAAATCTGATATAGGACATAAAGATTTGAATGAGTTTGTGTTGAGTGATGAGATGAAGAGTAAGGCTAGTGAGGAACAAGCAATCCTTCAGGTTGATAAGCCCAAGTTTGATGAAAATTGTGAGATAGATGAGATCTCACAAAAGGTAGAGTTGAGAATGATAGAGGAGTTGTTTGGTAATTCAAGAGAGATGAAGGAAGGTACAAGCTATGGTGAAGGCAGCATTGGGAAGAGTGAGACAATACAAGAGCAAAGCAATGAGACCAAGACAGTTTTGGTCAAGAAACAAAAGCAAGAATGTGAAGGCAGCCAAGAGACTTCATGGCCTCAATGTTTTTCTACTAAGGTGGCTTTTGATGTTTTGAATGCAGGTATGGAAGATGAAAACTTTGGAGACACATATGAAAATGAAACATGGAAGTGGGAGATTGCAGCTGAGAAGGAGATGAGAAGAAGAACATACCAGAAGAGAAAGAAAGGAAAGATGAAAGGTAAAGACCAGCAAAGACAAATTCAAGCATTGGCATTGACAAGAAGACCGTGGGATCCAGGCATACAGTAAAGACTAATGCATAGAGGCAGCATTTCATTTGAACTAAGGTTCAAATTGTTCCTAGAGGGAGAGTATGATGCAGGAGCATCATAAACGAATTGCAAAATTATTGTATTTCCTCTAAAAGGTTGAAATTAAAGAGAAAATGTAAAAAAAAAAATAAAAAGTAAAAAGGAAAATTATTGTGGGCTGTTGAGAAAATCAAGGGATGGTTGAAATTTTTTCAACCTGGGCATGATGTTGTTATTGAAAAACTATTTGTTGTTTTGCCTGAGGCCAAGTTTGGCGTGGAGGCTTAGAAAAGATTCTTGAGAAACAAATAAAAAGATAAGATATGCAAGTTGGCAAGGAGGTACGTAGAAGGAGGAGGAAAATGAGAGAGAGAGGGGGCACAGAAAGGTAGAAGAGAACTGAAGGCGTTTCTCTGTGGACATGCATCTGTAGAAGACAAAAAAATATATATAAAAGTAAAATGAGAATGTTATGAATGAGAGAGAGAGAGAGCAGAGGGATGTAGAAGGGAGGAAGGCAGCCAGGATGTCGGCCAATGGCAAGTGGTATGTATTACTGTAAATTTGATTCTAATAAGAATGTAAAAAATGAATGTGTAGTATTCTATTCCAGACTGTTCATATTTATCCAGAGTGTCAACACTTTCGCGCCAGGATATTTGTTGATTGTTATCTAAACATCCTTCTTTTTATATATAGTTGTTAATTCCGATTTGGGATGATAACAAGGATTACATTGAGTGTATTATCTATCTCACTGTCCAAAGTCAATTGCATGTAGATTGAAATCTTGAGATTGATAAGTCGTCCAATACATCATTAACTATTCTATTGCATGCAAGTCGTGCTATATCATTCATAGCCTATCAGACTTGTAGATTGCTACGAATTCATATTCCGTCCAATTATGTCCAAAGGGATATAGTATAACGTGATTATTGCAATTTGTGACCTCTCGGACATGTACAATTTTGTGTTCTCACACTCAGTTATGCACAGTCAGCCTAAAAAGGATGATCAGTCTCATTCTAAGTTGTAAGTAATGCTCATAAGGTGTGGATAATAGTTATACAACCTATAAGTAACATGCACAGAATATTGGATAGCTGGCTAGCCCACGAAATTTGTTTAGATTGTGTTCATTATTGATGCTTTAGATTTCATACTAAATGGTTGAGTCACGGCCTAGAAAAGAAAGGAATACAAAGATCCGTGCTTGCTATGCTTTGCTTTGTTTCATAAATTTCTGTATTTTCAACCAAGTTGTCTAAAAGATGGCTGACGCCGAGGATATTCAGCCCCTTGTCTGTGATAATGGAATAGTTGTTTACTATCCATACTGAGATATAAATCTCTGCTGTGGAGTTGAATTGAATATAAGATAAGTTGTAGAGAAGTAGAATATATGAATGAAGGGACGTAACCATACATGTGTCCTGTTGGGATGTGGAGATCGACGCATAATTGTAGTCTGTGGAAAATGATTAGTATTTATGGGACGTATTCGTGACTGTCTATTGATATCAATGAAGCTTGTGTCCAAGCCACGTTTGAAGAGGATGGGAGGTTTTTACTGATGCTGTAATTCATGCAATTTCTTTGAAATGATTTGGAGTTATATTTATTTTGTGGGGGAACTCAGCTCAAGAGAAAATATGGATAATTGATACAAACAAAAACCCACGTATTGAAAGCAGCACATCCCTCAGGACTGTCTACTCACAAAGGGTTTTTCCAGTGTAGACATTTCTCTCAAGCAAATATGATTCTAGAACAATCCGGGTTGCCACCTATCGATTGGCAGGTTTAAGAGACTGCTTTAAATGGCCTTTTGGACAATCTCTTATTTCCAAGAATTTCTGCAGCAGACTCCGAAGCAGTCATGTGCTTGGATCGACTGAGGGAATTACTTACTGTAGCATTACTAGTAGTTTCTAGTTCCTGGCCATATTCTTTAGTAGTTGTAAATGCCAAAGAATATATAAACCTTGCTCAAAAAAAAAAATTGATTCATTGATCTAAATAAACTTCAAGATCAACGAAGACTGGTGTGCGAGATTGTTGTAGAGAAGAAGAATATTGATGCAGAGAAAGATTAGTCCAAATGTCTGTATGGGGTTTTGAGAGTAAGATTTTATGGATAGTTATCAACTGTCAAAACTAGTGCATCAAAGGTTTTGCACCAAATGGTATCTCCTTTCACCACTAGTTCTTATTCCACCTACCAAAAACTAGCCTTTCTACCTTTACATCTCTGCAATAGACCATTTTTTGGGTGCTATGATTACACATCAAGATGATCACCATTGAGAACAAGAAATTTACTACATAAGCCACACACTTATTGATAATGAAACTCAATATACCCATACTAAAAATCTTTGTCTCATGTTGGCCTTTATAGCTTCCAAGCTCTGTCATTACCTCTTAAATCATAAAACCTATGTCATCACCCATATTCATCCCCTCAAATATAGTTATTCCAAGCCATATCACAACCAACATGTAGCTCAGTGGCTCATGATCCTTGTTGAATTTGACTTGGAATTTATTCAACAAAAGTGGCCATGAAGGTACAAATGATTATTGACTAGTTAGTTGCCACCCCTTTACCAGATAACGAACTTTCAAACCTCAAATTCCCTAATGAATCTATCATAATGTCCTCTACACATGCCTCCACCTACTAATATCAAACAACTTTGTAGCCTATAAGGTAAGCTTTAGTCAATCGATCACTTCATCTCCTAATTTTTGGATCATTTCCAAGCCTTTCACCATCTCCTCAAAAAATATGTCTCCTTCTATTGGAATACAGATTAATAAGAAGCCTTTGATGCACTCAAATGGTATCTCCTTTCCCCACTAGTTCTTATTCCACCTAAGGAAAGCTAGCCTTTCTACCTTTACATCTCTATAATAGACCATTTTTTGGGTGCTATGATTACACATTGGGATTATCACTATTGAGAAAAAGAAATTTACTACATAATCCACACACTTATTGATTATGAAACTCGATATACCCATATTGAAAATATTTATCTCATGTTAGCCTTTGTAGCTTCCAAGCTCTGTCATTACCTCTTAAATCATAAAACCTACATCATCACCCATACTAATCCCCTCAATTACATACATTCTAAGCCATATCACAATCAACATGTAGCTTAGTGGCTCATGCTCCTTGCTTAATTTGACTTGGAATTTATTCAACAAAAGTGGCCATGAATGTACAAATGATTGCTAACTAGTTAGTTACCACCCCTTTACCTGATAACCAGCTTTCAAACCTCAAATTTCCTAATGAATCTATCACAATGCTATCCACTGATGACATCTCCTATCAAATGATGTTATTCTTTGATGGGTCTAAATTTTAACATGGTGGTAGTGCGAAGGTCAACCCCATCCCTCTCGCTGGTGAGCCTATATCTTTATCATTTAAACTAGATTTTGAATGTAATAATAATATAGTTGAATATTAATATTTGATCTTAGGGATTCAAATGGCTATTTTATTGGGTGTCAAATCAATAACCATTTTTTGTGAATCCCAACTAGTGATTAATCAAGTTAATGGTTCCTACTTATGTAAAAATGAAATTTTGTAATGATATAAACATCATGTAGATATGCTATTAGAATCATTCAACTCCTGCCTCTTAAAAACTATTCCTTGATATATAAATAATTTTTTTGACACAATGGCTTCTCTTGCTTCACACATATCCTCTTCACCCTCTTCCTCAAAAATCTATGTCATTATACATTGCTTAACATTGCCCTCCTATGTGTCAAATAAAATCCTTTTTATAGACAATGTAACACATAACTCACATTACTTATGGTACAAGCAAGTCATAGATTACCTCTCTTTTTCTATTACCCCTTCCAACCTCTCTAATAATGGGAGATGTGCCTTCATGAAATGTGTCACTCATTACACTATACTAGGGGGACTTCTCTACAAGTGAGGTTTTAAAGGTCTCCTCCTTAGATGCCTCACTAGTACTAAAATCCCCTTCACCATTAAGGATGTCTATGATGGGATTTGTGGTGGACATTTCAATGGTAACATAGTTACCAAACATATCCTTTGACTCAACTACTATTGGCCAACACTCTATCAAGACTGTAGTAATTACATTCATCATTGTATCAAATGTCAATAACATGCAAACCTCTTTCATGTTTTAAGCCATGCCTTATAAGTTACCAATACTATTGGCCCTTCTCCCAATGGGGTTTGGACTTGATCTTTGAGATTAACCCTCATTCATCTCTCCATCATCATTCCATCATTACTTCTAACAAATACTTCACCAAGTGGGTCAAGGCCATTCCTATCATCTCCACTAAGGCTGATATAATTTTTGACTCTATCAAACATCATATCATCTATCATTTTGGAGTCCCCCATAAAATTATAATAGACAATGGCAAATCTTTAAAAAAAAAAGACTATCCAAAAGCTTTGTGACACTTTTGGAATCAAATTAAGCTTCTCATCACCATATTATCCATAAGCAAATGGATAGGAAGAAGCTTCTAACAAACCTTAACTAAAATCCTCAAGAAAATAGTCAATGATACTAGAAAGGATTGACACATACATATTCCCTTTGCTTTATAGGCTTACCATACTAACATTCAAACCCCTACAGGTGCTATGACTTTTTCCTTGGTCTATGAGATGGAATCTATTTTGCCTCTTGATGTATAGATTCCTTCTCTTCACATCTCTCTATAAGACATACTTAATAATGATGACTTTTGCCAAGAATATTTGGCTCAATTTGAGTTGCTTGATGAACACCATCTCATATCCCTGAACCACCTCAAATCTATCAAGAGTGTATTAAATGTGCTTATAATAAAAACCTTAAAGAGTGAGATTTTAATATCAGAGATCTCATCTTAAAGGAAAATCAACATGTGACAAACACAGAGAAAAGAAAATGGGGTAAATTTTCTACTAATTGGCTTGGACCCTACATCATAACTCACAAGTATGACTCAGGAACTTGCCACTTATCTTCTCTCAAAATAAGGTATAACTTGAGACTTTAAATGCTTTGCACCTAAGACCATTCATTTTTTAATCAAGTGATGCTTCACCTTATGTTTAACTTGATCTCATCCCTTGAGCAATACTATTACATTCATCTCCCTTCCTCTTAACCCCTTTTCCTACACACTTAGTTAACCTACAAAGTGCTATGGTTTTTCCCTCAAAGTGGAAAACTTCTAAGCCTCTATAGTCCTATCCATGACTAAAGTCAAAAAAAAAAGGGATACATAGACAAGTTTTAATCTCTTAGGTCATGATTCTCAATGTAGATTGCTCCCTTAAAGGACATCTACATAACTTTTTGTTGATTCTATAAATAGACTTATCCCTTAAAGGACAACTTTTAAAAATAAAAAACACAAGCTTAGAACACTCTATTGAAGGATGGCTAAGCCAAGCTTTGTTATAAAAGGACATAATGAATTAGAATATTCTCATATTGATTAGCTTTATATGACCTCAACACAAACAAAATCCTATTGTAGGCTTCCTGCATTGATCATCTTACACAACAACAAAAAAAAACTTTAAGTCATGGACCTACCCATAGTAGCTCTCAAGTCACCCACAGAAGGGGCATACCATCCCCACTAAGATGGTTATGCTACCCAAACACTCTCATTCCTTTTACCATTTTCCCCTCATATTCTTTCAAGGGACTTTAAACTCACTTGACATAAGGTGAGTATGATGCTTTTGTAACAAACAAATGGTCAAACAATGCAAAGCATGAAAGAGGCTCATACTCTTGAGACTATTTATGTTGTGATTATGGTCATTGCCAATACACGATCATCATGTCTCTTTCTTTCCCATCCCTTCTGAGATCACATCTCAAAAAAAGATTTAATCACCTTCTCGCCTTTCTGCTAATCTTTCTTGATTCTTAGAGTTATGTGTTTAACAAATATTATCACTCACATATCCATCTCAAGTAAATATACTCAAATAACTACCCAAAACTATACTAAAACTAACAAATCATTACCCATTAATCAATTTCATATAATCCCATGTGAAATGCACCCAACATGCAACCATAGTTTCTCTAAACAATAATAAATAGGAAAAGTATCGAGCCTACACCATTTATTTTAAGCATACACCATCAAAAATATGGAAAAATGCTAAAATAAAAAAATAAAAAAATAACATACCCAACCCATTCATTTTAAGCATACACTTTTAAAAATATGAAAAAATGTTAAGATGAAGCTAACCAATCAACTATGTATATACCATCACACATATGGGAAATGTTAGTCTAACTCAACTAACATGATCAACATTAACATAAACTAACATAACATAAGCATCCACATCATTATAATAACTTCAACATCATCACCATCACATAAACACATCTTAAAATAACAAACTCTCATATATATATATATATATGTTAAATATGAATGTACATCAATAGATAATATCAATATCATCTCTCGCTCAAAAATTATATCTCTCATCTTCTACTCATAGGCTGGTGTGTATACAACATTTATAACAACATTAAAAATATCATCTGGCCCTCATAATACTCAAGGCTATAGTCATGGTCATGAAGTAGTAGTACCATCACCACTCTCTATTGGTCTATGTTTACATGAGCTAAAATTTGTTGCATGTGTCACTAATCTCTCGAATATATGAGAACTCCCTAATGGCTCTCTCATAGTATGCAATCTCATCTAAAGTAGTGTTGTACGGACCCATCAAACCTATTTTAGGACCCTGTACTGGTCCCTATGGTGGAAGAGGAGGAGTATCCTATCTAGCTCCTCTCAAACTATCTCTCTATTGTTAGTGTAGTAACTTGGCCCTATAATGCCCTGACCTATCCCTACAATGTCATAACCTAGCCTTTTAAGACCAAAACTTGTGCCTGTGTTACATCTCATGCCTATACCACTACATCTTAAGCTTGTACAGTTGCATCTCTCTCTCTCATCATTCCTTATAAATTTGGTGGTCGCCTCTTGACCTAAACCATAGGATGCATACTTATCCACCATGCAAGATAAGCCACTATGCATCTAGGATCTACCACACTTAAGCTTGCTAGTAGCTCCTCAAAATCTAGCCCATCTGTCTCCTAGAGCAAAGGTAAAGGTGCCTCTATATCATCCCTCTTATATAAAAGAATATTAGGAGGCACATCCTATAACAAGAAAACTATCTCTTAACTTGTGCCATGAGTATCATCTCTAAATCTCCAACTCATCTCCCTCTAACCCATAACATGCTCTGTAAATCGACAAGCTACTCTACCTATCCTTTGAATGTAGGGTATGTCAAGTAGGACCTCTAAACAATATCTATCATAATCAATCTATCTATCATATGCCTATGATAATTAATGTCCCACACTATGCCATCTACTCATGTTTGGGCCATACCCTCTCTCTACCATTTAAACCCAACCCTGAAATTGGCTACAATCATAATGGGTAGCCCTAATGGCTATGCCACCATGATGTGCTCATATGCCCAACAATAGAGTAAAATCCTAACACAAATTGTACCATCATCATAGCCTCAAACCCTATAACTCTCTATATAACTATGCTAAAAAAGTTAGACCCTATGCATACGCTATCCATTGCTCAACCATCTATGCTAACACACCTATCAACATAATAAAAAATCTCCCCCTATCCATGTCTAGAAGTACATATACTATAATTCCTATCATCATTAAGATAATTAGGTGATGTTAATCCTCATTGGTAGTATATAATGCTCATATGCAAATCTCACCAAATGATAGGTCACCTCATTAGCATGTTCCCCAAATAATGTAGCCATGTGAATATCATGCTCTTATCTCAAACAAGAGAAGAGATCCTCACCCTAAAGTAGTAACCATAAAATCCTATAAACATATTCTTGCATCACTGTCATCTCTCTGATAGGAAAATGGAAAGTGTTGGTGGTGTGATCCCACTTCTCTATCAAAGCTATCATTAAGCTAACATCACATGCAACCCACAAATATCATCACACTCCTCCTAACCATATAGCTACCATGTGCTCTCACTCATCCATGGTGATATACCTCATCTTCATCAATAACATAAGTAGTCAATCTCATAATTTCAACTCCTACTTAACATGCATCCTCACACACAAACCTCAAGTCACATACTTTCCAATATAAACCTCCACCCTTTTTCCCTTCTCTCTAGGATAACTACATTGGCCTAAGGCCCTCACCTAGGCTATGTAGGCAACATTCAATTGACATGGGGTCTTCTAAGGTTAGATCAGCCATATACCCACCTAACTATCTAACCTATTAACCCACCTAAACCCTATGCCCAATTGCCTATCTTTCAACTCTAGGCACCATGACCTATATCTTAAACTATAGGCCCTATGACCTATATTTCACACCCTCGATCCCACTACCTATCTTTTAAGCCCTAGGTCCCATGACCTATTTCAAACTCCTTTTTCCTAACCACTTACATCAACAAATTTTTAACCATACCTCACCCTTTTTCCCTATGCACTATGAGAAATACATTAGCTTAAGGCCCTCACTTGGGTTATGTAGGTAGTACTTAGCTGACATGGGGTCTTCTAAGATTAGCTTAGCCATTAGGATCATCGACTAACTCATTTGGGGATCTAAAATTGGCCTTTTCTTCTTATTTAGGATTTTTCTTATAACTGATGTTTGTCTTATATGCCAATATCAGTGCCAGGTCAGTTGACATCAACACCAATCATTGGTCAACATCAGTGAGCTTTACCAACATTGATGACTGGTTTGACCTTAGGGTTGAATAGCCCACCTCTAAAATTTAGGTTTTTTTCAAAAAAACTACTCCTAACCCCTCCCACATTCACCCAAACCTACCCTTATCCCATTTACTACCCCTCTAATTACACTTTCTCCCCCCAAAAATTAAAATTTAGCCCAAATAACAAATTAACTACCTTAAATCAAAATTTAGCTCAAAGATCATGTTACCTCATCTCTCCATCTTCTCTAGGCTAGAATGGCTAGCACTTATGGTGACACAGCTCTAACTAGATCCCCTTTTACCTCTGCCATCTACCCAATTAACTCCTTATCAAACTAGTACCTGATTCCAGATTCTCCTCCATCAGTTCCCATTTTGAGGGGGGATACCTCATCCCTTACCTAGAGCATCCAACTCTTATTTTTGTCTTGTAATTTTTTATTACAAATTATAAGACAAAAAGGGGCAAATATAGACACCAAAATTATGTCACACACATGCATAACTCTTTGTGTTGAAACCTCCCTCGATCCCCTTTTAATATTTAGCCTTTTTAACCCATGTTTTCACCCCTCACATATTTAATTAATTTAAAAATATTAATAAGTTAATTAAAAACTACTTATGCCACCTTACCTGGCCACCTCATCCTAAGACTAATTCTTACCCTTTGAGTCACCTCAATACTTAGTCCCCTAATCTTAACTACCCATGACTTGTTCTCACCCCTAACATAAATTCCAAACTAACTACATTCTTCTTAACCTCACATTTCTACCATTTTCTAATGGAAACCATACTTCGCAAGAGAAGGATAGAAAATAGGCTAAAAATATCCCTTTTACCTATTCTCATACCACCAATATTGGTCAACCCTTAGATGATATTGGTGGGATCATAGATGTCAGTTATTTAAGCCAAATTCCAATCTAATATTCAAGTCAGTAAAAATTAGAAAAATCAATCATTCACATATAGGCTTTGGTATTCAACTTTATAAATCTAGGCTTACCATTACTCTACATTAAAAAGTCCAAATTAGGAATTGATTTACTACATAGAGATTGAATTCTTCTAAACTAGCAGCACACACTTGTCTTTTTTGTTCATGTATTGCTTTAAACATGCCTCATTAGAGCCATCTATCCAGCACTCATGATTCATCCATTTCACCAACTATATATATATATATATATATATATATATATATATATATATGTTTTATAATTCGTTTAAACAATCATTTTACAATTACTTTATGCTATACTATTTATAATTTTATGAATGTCTTGACTCTCCATGTGAAGGAGTTATAAAACTCCTTGGCATATTTTCCTCTACTTCAAACATACCAACCCTCTATTTATACCCACCTAGGTCTTACCCACTCCCTTACGACTCTTTCCAACCTCAAAAACATGACCAATATGTACCTCCCAGCTCAAAAAAGTCTCTTACAACCTCTTAAGAATCTACTACCCCTATGAACATCAATCAAATAATTAACATCAATCATATCTCCTTTTTAATATCAGTAGCCTTAACCAATGTCAATGACTATGTATTTCCACTACCCTCCCTAAGCCTACCTAAACAAAATCCAAAAATACAAATAACTCACATTACCTACATTGTGTCACTCTCTACTGCACTCAGACTACAAGAATGTGCTTTCTTATTTGCAGGTAGTCCTCCCTATCCAAAGAAGAGTGCTCAACATCATCTAGATATGATGTGTAACCAATCCAAATTCTCTCTAATCCCTAATCCATACCCTTCATCTATGTTTATCCTTAAACATCAAATAAATTCAAAATTTATTGAAACAGTCCCTTCAACTATAATTTTTGATAATGTTATGGCTTTTGTAGGGTCTAAGATCAGCCAGTGGGTAGTTTAACATTGTATTTTTCTCAATACCTCATCAAATTATTATCCACAAGGAAATGGTAAGGTTGACTCCACTAACAATAATTTATTGAAGATCAGTAGAAGGATAATTTTAGACAATTAGAGATCATGGAATCTCAAAGTGAAGTCAAATCTGTGGGTTGATAGGATCACCTATAAGAGGTCAATTTCCAATTCTCCATACAAGATAATATATGGTAAGGAAGTAAGACTGCTTATTTTTCTTGAATTCCCTAATTTGTAATTAATGAATAGCCAATGGAAATAATATATGTTGAGCTCATGGAGTTAGAAGAGACAAGGCACCAGTCCATGCTGGCCATGGAAGCCCATCAAGCAATGGTGAATAAATCTTTTGACAAAGGAGCTACTTCAAGAAGTTTTTAAAAAGGATATTTGGTCCTCAAGTGTGATGAGGATAGAGCTAATCCATAAAGGCACACATAATTTTATTCTCTCTAGAGTTGTCCATACATAGTCTCTTGTTATAAATCCCACAATGCTTTCTAACTCACAAGGATGAATGGTGATGAGATTCCTATCCTATTCAATGGGATACATCTAAAGAACTATTATTAAGGAAGGTAAATCCCTTATACATAGTTTTTTTGTATTTTCTCTAGGTGTTTTTATAACACATTAGTTTATTTTTGTTTTGTCCCAAATAAGTGCTTTGGTGCATAGTTATTTGATAAGTTAGTTGCCTTTGATTTATTAAGTTAGTTTCCATTTCACGTTTGTTTCTTTCCCTATATGTTATAATTATTTTTATTTGAAATTCAAAAAGATATCTTGTAGTCATGTAAATGATCTAAGATTCATGCATCTAGTCTATGTTCTCAAGCATAGTAACCATGTTATCTAACCAAGTCACTAAATATGCTAACCAAATTTAGTCTACATACCAAAATGTGCCTAGTCCAAGAGTCAAGTGGAAGGAGAAAGATCTTCATCTAGGAGTGACCCAATTTTACAAGGAGAAGATAGACCTCAAGTGGAGATCATATGACTTTTTCAAATATTTTGAAACACTTTAAGCAAGCTTAAAGTATGATCTAATTGATCTTTAAGGAACAAGTCTACCATTACAAATGAAGGGTCCAAGTAAGTTTCATGGTGTCTAAAGCATTTAAGAGCATGAAAAAAGTTTCACAAGACTTAAGAGATCATTAAATCCTTGAAATATTGAGCAAAATATGTACTATGCTAGTTTAAATAAACATACCATCACCAGGATGTCACAGAGAAATTAATGGACCAACTATCTTGTGCATTTTATAAGTCCACTAAAAAATCATCACCATCTAAGATATTATAGTGCCATGGATTTATCCATGCCAGGAACATGCTCTATAAGTTTCATGTCTGCATGAGCTTTCTAGCTTAAGATCTAAGTGTTCAAAGTTGGACTTATAACTTAAGACATTTATGTAAGTGCCAATTTTAAGCTTCACAAAATGACTATTTGGATTCAAAAAGTACGTAAAAGGTTTAAAGTTAAGAAATATATAATGGTCTACATGAGATACACTTTTGATAGATAAGATCTAACAGTTCATGCTATGGGTCAAATTAGTCAAAAGGTCCCTAGGTTAAAGCCCTTTAAAGAGCTATAAGTTGGGCATGATCTGATGATGCAGTTAATTGAATAAAAATCCAATGGTGTGCATTCACTGACAAAAGGTGGGTCTGATCCTAGATCAATGGATTTAATTCATTCATACTAATGATTCAATGGTATATAGGGACTGATAGGAAATTGGGTCTAGGTAAATCAATGATCAGTGTTGCTTTGTACATTATGATCTAACTTTGTGTGATCAAGTAAACATGTCAAATTATATTCATTGGTAGGAAATAAAAGGCCTACATTCATTTTTACAACTTGATCCTATGATGTGTAGGATCTTAACAAGGTCAAGATATGATAGCGGGGATCTGTGAGATCAATGGGAATGAAGATAGGTTGGAGTAATTTGATTGACATAGGCAATATTTGATGGAAAAGGTCAAATTAAAGAAGCCATTTTTGACCAAGGAATAAAATTTCTTGTAGGTTCATCCCACTACCATTAAATCTCAATCAAACACCATAAAGAATAAATAGTCATATAGGCAAGATGGTTAAGGACAAGGCTCTGTTGTCATTGAAACTTAAACAGGACCTTTGGTTGATAACTTAAAACTTGTTGACTCTATCATAAAGTCATTACATTGACATGTTCATTTATTTTATATGGAGGTTACTCATCAGTTCTCATATGGATCTATAGGTCAAATAGGTCAATTTGGCCCAAATACAAAGATCAAAGATAGACTAGTGATTACGAAGTAAATTCAAGTAGTTACAAGTTTCCATGGATATTGTGACTATGTGAAAATTAATAAGTGGATTGGTTTTCACCTATAATATACCTATGTTGATATTGGAGCAAACATATATGTAAATGTGATCATGGTGAGGTGTCTCACCTATCATTAAGATCACATTTTTGATAAATAGGTACAATTGTCCACCCAAAGCAGATGTGGTATAATTTTTTCAATTATAAGACATGGTCCTCATCAGTAGATTAGAAAGATAATGACATGGAGTTATAAGAAGGATACCTTATAGTTGGATAAAGGTAAGGGGTATTTAATTCTCTTATAAAATTTCTTCCTTATTAATAAGGCCATGAGTTAGCATCCTCAAACTTGTGCTAATATATCACAGTTCCCTTTATCTTCCTTTTTTTATATATGTTCCAACTTATACCACATGTAGATCTCTCTAAAAAAAATTAGAAATAAATCTTTAGAAATTTTTAGAGAAATAAAATCTTATGCTCTGGCTTACTTAATCTATGCCAAAATTTGTATTGTGACACCTTTTGATGTAATAATGATTGAATTCCATAATTTTACAAGGTAGATTGAAGTGTGTTATATGAACTCATGTAAGATAGTTAAGTGAATGTATGTTCCTTGTCTATTTCTAAGTTTTTTCACCTTTATGAAGTATTTGGTAGTTCTCATAGGTCATTGTAAGTTTAATTTATAGTTTTTTGTTTAGATTGAAAGTGAATGTCTACCCTTTCATGCTAGTTTAATAATTGATTCATGCTTTATTGTGAAATATTCATGTGGGATTGATCTTCTTTGGTATTGAATGTGTCTCATAGTGTGCCTTGTGTAAAGTATAAGTGTTTCAATCATTGGTGCATCACCCCATTTTTACATGCTTTCATAATTTATTATTAAAATCTCTCTCCCTTTTCCAAGAAAGTTCTAGTTTAGGTTTAGTATAGGTGATAGATCCAAAGGAAGCTAGCCTTATCTAGAGGTTTGATCCATTATTAGGATACCCACAACCTAATATTAGTCCCATGTTGGAATAAATTTGAGTAAGGAGACTTGAATAATCCCCTTTTCAACTAAGGTATAATTTAGAACACCAATAGGTCTATCCATTCTAGCGCAGTACCTTTCTTGAGAAGAGAATTGATAGAGTGGATGTAATAACCCATTTCAAGGACAAATCATCTAATTGCCCCAAGTTTTCCTAAGTAAGTGAAAATGCCTAGAATGGAATGAGGAATGGGCATATTGATGATATAACTAATCTTAATGGGTTCAACATCAATGTTGTGAAGAGAGACTAAGAATCCTAACAATTTTCTAGATGTGACACCACAAACACATTTGTAAGGATTTAGACTAATCAAGTATTTAAGAAGGCAATCAAAGATGATAACAAGATTTGAGAGATGATTCTTATGAATTTTGGATTTATTGATGAGTTCATCCATATAAATTTCAAAATTTTTATGGAAAATATCATGGAAGATATTTGTTATTATTTGTTAGTAAGTGGTTATGGAATTTTTGAGGCTGAAGGGCATTTTGACATAGCAATAAGTGCCCCATTCCATGGTGAAAGTGGTCTTATGTTGGTCCTTAGGGGGAATGTAATCTAATTGTAGGCTGAGAAGCCATCCATAAGAGATAACATTTCATAACCAACTGTGGAATCAATGATGGCATTTATTGAAGGTAAAGATAAATTATATTTGGGATAAACAAGGTTAAGATTACAAAAATCAATATAAATGTGAATGACCATAGTGACATTTTGTCAAATGGGAGAAATGTGAGAAAACCATTTGAAATAGTCTACTGGTTTGATAAATTTAGCATCAAGTAATTTGATTATTTCTTTGTGATATAAGGTGGAAACCTCAAGTGGAAATTTCCTTTAATTTTGATGTAAATGTTTAGCATCAAGATAAGTAATAATGTTATGCACCATAATGCTAGGATCAATACCAATCATGTCAGCTTAGGACTAATCAAATATCTCACAATATTTATCAAAGAATAAGCTAAAATTATCATGTTTATTAGGTGAGAGTTCACAAGATACTATAATTGGTCAAGGGTAAGATATAGTACCATACTCAATATGAGTGGTTTCATTGATAAGCATGGCATTTCCATCTTGGAAATGATATGGTGCATTAGGTAAAGAATAAATTGGATTAGTTTTGGGATCAATGTTAGAAATGAAGTTATTGAAACAAGGATCTTTGATTTTAAAATTCCCAAGTTTTTGATATTGTCAAGGAAGTTGAGGTTCTCAGACATGAAGTATTTCAAGAACACCTTCGTCACTAGGTAAGGTGGGAAGAGGACCATAATACTCAACATATACTTCAATATCTTGAATTTGATTACCATGGTGACCATACTCAAAATATATCTAATGAACATTGGCTACCTTGGCATCGAGTGTAATCTTGGGAGTAGGATAGGTAGATGGATCAAAAGGGATTGGAGTGTTATTTGGTTTAGTGATGGGAGAAGGATTAGAGTTAATGATTGGATCCAAAGGTGGTAAAGGGGATATAGGAATATATATATATAGATTCATAAGGTATAATTTTATCTACCACCTAAGGAGTATCAAGAAGAGGATAATTAGTAAGAGGCACATAACCTTTAGGATCTAAGTCATGATCCATGGAAATCGTATGAACATCCTGGTTAAAATCATGAATTTAATCTAAGGTTTTTTGATAATTTTGGACATCTAAGTCTCAATATTAAGCTTGCTATATTATGTAATTATCATCATATGTTAGAGAAATTGTACATGCTTGAGAGTTAAAGGGAGTTTTCAAAGATGAAATACCAATATTATTGAATGTACATAGACACATGATGAGTGGATCTTGAAATAATTTGTCCACTCCAAAATAATTTCAAGTGAAGGAATATTCAAGTAAATAAGGCTCCTAAGCATTACATGGAGAGGGGAATAAGTGATCTCATTAAGAAGAGGAATAGTATGATCCCAAGGTAATAAAGAAGGAAGAAGCCATTATGACATGTATGGAGGTAGTGTTTCATATAAACATTTGCTTTAAGTTATAAAAAAGAGATAAAAGAAACTCAATATAGGTATGGTTGAAAATCCTATTTGTTTGTACATGCATTAAACGAAAATATTGTGAAAAACTCTTCATTGGCTTAGGAGGAAGACCTACAAATATGAAAGCACTAAAGTAAACTTGTTTGTTAGATAGATAGTAGGGTGGATTTCTTAGTGATAGATAAATCTAGAAAGCAAGATCTTCCTTGAGGGATATCAAACCACATGTTTTAAATAATTAAGTTCACAAAATTGGAAAGAATGTACTCACATCAATAATCAAAAGATACTAAAATTGAACACAAGAATGCTTGCTTAGAAAATAGACTAGAAATGATCAAATTAGTGATAAACTAATTAATACTAGTAATAAGGGGTTGGGATATGCTTCAAATTTTTTGAAAGAAGTATATGGACAAATAAGAACATAGAAAACTAGGTTTGGTTGAGGATAAATGGGTGAAAATAGATTTTTGGTTTTCACTACCATAGTGATTATCAGTAGTTAGGGTGACCATTGGCAATTAAGGTGGCCATTAGTGGTTAAGCTAACCATCGATGGTTGGGAAGACCATCAATGGTTGAGTCAAACATAGATAGTTACTATGTGAGTTATAGGTTATTAAATTTCTAAATAATAGGATTTGAAAGATGGTTCATGGGAGATGGGTAAGGGTTGGGCTAACTACAAAATGTGAATAAAGTATATGAATATTAATAAATAAGTACTTCTCTTACCAGAAGTTGATTAGGTGAGTGGGTAAAGTAGTTAGCATATTTGTGGAATATAGATTAAATCTAATAGAGTAATGGTAATTGAGAACTTAGTTGAGAAGTGACAATGAGTTATCTCTTTATATGATTATTGAATTGACCATATTGATGATGTTGATTGACCTAAAAAAGAAACTCCTGAATACCTAAGCTATTGACAATTATTATAGATCCTTTTGACCTATGAGGCTCCTCTCATTTTATAGGCACAAGCAAGAGGTGGAAGTCAAGGTGAAACTAGGCCATCTAAATATAATTTACCCATGCAAATGCTCACAATAAGATTTAGATGAGTTATATTTAGAAAAGGTCAGTGGATTATTACATGATTTTGATTAAGGAGGTACACCTTGACCATCAATGGTCAAGGTTTCCCAAGGGTGACTATCGATGGTTACCTAAACCATCGATGATCAGGTCCTAAAGGAAAAAGAGGGTTTGAAGGCTAGGTTGAGTTAGTTTGTGAAATTGACTACATATGATCTTAATTAGGCTAGATTGGTCCCAAGAGGGTCTTAAGTAGTCTAGGGGTTTTTTTGACATTTAGAATCACAATGTGTGTATTTCCAATATCTACATTTTCCTCCTTTTTATTTTGCATCTTGTATGAATGAGCTAAAAATAAAAAATAGGGTATGGGTCAAAGGTTTGGTTTCCCTAAGAGTAGAAGGAGGTGTTTCCCCTCAAACTAGGAGTCAATGAGGTGAAACTAAAATTAGATCAGGGTTTGATAAATATTATATGGTGAGTCATGAGGTGGTGATATTAGGTTGGGCATTTAAAACACAAACTTATGCATAAAATGTGACTAAGTGCAATTATTCAAGATTGTGCAAAGATTAAAGTTGCCAATATTGGTAAAAATAAGGGTTGATACTAAAAAAGACAAGTGAAAAATGAACTATGTGACCACTTATAGGAATGAAAGTGGGGAACACTTGCAAACATAAGTCTCCTAAGTAATTTTTGTGTTTTTGATAGGTATCCAAGGCAAAAAGTGATCTTGGGGAAAAAATAAATGGGTCAAGTGTCACGGGTATCTGAGATAGGAAGTGTTCCTAAAAAGACATAAGTAGGTCTGGTATGTGTGACATGGCACAAAATTCAAAAGGATCAACATGGTAATGTTTTCACTATGGTTAAAGGAATAGGCAAAAACTATCATAAATAACATGTCAAATGGGCCAAAATGGACCAACAGTGAGGTGACTACGTGGTTGAGTTGGAATGGTTTAGTAGAGGTTGGCTAGGAATGGCTGAGCTAACTCTAGATGCACTAGGCAAGTGGATGATACCTACATAGCTCCATGGATGAAAAATCTATAAAGAAGCTTTAGAATAAATTTAATTATTCAAATGGCTTAATCTTAAAATAAGGTGCTTGGGAAAAGGGTTGAAAATTAATAGTTTCCTTACTATCAATAGTTAGGAGTGTCAACTGTTGATGGTTACCTTGATCATTGATGGTCAAGAAAACCCTAAAATAATTGAAAAGTTAAAATTAAAAGGTGAAATTATTTATACCATTTGTGACATTTGGTATTTATGCTCTGGAAATTTGTGCATTTGGTGCTTTACATTTTAATGAGAGGGTTGGACCTACTGGAGCAAGTGATTGCTGAGGCAAATTGTTTGACTGAAGCAATTGATTAAGAGTTTAGAAAATGGAGGGTGGAGGAGGTTGTGGCTGAGTAGGGAGGAAAGGGCTTTAACCATGGTAGTGATCATGTAATGAAGTAGGGGGTGTTGTAAATTTGATAGTTTAGTTAAATTTATTCATTTAAAAGGTAGACATTAGATAAAGTATAATAGTTGGGTAGGGGTTTGGGAAATTATTCTTGACCATGATGCCCTAATTTTCAATTTGGGTGAAATTTGTAAGGCAAGGGTGAAAGTGAGAGGGGAAGGGTATTTTAGGTTAGTAAAGGGTTGTAAATTAGGTTTAGGTAGTTTAATTATTGTAATGAGGTGGTTTGTAGCTTGTGTTGAGGTCTAAGGTTTGAGGGTTTCACCACCAATGGTCATACACAATGATCTTTGATGGTTGAACCTAACCATCGATGGTCAATCCTAACCATCGATGGTCAATCCTAAGGAAAATTACCCCTATGGGACCATCGACTATTCAAGGAACCATAAGTGGTCAAATGTTGTAGGTTGAGTTTTATTAAAAAAATGTGAAGTTTTCTAATTTTTTTGTTAAAATTTAGAAAGTTTTGTTGAGGGAGGTTAAATTGTTTAATAACTATGTTAAGTGGTGGAAGAGGTTATATGCAAGTTAGGTAAGATGAGGTGGTTGAGAAAGTGTTTGATAGGTATAGCAAAGTGGTATAAATACTAGGTGTTAAAATAACATGTTAGGGTTGATGTTTAATAGTTATAGTGAAAGTTATGCTAAATAGGGAAATTATTAGTGATAGAAGCACAATGTTAGGATGTGAATTGATAGAGTAAAGGCATAAGTGTTTGAGGTAACATGGGAGATGTGATGGAGTAGTTTAGAAAAGGTCAAAAAGGTATGTCTAGGTTGGTATATAGCTCGAGGTAGAAAACTAAGTGTGCATGCTAATGTGATTGTTTTACAAGCATATGAGTAGATCTAGATGTGGGACCGAGTCTCAAATATCTTTTTGAAGGTCCTTGATGGTATGAAAGATGATGAGTTGCATCATATAGAGGAGGTTGGCCTAGGGATCATGAGTCATTATCAGTACTTACCATGAGACATGGCTTCAATTGTGGCACTCATTGAGAGATGATATCTAACCAAAAACATGTTTGTGTTGCCTACTATAGAGATGAGCATCCTACTAGAGGATGTGCATCGGATAACATGATTTCTACTTCATGAGGATCCAATCTATGATATAGAGAGCAAACAACAAGACTTATATAGATTAAATTTATAGTGAGGATAGGGAGTATATGAGATTTTATGTAGGTAATGTGTGCTATAGGCCATTATACCAGAGTGTATCAAAGGATAGGTGCCTACTAATTATGATGATGATGATGGGGATATCCTACGTGTCCCTTCTTGATTTGAGTAGCAACCACTTCCTATATCTGCTACTAGGGGAGTTAGGAGAGATTTTGTTGGGGAGGACTATATTTGGGTGGACTCCCATTTTATTAGTATAGATCTATAAAGAGCTCTAGGCTTTCCATGCACATAGGCAATATGGGATCAATGTCAAATTCATACTCCACTATTGGGCATATGAGCATATTAGAGTGTTTAGACCACTAGGGCTACCATGGGATGGTTTTGTGCCCATTGACTATAGAGTAGGATTTTTGTGATGAAGAGGGGATTATGTATTAATAAGGGTTAGTGGAGGTGCCTGAGATATAGACTAGTTCAAAGATGCCCTAAAGGGATTTATGGTTGGTGATGTGGTGTGGAGACCTTACCTAGTTGATTTGGGTAGGATACATGTATCATACTTTATCACTCTAGAATTAGTGGTAGATATATGGGAGACAAGAAGATGAGACTGAGCTCATCTTAATTGATAGAGTGTAGAGGTAGTTTGGATTAATATAGGGGATCCCACATAATTTCCTTTGATATAGGAGGAATGATGTTGAGTTCTTACTCCTAAAGCCATATCCAATGGAGTTTGTCTTGGACCATGAGGAGTTTCCTATGAGAGCTCTCATTAATGATATTAGTGTGGTCAATGGATATGCAGCTTGGTACTAGGATATATATACAACTATTGATTTTGGGTGGGGTGATGGGGGCCAAAAACCCATGGATGTGGACCTAACATAGGTAAAGGCACAATATGCACAAGTGGTAGTAGCCCTAGAAATAATAAAGGCTCAAACTATAGTATTGCATCGATAGGTGGCCACTCTACAGGCACAGGTGGTGACTCTAACTAGTGGGTGAGATCATGCAAGGATCTCCCTTAGGTTGGTGACATGAGAGAGACTCATTAAAATAGAGAGAAAGAGTGGCCACAACAATAGTAGGTAGACCACTAAACATAGTGCCTTGGGCACTATACTTAGCCATTATGGAGTAGCTAAGTACTATGAGGCTATAATGCTAACATAGCTACCACTAGAGATGTGATATGGAGAGTATAGGGCTAGATAGGTAGGTTTAGACATAGAAATATGTACACCTATGATTTCAAATGTCAAAAATCCCCCTAGACCTATCAAGGACCCTCTTGAGACCAATATATACCAATCTAGCCTAATCGGGATCATTTGTAGTCAATTTCACAAATTGACTCAGCCTATCCTTCAGGACCTCTTTCCTTTAGAACTTGATGATCGATAGTTAGGGTGACCATCGATGGTCACCATGGGAAACCTTGACCATCAATGGTCGAGATCCACCTCCTTAACAAAGAACATGTAACCGCCCACATTATTTTTCTAAAAATAACTTATTTAATTTTGGTTGTAAACTTTTATATGGATGAGTTATATTTAGATGGCCTAGTTACACCTTCACTTCCACCTCTTACTTGTGTCTATAAGAGAGAGATGCCTAGGAGGTCAAATCCATTTGAAATAAATATCAAGAGCTTAGGGATTTAGGCATTTTATTTTACAAGTCAATCAACATCATCAATTTTATCAGGCATTATCAGCCAACTTATTGAGAGATAACTTATCATTGCCTCTCAACCAAGCTCTCAGGTACCATTACTCTATCAAAATAAAGATAAATTACACCAATAGACTAACTACTTCAACCACTCACCCAATTGAATTATATTAAGATAGTACTCATTTGTAAATATTCATGTCTTTATTTCCATTTTATAATTAGTCTAACGTTTGCCCATCTCCCAGAATCCATATATTGGATCTCATCATTCAACAATTTATCAACCCAAAACTTACATAGTAACCATCAATATTTGACATAACTACTGATGGTTTGATCAACCATCCATGGTCACACCAACCATCCTTGGTCACCTTAATTGTTAACGGTCACCCTAACCACTAACAGTTACCTATGGTAGTAAAAACTAGAAATATATTTTCACCCATCTACCCATGACCAACCCTAATTTTCTATGTTCCTAACCATTCATAGAGCCCTTTTAGATTTTCTAAAGTATAACCCAAGCCTATAGCACTAGTATTAATTAGTTTATCACTAATTTTATCATTTCTAGTCTATTTTTTTAGCAAACATTTTTGTGTTCAATTTTAGTATCTTTTGATTATTGATGAAAGTACCTTCTTTCCAATTTTGTGAGCTTGACTATTTAAAACATGTGGATTGACAAACCCTAAGGAAGCTCTTGCTTTTGGGATCTAGCTATCACTAGGCAGTCCACCCAACTATTTTTCTAATAAATAAGTTTGCTCTAGTTCTTTCTTATCCATAGGTATTCCTCCCAAGCCAAAGAGGAGCTCTCACAATCATTTAGATTCAACATGCACACAAACAAATAGGTTTTTAAACCATACCAATATTAATTTTTTTATCTCTTCCCTAAAACTTAAAGTGAAAATTTACATGAAACATTTTGGCACACCCAATGAGACCTAGAGTCTTTACCCACATTTTTTTTGCATTTATATGCTCTTCTCTCTATCTATGATCATAATTTAAAATACAATTTATTTTGGGATTACAATCAACTACATCCATTACTTTCTTTTAACATTATTTCACTTTGGATTAAAATAATGTAATCATATCATAACACCACTTTTATTGCACACACTAGCCAAACCACTTTCATCAATCAAACATCAAAACAATTTGAGATAAGGCCCGATTTAGATTTCATCACCTAGTTGTCACCTTACCTATTCCTGATGATCCTACTTGGAGGTCATTACCAAGGGGAAAACCAACTTATCTCTTTGGTTGAGTATAAACTCTAGATATTAATATATATTGGCTAAGCACCCAACACTCTTATCATTGTAGGACTATGAAGTGATGGGTTAGGCTCCAATACCAAGACACATATTTATTTGAAAAAATTATATTTTTATCACTTAAATAACCCAAAACCATTCATAAAATACATCTATAGTACCTGATCTACATCCAACTTCTATCACACATTATCATAAACTAAGGCATAAGCCTAAAGTGAGATCAAAACTAACCTCTTGGCTTAACATACTTTGTAATGTGTCTTGATTGCCTTGATAAATTTTTTGTTTGAGTGGTGAGTTTGTTCTTGTCTTCTCTTCCCCTTTCTTTTATGGTTCTCACTCACTAACAATGAAGAGACCTAGTAGAATAGAACCCATCACTAAAACCAACCTCTTCTACTTCCTTTTTTACCTCCATTGAAAATCCCTACTTTTCCTTGGGTATTTACCCAAGGAGACATAGACTTTGCCACTTTTTTGGACAATAATTTAGTTTCCCTTCAGCACTACCTTAACACCTCCCTTCACCATGCCCTAATTCTAAATCCATCATAGGATCCTCTTTATGGCATGCCATCCCACCTTATGAGGGGTGTTCCTATTGCTGTGGTCACCACCCAACCTTCAACTACCTAGGTGTCTTCATCTACTAACCACTTTGATGTCACAACTAAAAACTAACCTATCTAACCAACTACTACCCTTACACCTTTTACCCCTACTAATGACTCCTTCACCTTGGGGATAACCCAACCATTAGCCCATTACACTCCACTTATTACTGGAGAACCCACCATTAGCACTACCAACCTTCCCTCTACTAAACCCAACCCATTGGTCAATACACCTTTACCAATCTTATGGGTATCTATCCTTTCTGCTTCACCACCTACTAGTATGAAGGTCACTACCTCTCCTCTTGTTACCAACCCAACTATCATTCATGCCTAATCTATAAGAATCCCTTGACAGGGACCCATTTCACCTAATCTAGGATACATATCTAACCCCTAAGGATATGTACCCACTACCCAACCACCATCATCTACCTACCCTACTCAACCTCAACCATAATATCAACATTACAATCCTCTTGGTGCACCACCTCAAACTGACCTAATGAAAATTCTAATGGACAATATGACTAACCTTGAGTCATCCATTTAAGGGGATCATAACATCCTATCCTATGATTAGATTTGTAACAAACCTATTTATCCTTCTATCCCCATCATACCTTACCCTCCTCAATGGGAGTTTTCAAAATTTACTAAATTTCAAAGCAAGGAGGACCCATAACAACACCTTAAGGATTTTAGACATGCATGTTACATGATTACTTATGATTATTCCCTTCTCCTTAAAACCTTCCCCATGTCCCTATCCATCCCAACACTTGATTGGTATAGTTCCATCACCAAGAATTCCATCCTTTTTTCACCCAACTAGCACATGTCTTCTTAGATTAGTTTTCCATTAACATTACCAAAAAGGTCTCTATTAATGACCTCTATTCCATCAAGAAATATGAATTTGAGTACATTTACAATTTTGTCACCCATTGGAGAAGATTGATTAATCAAATTTCATTTTATTTACCTCAACATTAACTTATAGAGATTTTTACTTGAGCCTTCACTAAACCTATATCTTCTATACTACGTGTCTAAAGATTTAGAAAATTTGATGAAGCTTTTATCATGGAATGTAATCTAGAAAACTAGACCATAGATGAGGGCAAATTCAAGTTACAAAATAAGAACTCTACCTTTAAGACCAACATCACTTCTTCCTCCAAGCTAGGCAACCAGAGCAATATCAAAACCAAGAGCAAGGGAACAATGAATGTTATTGTCTTTAAAACCACTCCTCCACCCAATGTTAACCAACAAATCTCTTCCATTACTTCCAACCAAAACACAAGGAACCCAAACTAAATAAACTAGAAATAGTTCACTACACTCAGAGAATTTTATGCCTCAATTCTGGATAAGCTACTAAAATCTAACCTTATAAAATGTCTGCCCATAAAACCTCCTTAGTAGTTTGACTCTTCTCTTATAGCACCTACTTGGTACAATGATAATGACCTTTGTGATATTCATTAGGTAATTAGGCATGACATCAACTGATGTAACACTTTCAATAATGTTGTATAGAGTCTTATCGACAAGGGGGAACTTTGTTGGATAATCCTAATGCCCTTCAAAATTAAGTTATTGACATCTTCAAGAATCCTTTTCCTAACCATGCCCCTACCAAAATTGAGGATTCATAATATAAATATTCTCATGATTCCCACACAATCAATATGGTCCTTTCCATGCTTGTCAAATGGGACCCTATCATCTATCCTACCTATTTCTCTCCCACTTCACCTATCAAAGTGGTGGAGTCACCTTCCCTTCTTTTGGAAACAAAAATTGAGGAGGTTCCTTTTTAATTGGCTGCACTCATAGAGGCTTTGGAATCATCAAGCACCCATTTGAATAGCCTACATAAATAAATAACCATTCCTAACTCACCATATCCCCTAACAATGGATCAAACCACAACTATGGACATTGTGCTCAAGGAAGTAACTTTTTCACAAGCACCCCTCATGGAGTAGCCACCCAACCTAAAATTACCTCCCTTTCTTAAGGAAATAAACAAAGCTATTAACCCTCCTCCTCAATCTATAGGTGTGTCCTTGACACTTGCTACCCAAGAGATGAGACCAGCATATAGACATTTTTCTAAACTCATTCAAAAGTTAGGTATGGTCACAAAACCATACATGGATCAAGCCACTTTATAACAACACATAGGGCTCCCTCACATCAAAAATATTAAACCTTATAACATTCCTCTAACCAGCCAATACATCATTTTCCACCACCTCTCAAACCAATCAGAACTTCTACCAACCCATCACCTTCTTAGTCAACCAAAATAGTCACCTCTCCAACCACCACATCAACAACCAACCTTTCAAAACTCTTTATGCTTTCCCTACTTGGAGTTTGGTTCACCCATCCTTGAAATTGGAATTAACCTCACTTAAGCCTATACCCAGGTCTTGACCCATACCAACCAAGGGGATGAAACCATTGAATATCTGCATGACTAGGATTATACCTCCCTCTACCTGGCCCTCTATCTTAGGGCCTCACCCTTCAACTATGCCTAAAAATCAACCTCCTTTTAACATATGTCATCTATTGTCATTGGTCACACTATCCCATTTATTATCTAATGTGTTGGTCCTTACAAAACTATTAAAATCTAGACCATCAAACTCAGACACCCCAACCACTAGCATACCTAAACTAAAACCATCAACCAAAAGTACCACCTTACCCAAACCCTCTCTCACCAAACCCATTGCTACCAACATGCCCATCTTACCAACTGAAACCATAACCTCTAGACATTTCCCACCTCTATATTAATCTTATACAACCATTTTCCAAAGGTTAATGTAAGCCTCTTACCTCACTTTACCCCCTGTCAAGCCCTTTGATCCTCTTACTTTGAAATTATCTTGTTATAACAATTATCAAATATGTTCCCATCACAAGACACCTACACATGACATAGAGAATTACAAATCTCTCTAGGCCATTATCCATCAAATCTATGATGAGAATTATCTTTTACTAGATAAATTTCCATCCATTAATCTACCAATGTACCCAATAACCATTCACCCACACATTCCTAATCCTCCACTCTCACCTCAAAGTGATAGAAAATTTACCCAACCTCCCATCACACCTTTCTCCTCTATCCATACCATTAATGTGGTCACACAATAACAAAAAAAGGATAAAGGGAAGACCAAAGTGTCCATTACATGGACATACCCACTAAGTCATCCTAAACCAAAATAGATCCAAACCTCTACATCTTTAGCTAAGCCCAAAGTTACCATCTTTGGCACCTCTGAGGCTAACCCCTTTAAATCCATTATAAGGGTCATCCTTAAGTAACTTCATCAAAATCTAGATAAGATGAGTCTATACGAGCTCATTTACACCTCACCTCACCATTGCCAAGCCATGATCAAGGCTATGCAAGCAATTAAGGTCAGATCAAGTGACTCCCTACCCATAGAGGCCTTCGTAGGTGCCCTCTAACTATCCACCCTTGTTACATTCAAAGACTTATAAATACCCTCTACCCACCATGAATATATAGATCATCTTCCCTTTATTACTTCCCACATCAACCAAACCCATATCAAATGGGTTATGATTAATGGGGGAACTAACATCAACATCATCTCCTCCCATGCCTATGACCAACTCAAAATACTAGACAATGTCATGTCCCAAACTTCAGTTGTACTTCACTCCTTTAACAACACCATGACCACTACCTTGGGAAGAGTTGTCCTCTACATTTATCTTGGACCATACATGCTCCTCAAAAATTTCTATATGGTTAAAGGTGAATTTTAGTACAATGTTCTGCTAGGGAGACCTTGGATCTAAGTTATGGGTTGCATACCTTCTACCCTCCATTATTGTTTCAAATTCACTTATGAAGGTCAAGTTGTTACCATACAAGCTAACTTGAGCCCATTTCCAACATGCAATATGACTTACCAACCTAATGATGTCCTCTTACCTCTGACCAAACCACCCCAAGCATCCATCACAAAGCCCTCAACTATGGAAATTGAATCCATTTATTCTCCTTTTATGGAGGCATCTACCAATTCATCTATTCTTGTAGACCAAGTACCCACTACTGATCCCTTGGAATCTACCTTCCAATGCCTTACCCTTAGAGAATATTATCTCCTTATCCTTGATGCTTTCCCTACTCTCCAAGAGTATGGGAAACTCAACCATCAACCAAGTTATGATCCTAACAATGGAGTCATTACCCCCTTGGAGCCTCTAATTTTTCAAACCCACTATATTTATGGGGGAATTAACAATCCCATTAGAATTTCTACCATTCCATCTTCACCTTAATTATTTACCTCTACATTCTCTTATTTGGAAAATTTGGACTTCACCAAAGTATAACTCCATAGGTGTGCCTAAAAAGGATTCGGATTAGGGTGATATGAGAATAGACCACACACATTTATCTTTATTGAGATCCAACAGCCTCATGAGAATCATGGCCTAGGCTTCATTCTACCCAATAAGAAGAAAGCCAAACAAAATACCACTACCATTATTGAAGAAGAGACCCTTTCCTCACCAACACCCCATTCACCTAAGTGTGAGGATGAGGACATCATCCCACCTAACTTTTATTTTTTTCTTTAACATGATTACTCTTGGCCCCTTGACTTATCTAAATTATAGGTCACCCATTCCATCCCTTTGATCCATCCTAAACTGGTGGGAGAGGACTCTCCTATCATTAACATAGTTTAGTGCCAAGATGATGATTCTATTCTCACCTACCTTGGTGTACCTAATTCCTCCATCCACAAATCCTTACCACTTGAAACCTCAAAAAAGTTAAATGAATCCACTATAGATATTGAAATAAGCACTTTAGGCAACCCTCATATCATCAAACTAGGTCAATTTCTTTCTCTTAAGGAACTATAGAAATTCTCTACCTTCCTCTAAACTATAACATTACATTCACCTAGTCATATGCTGACATGCTTGGTATTGACCTTGCCATTGCCACCCACAACATTATAACCAATCATGAAACCAAGCCTATTAGACAAAAACATTGATGAATGCATCATCACATATCCCTTCTTCTCAAAGAATATCTTCAATGCCTCCTCTCTATCGACTTCACTCAAGCCATTAATTATCCCTAATGGGTTTCAAGCATCGTGCCCATAAAAAATACATATGGAGACTATGTATCTATGTGTACTTTCATGAACTCAACCTTACTTTCCCAAAGGATGACTTTCTTCTACCTATAATTGACCAACTTGTTAATCTTACAGTAGGCCACAAGATTCTATCTCTCATGGATGGTTGCTTGGGTTATAATCAAATTTTGATTGCCCTTGAAGATCAGCACAAAAATGGCTTTATCATCCCATGGGAGACCTTTTGTTATAAAGTCATGCCCTTCAATCTTAATAATGATGGTGAAACCTACCAATACATTATGAACTACATCTTACACTACCTTATCCACATAATCCTCAACGACTATGTGGATGACCTCCTTAAAAAATCCAAACATCACAAGGACCAATTAGTCATTCTCAATATTATCTTTGAGATGATTATCCATTACCATGTTTTCCTAAATCCTAAGAAGTGTATTTTTTGGGTCTTACTAGAGAAAATCCTTGGCTTCATCATTTCCCTTCAAGGAATTGAGTTTGATCTAGCCAAAATCAAAGCCATCCTTGAGATTCTCCCCCAATCAATCTTAAGCAACTTCATAATTTTTAGGGGAAGCTCCGATCCATTCATTGCTTCATTTTTTAGCTCTACACTTGATGTCAACCCTTCCATCACTTATTGAAAAATGACATCTCTTTCAAGTGGAAATTTGATTGTTAAAAGGACTTTTATGCACTCAAAGAGTACCTTCTATCTCTAATTGTCTTCAAACTTCCTAAGGACAACCAACATTTCTAACTTTATATTACTACCACTAACCATTACCTAAGGGAAATTCTTGCCCATCTGGATGAACAAAATAAAGAGCAATCCATCTATTAAAAAATCCACACCCTTATAGACTATGAAACTTGCTATACACTTACTAAGAAACTTTTCTTGGCCCTAGTATTTATGTCCACTAAATTTTTACACTATCTCCTTAACCACAAAAGCTTCATCATAATCAACACTGACCCATTCAATTACATGCACTCTAAGCCATACCAAAACCCACATATGGCTAAGTGGCTCATGATTTTAGTTGAGTTTAACCTTGAATTCCTATAGTAGAAGTCAATCAAGGTGTAAGTCATTGCTGACTAGTTGCTTGATGCACACCTACCAAGAAACCAACTTCCTCTTGTTGAATTTCTAGATGAGTCCATCAAAAACCTATACCAAGAATATTTCACCAATCACGTAACCATGTTCTTCAATGGTTCCAAATGTTAGTGTGGTGGGGGAGTCGGTATCATCCTTATCCACCTTGTCGATGAACTACTTCCTTTATATTTTAAACTTGACTTTGAATATACCAACAAGTGGTTTATTATAAATCCCTTGTAATAAGTATCCAAACCAAATTAGCATTGGGATTTAGAATAATTAACATATTTGGTGACTCTCAACTTGTGGTCAATCAATTCAATGTCATCTACCAGTGTAAGAATGAGATTTTGTAACTATATCGATAGTTAGTAGTAGAACTCTTGACATCATTTAAACACCACCATATTCAAACCACCCCATGATTTACCAATAGGTTCACTGAAACCTTGGCTTCTCTTGCTTCTCAGATCCCATCAATACCATCAGACTCTAAACTATCAATCATTATCCATTGCCTCACTGAACTTTCCTATGTCAAGTTAGACACTCCAACCATTTTTAGTGTAGAGAAGATCTTGCCTAACCTTTGGTATCAACAAACCTTTGATTACGTTCACGTTGGCATATTCCACTATGAGTTTTATGGGAATGTCCATTGAGAATTTATTTAGAGAACCTCTTGTTATACCATTATGGGAGGAATCCTCTATAAATATGGTCTTGATGGCCTCCTCTTTCATTGCCTTCATAGCCTAGAAGCCTATCACGCTATCAAAAAATGTATGATGGTATCTTGGGGGCCACTTTAGTGGACTCATTATGGCTAAGTTCATCTTTTGTTTAGGTTATTACTGGCCTACCCTTAACTTTGCCTCCATAAAGGTAACCCCTTGAGCATGTATAACAAGTCTATGTTAAGAAAAAATCAAACAAACATATAAGCAATATCAAAATAGTTAAAAGCACATCATGGGTCATTCTTAACATGCATAGACTGCTCCCTTGAATGACAACTATTAAAAACTTAGCCAAAATTTCAAAACATAAGGTGGACTTCTCCCTTGAAGGACAACTATCAAAAGCATTTAGATTAAGCATATAAAATTAGACCACTCCATTGAAGGATGGATGAGTGATACATTTGTCAAAGCTATTAATTTATTGGAAGCTTCCCACATCGATCAGCTTCCCTAACCCTAAAGTAAATTTAAAAATAGAAAAGACCCCTAAGTAAAAGCAAAAGTAATGAGAAAGTCACAATCATTTCTCATAAAATCAATAATGTTGGAAGGCTACAATCAGCTCTCTTTGGTAGACTTCTTACATTGATCAGTCTACACTTTATGTATGATCATAGACTTATTTGTACTACCTCTTTGGAAGTCTATAAAAGAGGCATGCTAGTCTCACAAAAGGTTCTAGTTTCACCCATTCTCCCTCAACATATCATATGTACAATAATATGAGCTTACTTGACACAATGTGATCAAGATACCTATCTATCAATCTAAGCATGCTAATGTGAACCATTTTAAAGGCTTATTTTAATTAAGCCAATCTAATTTCTAGTTTCATTTTTGTCCTTATCAATGAAAATGCATCGTGTTGCTTTTCTTATCTTTTTTTAGTCCATGTAGACATACCTCTCATGATTCTTATCACTTTCATAAACATTTAGTTTTTTATCCACTTACTTTATGTATTTTCATTACACATATTCCCGTACTCATATTTTATTTCCGTGATCATCGACAACATTCATCATGAACCATCTCCACAAACTACACCATCTCTCTACCTGTGATAAAAACATAATGAAAACATATCATTAGTATCATCCTATCCATAAACCATCATAACATCATGTGAGCATAAATCATGTCATGAAAAATTAAATTACACCAATCACCATCATAAACACAAACAAAATCAATGAGCAAACCATCATGAAACATAACATATACCAATCTATCCATCTACCATAACATAAGCACAACTCATCTTATAATATCAATTCATGCCAAACACATCACATAACCATAAACAAATCCATTACATTATCATATGACATACATCCATCAATAACACATCTTATCACATCTATGAACAAAATTAGAGCATCATAATTATTTTTCTAGCATCACATGCCTAAGCTCCTAGGTCAAACATTTCCTAAATCATATGTAAGAGGTCATAGATCATAAACCATAAAACATGAACATCATGAACCATAATTGTAAACAATATATAACATCATAATCCATAAACCATATACATTAGGTCATCCTAAATAATACATATAATAATGTATCAACTCTCTCTCTCAAAAACATATACATCTCACTACATTAGCACGTAGGCTAGTAATAAAATAAGATAAATTTATTGAAGCATATTTGAATATGGTCATGGGACACCACTACCACTAGCCCCATCTATACCTATACCTAAACTTATACCTAGTGGCGGTCCACTTAGTACCCTATCCTAACCAACTATAGCAGTCCACTATATTGGAGTGGCTATCGATGGCCCATTGGCTAAACTATCTCTATACTCCACATATCTCATAGGCTAGGATAATTAATCTAACACCATCAACTCATAATATTGGAGCTCTTCCATAGTGGCTAGGTAGCATATCTATGAAACTATCTTTGATAGCCCTCTTGTTGCCATTATGGCTGCTCTAGCCCTCTATCTTAGTAGGTCCCTCTCCTACATGACTATCCCAAGGGATGCCTATGCCTGATCCATCTCACTTGTAAAAGTGGTAAGCTAACCCTACAATATGACAATATAACCCTATAACATGGCCACCTATCCCTATAATTCCTATACCTATGCTTGAGTTATAGCAAACATTACCCCTATCTGTCAATCATGACCTAATGGATTTACAACCATTAGCATCACACCCCCATCATCCCCACCAACATCTATAGCTATATCTATTGACCAATACTAAGCTATGGAATCATCTACATACCCATCATAATCCATAGGGGCCCTAATAAGAAGCTCCTCAAAACCACCATCTAAAATTGTTAGAGTAGGTTGGGGTATCGACAATTGACCCTTTGAATCTTACCTCGTACACTAGGGAAATAGACCCTAAACACCCTATATCAAGTCAAACTATCAATGCACCCTATCAAAAAAAATTATCTCAATCTCACCCTCTCCTCTACCTACTATCCACTTGTAACTCTGAAACGTAAGGTTCCACCTCTTTTAACCTTGCCATATCAGAATCGATATATATGGCATACAGATGATGTCTCTAGCTACTAATACACCTAGTGCACCCCTAAACCGCTGAAAATCATGGGTGTCAGCTCCTACACCTAATGAAACAAAATTATCCCTCCATCTCATAAAACCAATGGGGAATTCAATCTATGTATAGCCTATGCATGATAACCCCAAGAGTCTCAATACCTAAATATGCTCATAAGCCCAATAATGTAGAACTAGGCCAATGTTGATGTCATATCTATTGTGGTGACTAAACCCCCATAGCTCCCTATATATTTGTATAAAAAATTTGAGACATAACCAATCATGATCTTACCAATTAGCAACTCCATGAATACACCCACTAAAACATAAGGAAACCTCCTACTACTTGAATATAGGAGCCCAAAAAATGTCACCACAATCATGAGCATCATCTTGAATCTCCTCTCCTATGGAGCTCTCTCATACAATTCTAAATAGTTAAATCCCCTATCATGCCATTAGACCTAATCACTCTCATCCCCATATAAATACTCAATGAAACCATCCCAATCCTTCTTTTCGATCTGATATATCACCTCACCATGTAGTGGGAGTTTAGTCATCCTATATATATCATTAGGGAGAATAGTCGTCTCCCTAGTTAACAATAAGGTATTCGTAGTAGAATCCCATATTTTGATGAGTGTTATGACCATAGATTCATCTCTAGGCACATGTTGGTAGTGCCTCATCAACCTAGTCCTACCTCCTCCATATGCACTTAGTCCTCTACGTTCATCCCCTCATGAAGCTTAAGAAATATGCATGGCATGTAGTTACACATCTGAATCTACTCCTTAGCCTACATCATATCAAAATCTTGGTGTATTTATTGAAACTAGTCTCATCTATCTTAATTTATTGACACCTGACCTATTCCCCTATCACTCCCACTTAAATATCCTATGCTATCTATTTTTCCCCCTGACAACCTAGATTAACCACAACCCTAACCCATTACTCTAAAAACTTATGTAAAACCATTAATCATAACCCTAAAACATAGCCTATCTTTTCTAACCACTAATGGTCATGTTGATTATTGATAGACAAAGACCCCTATTTCATAGGGTGTCGACCATCAACGGTCAGACCTGATCATCGATGGTCACTATGGGCATTCCATGTTCAGAATGCCCAAACCCTTAGAACCACAAAAAATACCAAAACATAAAATAAACCTACCTAAAAACTTAAATAAATACCTATACACCCTATTTTACCTCCCTCACCTCTTTATTTTTAACTTTACCCATACATTTGCCTCTAACATCCTACACAAGTCACAATAGACCTAAAACATTCCCAAAAATAGCCTATCCTACCTATCTAAATAGTAAAACAAATAATGACAACCTATTTACCAAATTCAAGGCACCCCCTTCCTCATTCCTTGACCTCCATCATGGTTAGAGCCTATGAACAACTGCTTGGCCACATCCTCATGCTCCCTGCATCTCAGGCCCATACAGTTAATCCATGCACCTCTAACTAATAACCAGTAACCACCTCAGCAATCACCTTCCCTATTATACACCAAAATCTCTACATCCCATATTCAAACTCACCCAAGTTACAAATGGTAAAATAAAGTTCTATTTTTTTTAATTTTCACATTATAGATTTTTAGGGTTTCCCTTAACTATCGATAGTTAGGGTGACTGATAAAATTCACCTTTTAGGAACCTTAACCATAAATGGTCAAGAAGGCCCATTAACACCTAAACACTACCCATTCCTCACATAACTACACTAGGTTTTACCTACTTTTGGAGATGCCCTTCACCTACCCACCTTATCACCTCATTTTTGGTCTATTTTGGCCCATTTAGGATGCAATTTTGTGACACTTTTTGCCTAGTCCTTTGACTATAATGACAACATTACCATGTTAACATTTTTTATACCGTGTCATGCATACCTAACCTACTTGTGTCTCACTATGATAACTTCTTACCTATAATACCTATGACAAATGACCTATTTGTGTTTTCCCTAGGAGCACTTCTTGTCTTGGATACCCATCAAAAACATAGAAATCACTTAGAAGGCTTACATTTACGAGTGTTCCCAATAACCATGCCTATAGGCGATCACATAGTTTACTTACCACTTATCCTTATTATCACTGACCCTTAATTTTACCAATGTTGGTAATTTTAGTTTTTTTATGATCATGGCTATCATTTTTTTTCTCACACTTTGTGCAAGAGTTTGTGTTTCAAATGCCCAACCTCATGTCACCACCTCATAACTAGCCATATACCACTTATCAAACCTATACCCATTTTAGTTTCACCTCATCAACTCTTAGTTTGAGGAGGAACACCTCCTCCTACTCTCAAGGCAACTAGACCCATGACCCATACTCCATTTTTATTTTGTAGCTCATTCATGTAAGCTTCACAATAAAAAGGGGGAAAATGTAGACACCAAAAATATACACACATTCAATTTCAAATGTTAAAAATCCCCCTAGACCTATCAAGGACCCTTTTGAAACCAATCTATACCAATATATCCTAACCAAGCTCATCCACAGTCAGCTTCAAAAACTAACTCATCCTGGCCTTTGGGACCTCTTTCCTTTGGAACTTGACCATTGACAGTGAGGGTGACCATCGATGATCACCATGGAAAACCCTGAATATCAATGGTCATGGTTTACCTACTTAAAAAATAACATGTAACCACCTACATTACTTTTTTAAATTTATCTTGTCTAATTCTAGTTATGAGCCTTTGCATGGATGAGTTATATTTAGATGGATTAGTTACACCATCACTTCTACCTCTTACTTGTGCCTATAAGAGAAAGAGGCATGGAAGGTCAAATAAATCTTAAATAACTATTAGGATCTCAAAGATTTATGAGTTTTCTTTTGTAGGTCAATCAACATCATCAGTGTTATTAAGTGTTATCATACATCTTATTGAGAACTGACTTATCATCGCCTCTCAACCAAGCTCTCAGGTACCATTACTCTATTAGAATCAAGCCAAACTCCACCAACAAACTAACTTCTTAAACCATTCACCCAGTCATATTATGGTAAGACAAGTACTCATTTGTTAATATTCTTGTGCTTTATTTCCATTTCACAATCAGTCTAGCCCTTACCCATCTACCAAAATCCATCTTTTCGATCCCATCATTTAATAATTTATCAACCTAGAACTTACATAGTAACCATTGATGGTTGAAACAATAACTGATGGTCTACTCAACCAAAAATAATCATACCATCTATAAATGTTCACCTTAACTTTTGGTGATTACCCTAACCACTTATAGTCACCTGTGGCAATAAAAACTAGTAAGCTATTTTCACCCATCTACACCTAACCAAACTTGATTTTTTATGTTCCTGACAATTCAAAGACCCCTTTTAGATTTTTTTAAGTATACCCCAACCCTCTAGCACTAATATTAATTAGTTTATCACTAATTTGGTCATTATAATATATTTCCTAAGCAAACATTCTTGTGTTTAATTTTATTATCTTTTGATTATTGATGTATGTACCTTCTTTCCATTTTTGTGAACTTGACTATCCAAAACATGTAGATTGATAATCCATAAAGAAGCTCTTGCTTTGAAGATCTATCTATTGCTAGGTAATCCACCCAACTATTTTTCTAACAAAAAAGTTTTCTCTAGTGCTTTCTTATCCATAAGTCTTCCTCCCAAGCCAAAGAGGAGCTCTCACAATCATTTGGATTCAACACATGCAAAAATAAATAAGTGTTTCAACCACATCTATATCAAGTTTATTTTATCTCTTCTTTAGAACTTAAAGTGAAAATTTACATGAAATAACAAGGTGTCCTTTGGTAGCTACTCTAGGATAATGGGCCTCCATAATGTGCCAGGCAGGGATACAAGGGGGTCACTACCAAATGGGAGTACTAGTGTAGGTGTAGATATAGGTGGAGATGGGGTTAGTAATAGTGGTACCCTAAGGGCATGATTTATAAATATTTTTATATGTTGGTAGAGATAGTTTTACATTATTTTGATACTAACCTACATGTTTATGTAGCGAGATGTATAAGATTTGAGAGAGAGTTTATACATTGTTACATGTATTATTTGTGATGACACAATGTAGATGATGATGATGTATGGTTTATGATGTATGTTTATGGTTCATGGTTTACATGCTAATATGGATATTTATGTTCATGTTTATGGTTGATGGTCTATGGTTTCATGCATATGCTTTATGACTGTTGACTCAATAGTTTAGGCATGTTATGTTTAAAATATGGTTATGATACTCTGATTTTGTTCATGGATATGAGAGGATTTGTTATGGATGGATATATGTCATATGATGATTGGATCCTATTGATTTTGTTTATGGTTATGTTGATGTTATAAAAGGAATTTTTGTGATGTGATGGTTAATGGATAGATAGGTAAAGGATATATGATATGGTTCATGATGTTTTGATCATTGATTTTGTTTATGCCCATGATGATGAATTGTGTAACTATGGTTATTTATGATATGATATATGTTCACATGATGTTTTGATGGTAAATGGATAAGATTATGTTTATGATATGATGTGATATTATGTTATTTCATGGTTTTTTAAGCATCTATAGATATATAATGTGTTTCATGGATATATTTCACAATGTTACATTTGGTATTTGATATTTGTCATTTATGATCAAAGAAATATAATGAAAAAATGGTTAAGGATGTAATGAGAATACATAATTTAAGTAGATAATAAACTAAAATCAAGGAAAGTGATAAGAATCATGAGACATACATCCAAATGAACCAATAAAAGATAAAAAAAAGAAACATGATGCCTTTTCATTGGTAAGGACAAAAACAAAACCTATAGTTGGATTGGCTTAGTGAAAATAAGCCTTTAAAATGACTTATATTGGCATGCTTAGTTTGATAAATAGGTATCTTGATCACACTATATCAAGTAAGCTCATAGTCTTGTACATATGATATATGGAGGGAGGATGGGTGAAATTGGAACCTTTTTGTGAGACTACAAAGCTTATTTTATATGCTTCCAAGAAGATAGTATAAGCAAGTCTATGCTCATATATAAAGTGTAGACTGATCAATGTGGGAAGTCTACTAAGGAGAGCCAATTGTAGCTTTCCAAGATTATTTGCTTTTATGAGAGCTGATTATGGTGTTTTTCATTGCTTTTTCTTTTGCTTATGAGTCTTTCACTACTTTTGATTTTGATTTAGGGTTAGGGAAGCCGATCGATATGGGAAGCTTTTAAGAAATTTCTATCTTTGACAAGTTCTTTACTCAACCATCCTTTAAGGGAGTGGTCTAAGTTTATATCCTTAGTTCAAATGATTTTGATAGCTATCCTTCAAGGGAGTAGTCCACCTTATGTTTTGAAATTTTGAATAAGTTTTCAACAACTATCCTTCAAGGGAGTAGTCTAGGAATGATAAGAATGAATCATGATTTATTTTTGACTTTGATATTTCTTTTTATTTTGTTTGATTTTTCTTGACATAATCTTGCTTATACATGCTCAAGGGGTTACCTTTATGAAGGCAAGACTAAAATCACAAGAAGGTTGCATAGGTGAAAAATAGATTAGGTAACAATGACCAAGAGAATGGATTTCTTAGGGAGATGGGAAGTACCATGGGAATCATGCCATGGGTAGAGTCATGGTACCCATAGTTCAATATTAGGCTAAGACTATGATATAAAATCACATGATTCAGTTATATTTAGTTACCCCTAAGAAGAGGGAAATGAATGTGGGTAAAGGGGATGAGCTTAAGTTAGACAAATAGTGATTGTGACCCCTATTTAACAATAGAAAAGATGTAGATATGAAGCATTAAGCGGCTCAAGTTCTAGTTTACCGTCAAGAGAGGATAAATGATAAGCTCTTGATCCATGCTTATGGTTTATGCTGTAGGGTCCAAGCTAATTGAAACCAAATTTTCCCATTTTTGATTTTCTATATATTAGTTACATGTTGATTTCACTTTAGAATGAGATATTAAATATTGAATTTTCACACTTTCAAGTGTTTTTTATAATCACATTGATTCATTCTTAATAGACACAGAGATGGGAAAGAGCAACCAAATGATGCTCATCAAGTAGCTCAAGTTAAGCTAAACATTCTTGATGGTAATCATCTTCCAAAATAGGGTCATGAAAAGATATGTGAAGAGAAGGTATTTGGAATTTAAGAGGCAATAAAATCTTAGATTTAAACACTAGAGAAAAATGTGTAGCACATGTAAGGTTTAGATGTTAGAATAATATGCCCATAAGGTGAAAGGGATGTGCAAGTGTCAATCCTGACCTGAGGCACTAACCATTTTGGTAACCATGTTATTAAGGGTTTTGTTAGAGGCCTCTACTTGTCCATTTTCTTCTGGGGGATAAGGTAATGAGAAACTTATTTTAATTCCAAATACGTCACAAAGACCTTGAACTTGTTTATTTTTGAAGGATTTGCCATTGTCAGTAATGATCTTATGGGGAATACCAAAGTGGTAGATAATGTGATGGGTGATAAATTAGATAATATTTTTAGATTTTTTGGAGACAATAGGAATAAAATCCACCCACTTGGTGAAATATTAAATCATAGTGATGATAGAGTAATTTTTTTGTGAAGAGTGGAGGTTAATTTCACTAATAAGGTTCATACCTCATTATGAAAAAAGATATAAATCAGAAAAGATGTAAATATTATGGCTAGGTGTATGATGTTAATTAGCATATTGTTGACACTTGACACTTGACACAATTTTTCACATAATCATAATAGTCTTGGTTAAGGGTAGGCCAATAATAGACTAGGTAGAGGATGCACTTAGCCCTAATGAGTCAACAAAGTGACCCCCATAGTTACCATCATGAATTTCCTTGATAGCATAAGAGGCTTATAGACCATGGAGGAAATGAAAAATTAGATCATCAAATCCACATTTATAGAGGATTCCTCCCATAATGGTATAACAAGATGTTTTCTCAATAAACTCTCGATGGGCATTCCTAGAGAGGCCAGAGGGAACTATGCCAAGGTTAATGTAGTTAAAGGTTTACTAATACCAAAGGTCAAGATAGATCCCCTTCACATTAAATATGGTTAGATTTTTTGACTTGATGTATGAAGTTTTTATGAGGTGATGGATAATGACTGATATCTTGGAGTCTGAGGGTGCTAACAAGATTTGAGAGGCAAGAGAAGCCATGGTGTTAACAAACTTGTTGGTAGATCATGGGGTGGTTTAAATATGGTAGTGTTGAAATGATGTTAAGAGTTGCAAGACTAAATTTTTGTATAGTTTCAAAATCTCATTCTTACACTGGTAAATTTCATTGACTTGATTGACCACAAGTTGGGAGTCACCAAAAATATTGATTGTTCTAACTCCTAAGGCTAACGTGGTTTTAAAACCTAATACTAAGGCTTTATATTAAGCCACATTATTGGTACATTAAAAGTTATTTTTAATATATAAAAAAAGTGTTTCATTGACAAGGGGGATAAGGATAATACTGGTTCCCCCACCATGCTAACATTTGGAACTATCAAAGAACATGGTTCGGTGATTAGTGAAATCTACTTGAGATAGGCTTGTAATAGACTCATCTAGAAATTCAAGAAGAGGAGGTTGGTTGTCTTTTAGGGGTTTATTTCCAAATTGGTCAGTAATAAATTGCCCCTTAATTGACTTATACTAGAGGAACTCAAGGTCAAACTCAAAAAAAGTAGGAGCCACTTGGCCATACACTAGTTTTGGTATGGCATGGAGTGCACGTACTTAAGTAGGTTGGTATTGGTTATGACAAAAAAAATTTGGTTAATAAGGTAGTGGTGAAGTTTGGTGGCCACAAAAACCAAGGCCAAGAAAATTTTCTCTGTGTGTGTGTATTGTTAATGCTTAGATTTGTACCCTTGAAGAGATACTCATTTCTCCTCATCCAAGCAACAAAATGGAATCATATCTCTTATTATGGGTGACAATTTCAATGAGATGAATCTCTAGATTAAGGGATAGCTCCCCTTGATGCACCTTTAAATATCTCTCTAATCTATCAATCGTATATGAAAAAGGTATGGAAAACAACTAAGAAAACAAAATGGTGATGCACCAATGAATAATGCCCTCCCAATTTGACTAAAAATATACTACTTACAGACCAACAAAGCTTCTTTCACATAAAACCCACAAATCTTTGTGTATTATCACATCAGTGTTTCACATGTTAGATTCAAGAAGGCACTCAACATCCAATAGAGATATATATAATTACAATTAGGAATATTGTCTTATACCACTTTTAAAATGTGTATACACTTAAGAAGGAATACTAAAAAGGACTTATAATAATCCTCTTTATATACAATTTCTAGGTAAGCAAGGATGAAAAGTTAGGAAAGATGAACTCTCACTAAACAAGAATAACATGAATTGAATTGAAACACAATAGTAGAGCATGTGAGTGGCAAAACTTGTATTATATCTTCAAGATTTATGCAAGTACAAATTTGGCTAGAGTTTCACCATAGCTAATAGAGGCTATAAAATGAGCCAAGAAGATGCATATTTATATCTTTGAGAGGTGGAGCAATCAAAGGGAGTTCAAGGGTCACTTTATACATCTATCATCTCAAGATAAATAGTTATATTTGCATGTGGGAGAGAGGTGGGTGAGCTATGCCATGTCACAATTAAACAGATGCACTAGTGACAATTCATCACAACATTAGTTACATTTGCCACAACTAAACCAAAGCCTCAATTGCATTTTGTTACAACTGAAACAAAGCCTTAATTGCATTTTCCACTTTTTACCTTTATCTCCGCCTTCTATTTCTCATCAAGTCTTTCTTTTTGAAATTCTAATGGTTAGTCTCCACAGTCTAAAATTGATGTGTTGTGGGTTATCATTCCTCGGGTATTTCTTTTGGAAATTTATTTTTAGACCTTTTCTTTAGAAAAATTATCTATGGATATTTGTTTCTACTTATTTCATTGGAATTTTTGTCGAGTCTTTTCCTTCAAGCTCATTGCTTGTTCATTTCCTTTAGATAAAAAGTCAAATTATTCTTTTGGAGTTTCTTATCTTCATTTACTTTAGACAAAAATTCTGAAGGAATTTTTTAGGGTTTATCTTTAGTCACTTCTCCTCATCCTTTCATTTGGATTTTTGATTGTTCCCTTCAGAAAAGTTGAAATTCCCTTCAAAAAAACTGAAGTGGACGTTTTCTTGATAAAATATACCCTCCATAAAAATGAAAGTGCCCTTCCTAAAAGTTACAAACATACTCTTTAGAAAATTTACAAGGGTCCTTTTTGGCTTGAAGATATCTTTCAAAGAAATTGTAAAGTGCCTTCAAAAAAATTGTGTGGACAATTTGTTTGAAAGAATTCGACACTTGGCTAGAAGAAAACCCAAAAGAAATAATCTTAAGGAAAATGCTTGGACAAAAAGTGTAAAATAATTTGACAAAGCTTAAAACAAAAACCTAAAATAATTCCTTAAAGACTTTAAAAAAGACAAAAATCAAAATTTTAAAAAGAAAAGACTTATTTATTTGTTGTGGGTTTTGTCAAAGAACACTTCTTTTGAAGAAAAGCTAAGTGTTGGACTAGGCCAAATGAAATAGACTTAGATGATTTTTTGCAAATAGGGGTGCCCAATTTTGGGTTGAATGGCCAAAATTTAGTCAATAAATTGGTGACTCATAGGGGTAGTATGCATGCTATACTAATGAGACCAATAACATTATCCAACCGAGGGCCAATGGAGTCAATGGATTATTTAAGATGACTAACAAGGATTTTTACAAAATAAAACACAAGGAAACACACCACAAAACAAGAGCAAGACCAAGAAAATACAACACAAAACCATATGAACATTTCCCCTAGAAAATAGGTGATAATTTAACAAACTAACAAAATCAGGGAATAGAAGAGAAGGAAGGGGGTGGCTGAGATTTCTCCATATGCACTAGGCAAATGGATGTTTCCTACATAGTTTCATAGATGTAATATCTAATAAAAACTTTAGGCCAAATGTAGTTCTCCTAGGGAATGGGAATAAAAATGATAATTGGTGAAAATAAAAAGAATGGATGCAATATAAGAATAGGAATAGTCTTGAAAAATGATAAGTGAGTGAGAGAAAATGCCAAAAAGGATGGAGAAACTAAGTGATAAGTGGTTTGCTTGAAACTTAGTAAGGGTTCTTAGAATCCTTAAGGCAAGGAAGTGGTCCATGTTTTTATTATTCTTTTCTAGCAATTTTATAAATGTTTTTGGAATTATTTTAGAGTATATCAACTCAATCAACTATGATGAGACACTAAATTTTTCAAGCTTGCAAAATGATGAGAGCATTTAGACTTAGGTTTCTCATAAAATAACAAGAGAATTCAAATTTAGGTTTCTCATAAAATGGTGAAAGCATGACAAAGGGGTGACTGAGCTAACCTCAATAAGTATCCAGTGCTACCTACATAGTCCTATATTAGGACCTCATAGTGGAGGAATTTGACTAGTGTAGTAGTTAATTTAAATAAAATAGGCATAGTTGGTAAAAAGGTAAAGTATGGCATATGAAGTGGCAAGTTAGTATGTCAAGGCTTAGTAAACAAATGTTGCCCTTAGTTTGCCCATAAGAATTTATAACTAGGACACAATGACATGAATCAATGGTACTAATTTACCTAAAGGTGGTTATAATTAGTAACAAGACTGGTGATAAGAAAGAAATAACAAACAAAGGATGTAACTACCAAATCTTCTATCACACTGCTCTAAAATATGATCTTTGTCTAAAGTACATGAACTAACTAATGAAACTGATTAGATACCTTGATGGTAAAAATGCATAATAAATAGCAAAAACTAAGGTCAAATAGGCTAGGTTTTAAAACACATTGGGCTGATAGGTTGGAAGTAGAAAGTAGATATGGTTAAGAGGACAAATAAGGATGATATTTGTACAAATAAGAATAGTTATAAAATAGCATAACTAAAATGGTCCTTACAAACAATATGCCTTAGCACTCAAGTATAGTACTGCTTGAGATGAATAATATTCATCAACTCAAGAAGTTCATCTCCATCTGGTGTGGCAAGCTTGTATGCTCCATATCCATAATCTATAGTAATGATGAAAGGCCCTATCCATTTTGGTTTGAATTTTCATTTATGCTTCTTCTTAGCTGTGGTATTCAATTAAGTCAATTAAGGGGTAAGTCATTGCTGACCAGTTGATTGATGCACACCTACCAAGAAACCAACCTCCTCCTCTTTAATTTATAGATGATTCCATTACTAACCTATCCCAAGAATATTTCACCAATCACGTAACCATGTTCTTCAATGGTTCCAAATGTTAGTGTGGTGGGGGAGTCGGTATCATCCTTATCCACCTTGTTGATGAACTACTTCCTTTATCTTTTAAACTTGAATTTGAATATACCAACAATGTGGTTTATTATGAATCCCTTATAATAAGTATCCAAACCGAATTATCCTTCAGAGTTAGAATAATTAACATATTTGGTGACTCTCAACTTGTGGTCAATCAATTCAATGTCATCTACCAGTGTAAGAATGAGATTTGATAACTATATAGATAGTTAGTTGTAGAACTCTTGACATCATTTAAACACTACCATATTCAAACCACCCCATGATTTACCAATACGTTCACTGACACCATGGCTTCTCTTGCTTCTCAAATCCCATCAATACCATCATACTCTAAACTATCAATCATTGTCCATCACCTCACTAAACTTTCCTATGTCAAGTTAGACACTCCAACCATTTTTAGTGTAGAGAAGATCTTGCCTAACCTTTGGTATCAACAAACCTTTGATTACCTTCACCTTGGCATAGTCCCCTCTGACCTTTATAGGAATGTCCATTGAGAATTTATTTAGAGCACCTCTTGTTATACCATCATGGGAGGAATCCTCTATAATATGGTCTTGATGGCCTCATTTGTCATTGCCTTCATAGCCTAGAAGCCTCTCATGCTATCAAAAAAATGCATGATGGTATCTATGGGGGCCACTTTAGTGGACTCGTTATGGCTAAGTGCATCCTCTGCTTAGGTTATTATTGGCCTACCCTTAACTTTGCCTCCATAAAGGTAACCCCTTAAGCATGTATAACAAGTATATGTCAATAAAAAATCAAACAAACATAAAAGCAATATCAAAATAGTTAAAAGCACATCATGGATCATTCTTAACATGCATAGAGTGCTCCCTTGAAGGACAACTATTGAAAACTCGGCCAAAATTTCATAATATAAGGTGGACTTTTCTCTTGAAGGACAACTATCAAAAGCATTTAGATTAAGCATATAAACTTAGACCACTCCCTTGAAGGATGGATGAGTGATAAATTTGTCAAAGCTAGTAATTTATTGGTAGCTTCCCACATCGATCAGCTTCCCCAACCCTAAAGTAAATTCAAAAATAGAAAAGACCCCTAAGTAAAAGAAAAAGTAATGAGAAAGTCACAATCAGTTCTCATAAAATCAATAATCTTGGAAGGCTAAAATCAGCTCTCTTTGGTAGAATTCTTGCATTGATCAGTCTACACTTTATGTACGAGCATAGACTTATTTGTACTTCCTCTTTATAAGCCTATAAAAGAGGCACACTAGCTCACAAAAGGTTCTAGTTTCACCCATTCTCCTTCCACATATCATATGTACAAGACTATAAGCTTACATGACACAATGTGATCAAGATACCTATTTATCAATCTAAGCATGCTAATGTGAAGCATTTGAAAGGCTTATTTTAATTATGCCAATCAAATTTCAAGTTTCATTTTTGTCCTTATCAATGAAAATGCATCATGTTCCTTTTCTTATCTTTTTTAGTCCATGTAGACATACCTCTCATGATTCTTATCACTTTCCTAAACATTTAGTTTGTTATCCACTTACTTTATGTATTTTCATTATACCTATTCCCATACTCATATTTTCTCTCCATGATCATTGACAACATTCATCATGAACCATCTCCACAAACTACACCATCTCTCTACCTATGATCAAAACATAATGAAAACATATCATCAGAATCATCCTATCCCTAAACCATCATAACATCATGTGAGCATATATCATGTCATTAAAAATTAAATTAAACCAATCACCATCATAAACAAAAACAAAATCAATGAGCAAACCCTCAAGAAACATAACATATACCAATCTATCCATCTACCATAACATTAGCACAACTCATCTTATAATATCACTTCATGCCAAACACATCACATAACCATAAACAAAGCCATTACATTATCATATGACATACATCCATCAATAACACATCTTATCACATCCATGAACAAAATTAGAGCATCATAATTATTTTTCTAGCATCACATGCCTAAGCTCTTAGGTCAAACATCTCATAAATCATATGTAAGAGGTCATAGATCATAAACCATAAAATATGAACATCATGATCCGTAAGTGTACATAATATATAACATCATAATCCATACACCATATACATTAGGTCATCATAAATAATACATATTATAATGTATCAGCTCTCTCTCTCTCAAAAACATATACATCTCACTACATTAGCATGTAGGCTAGTAATATAATAAGATAAATCTATTGAAGCATATTTGAATATGGTCATGGGACACCACTACCACTAGCCCCATCTATATCTATACCTAAACTTATATCTAGTGGTGGTCCCTTTAGTACCCTATCCTAACCAACTATAGTAGTTCACTATATTAGAGTGGTTATCGATGGCCCATTGACCAAACTATCTTTATACTCCACATATCTCATAGCCTAGGATAATTAATCTAACACCATCAACTCATAATATTGGAGCTCCTCCATAGTGGCTAGGTAGCATATCTATGAAACTATCTTTGATAGCCCTCTTGTTGCCATTATGGCTGCTCTAGCCCTTTATCTTAGTAGGTCCCTCTCCTATGTGATTATCCCAAGGGATGCCTATGCCTAATCCATCTCACTTGTAACATTGGTAAGCTAACCCTATAACATGGCCACCTATCCTTATAATTCCTATACCTATGCCTAAGTTGTAGCCAACATTTCCCCTACCTATCCATCATGGCCTAGTGGATCTACAACCATCGACATCACACCCCCATCATCCCCAACAACATTTATAGCTATATATATATATATATATAAACTGATTATAAGCTATGTAATCATCTTCATACCCATCATCACCCATAGGGGACCTAATAGGAAGCTCCTCAAAACCACCATCCAAAATTGTTAGAGTAGGTTGGGGTATCGACAATTGACCCTGAACACCCTATATAAAGCCAAACTAGCAATGCACCCTATCAAAAGAAACTAGCTCAATCTCACCCTCTCATCTACCTACTATCCAATTGTAACTCTCAAAGGCAAGGGTCCACCTCTTTTAACCTTTCCATATCAGAATCTATATATATGGCATTCATATGATGTCTCTAGCTACTAATACACCTAGTGCACCCCTAAACCACTCAAAATCATGGGTGTCACCTCCTACACCTAATGCAACCAAATCATCCCTCCATCTCATAAAACCAATGGGGAACTCAATCTATATATACCCACTAACACATAAGGAAACCTCCTACTACTTGAATCTAGGAGCCCAAAAAATGTCACCACAATCATGAGCATCATCATGAATCTCCTCTCCTATGGAGCTCTCTCATACAATTGTTAATAGTTGAATCCCCTAGCATGCCATTAGACCTAATCACTCTCATCCCCATACAAATACTCAATGAAACCATCCCAATCCTTCTTCTTGATCTGATATATCACCTCACCATGTAGTGGGAGTTTAGTGGTCTTATATATCATTAGGAAGAATAGTCATCTCCCTAGTTAACAATAAGGTATTCATAGTAGAATCCCATATTTTGATGAGTGTTATGACCTTAGATTCATCTCTAGGCACATGTTGGTAGTGCCTCATCAACCTAGTCCTACCTCCTCCATATGCACCTAGTCCTCTACATTCATCCCCTCATGAATCTCAAGAAATATGCATGGCATGTAGTTACACATCTAAATCTACTCCTTAGCCTACATCATATCATAAACTTCACTTATTTATTGACACTAGTCTCATCTACCTTAATTTATTGACACCTGACCTATTCCCCTATCACTCCCACTTAAATATCATATGCTATCTATTCTTCACCCTGACAACCTAGATTAACCACAACCCTAACCCATTAACCTTATCGTTAAGCTAAACCATTACTTTAAAAACTTATGTAGAACCATTACTCATAACCCTAAAACCTTGCCTATCCTTCCTAACCACCAATGGTCATGTTGATTGTTGATAGACAAAGACCCCTATTTCATAGGGTGTTGACCATCAATGGTCAGACTTGATCATCGATGGTCACTATGGGCATTCCATGTTCAGAATTCCCAAACCCTTAGAACCACAAAAAATACCAAAACATAAAATAAACCTACCTAAACACTTAAATAACTACCTATACACCACAAATTACCTCCCTCACCTCTTTATTTTTAACTTTACCCATACATTTGCCCCTAACATCCTACACAAGTCACAATAGACCTAAAACATTCCCAAAAATAGCCTATCCTACCTATCTAAATAGTAAAACAAATAATGACAACCTATTTACCAAATTCAAGGCACCCCCTTCCTCATTCCTTGACCTCCATCATGGTTAGAGCCTATAAACAACTGCTCGGCCACATCCTCATGCTCCCTACATCTCATGCCCATACAATTAATCCATGCACCTCTAACTAATAACCAATAACCATCTCAACAATCACGTTCCCTATTATACACCAAAATCTCTAGATCCCATATTCAAACTCACCCATGTTGTAAGTGGTAAAAGTAAGTTTTGTTTTATTACTTTTGACATTATAGATTTTTAGGATTTCCCTTAACCATCAATAGTCAGGGTGACTATCAACAGTCACCTTTTAGGAACCTTAACCATCAATGGTCAAGAAGGCCCATTACCACCTAAACACTACCCATTCCTCACATAACTACACCAAGTTTTTCCTACTTTTGGAGATGCCCTTCACCTACCCACCTTATCACCTCTTTTTTGGTCTATTTTGGCCCATTTAAGATGTAATTTTGTGATACTTTTTTCCTAGTCCTTTGACTGTAATGACAACATTACCATGTTAACATTCTTTATACCATATCATGCATACATAACCTGCTTGTGTCTCACTAAGAGCACTTTTTACCTAGAATACCTATGACACATGACCTATTTGTGTTTTCCCTAGGAGCACTTCTTGTCTTGGATACCCATCGAAAACATAGATATCACTTAGAAGACTTAAATTTATGAGTGTTCCCAACCACCATGCCTATAGTTGATCACATAGTTCACTTTATGCTTATCCTTATTATCGCTGGCCCTTGATTTTACCAATGTTGGTAATTTTAGTTTTTTTGTGATTATGGCTATCATTTTTTTTGTCACACTTTGTGCACGAGTTTGTGTTTCAAATGCCCAACCTCATGTCACCACCTCATAAATAACCATATATCACTTATCAAACCTATACCAATTTTAGTTTCAACATATCAACTCTTAGTTTTAGGAGGAACACCTCCTCTTACTCTCAAGGCAACTAGACCCATGACCCATATTCCATTTTTATTTTATAGCTCATTCATGTAAGCTGCGTAATAAAAAGTGGTGTAGACACCAAAAATCTACACACCTTCAATTTGAAATGTTAAAAATCCTCCTAGACCTATTAAGAACCCTTTTGACACCAATTTATACCAATATATCCTAACCAAGCTCATCCACAGTTAGCTTCACAAACTAACTCATCCTGGCCTTTGGGACCTCTTTCCTTTGGAACTTGACCATCGACAGTCAAGGTGACCATTGATGGTCACAATGGAAAACCCTGCCTATCAATGGTCATGGTTTACCTACTTAAAAAATAACATGCAACCACCCACATTACTTTTTTAAATTTATCTTGTCTAATTCTAGTTATGAGCCTTTGCATGGATGAGTTATTTTAGATGGAGGTCAAATCAATCTTCAATAACTATTAGGATCTCAGAGATTTAGGATTTTTCTTTTGTAGGTCAATCAACATCATCAATTTTATCAAGTGTTATCATCCATCTTATTGGGAACTGACTTATCATTGCCTCTCAACCACGCTCTCAGGTACCATTACTCTATTAAAATCAAGCCAAATTCCACCAACAAACTAACTACTTAAACCATTCACCTAGTCATATTATGGTAAGACAAGTACTCATTTGTTAATATTCTTGTGCTTTATTTCCATTTTACAATTAGTCTAGCCCTTACTCATCTACCAAAATCCATATTTTTGATCCCATCATTTAGAAATTTATCAACCTCAAACTTACATAGTAAACATTGATGGTTGAAACAATCACTGATGGTCTACTCAACCACAAACAATCATACCAACTATCGATGTTCACCTTAGATTTTGGTGATTACCCTAACCACTAATGGTCACTTGTGGCAGTAAAAACTAGTAAGCTATTTTCACCCATCTACCCCTAACCAAACTTGATTTTCTATGTTCCTGACCATTCAAAGACCCCTTTTAGATTTTTTGAAGTATACCCCAACCCTCTATCACTAGTATTAATTAGTTTATCACTAATTTGATCATTATAATCTATTTTCTTAGCAAACATTCTTGTGTTCAATTTTAGTATCTTTTGATTATTGATTTAAGTACCTTCTTTCCATTTTTGTGAACTTGACCATCCAAAACATGTAGATTGATAATCCATAAATAAGCTCGTGCTTTCAAGATCTATCTATTGCTAGGCAATCCACCCAACTATTTGTCTAACAAAAAAGTTTTCTCTAATGCTTTCTTATCCATTAGTCTTCCTCCCAAGCCAAAGAGGAGCTCTCACAATCATTTGGATTTAACACGTGCACAAATAAATAAGTTTTTCAACCACATCCATATGAAGTTTATTTTATCTATTCCTTAGAACTTAGAGTGAAAATTTACATGAAATAACAAGGTGTCCTTTGGTATCTACTCTAGGATAATGTGCCTCCACAATGGGCCAGGTAGGGATACCAAGGGGTCACTACCAAATGGGAGTACTAGTGCAGGAGTAGATATAGGTGTAGGTGGGGTTAGTAGTAGTGGTAACCTAAGGGCATGATTTATACATATTTTGATATGTTAGTAGAGATAGTTGTACATTATTTTGATATTGACCTACATGTTGATGTAGTGAGATGTACAAGTTTTGAGAGAGAGTTTATACATTATTACATGTATTATTTGTGATGACACAATGTAGATGATGATGATGTATGGTTTATGATGTATTTTTATGGTTCATGGTTTACATGCTAATGTGGATATTTATGTTCATGTTTATGGTTGATGGTCTATTTTTTCATGCATATGCTTTATGAGATGTTGACTCAATAGTTTAGGCATGTGATGTTTAAAATATGGTTATGATACTTTGATTTTGTTCATGGATATGAGAGGATGTGTTATGGATGGATATATATCATATGATGATTGGATCCTAATGACTTTGTTTATTGTTATGTTGATGTTATAAAAGGAATTGTTGTGATGTGATGGTTAATGGATAGATAGGTAAACAATATATGATATGGTTCATGATGTTTTGATCATTGATTTGGTTTATGTTCATGATGATGAATGGTGTAACTAGGGTTATTTATGATATGATATATGTTCACATGATGTTTTTATGGTATATGGATAAGATTATGTTTATGATATGATGTGATATGATGTTATTTCATGGTGTTTCGAGCATAGATAGATATCTAATGTGTTTCATGGATATATTTCACAATGTTGCATTTGGTATTTGATATTTCTCATTTATGATCAAGGAGATATAATTCAAAAATGGTTAAGGATGTAATGATAATACATAATTTAAGTAGATAATAAACTAAAATTAAGGAAAGTGATAAGAATCATGAGACATACGTCTAAATGAACCAATAAAAGATAAAATTAGAAACATGATGCCTTTTCATTGGTAAGGACAAAAATAAAACCTATAGTTGGATTGGATTAGTGAAAATAAGCCTTTAAAATGACTTTTATCAGCATGCTTAGGTTGATAAATACGTACCTTGATCACATTTTATCAAGTAATCTCATAGTCTTGTGCATATGATATATGGAGGGAGGATGGGTGAAACTAGAATCTTTTTGTGAGACTACAATGCTTCTTTTATAGGATTCCAAGAAGATAGTATAAGCAAGTCTATGCTCATATAAGAAGTGTAGACTGATCATTGTGGGAAGTCTACTAAGGAGAGCCAATTTTAGCTTTCCAAGATTATTTGATTTTATTAGGTCCAATTATGGTGTTTCTCATTGCTTTTGCTTTTGCTTATGAGTCTTTCACTACTTTTGACTTTGATTTAGGGTTAGGGAAGCTGATCGATATGGGAAGCTTCTAAGAAATTTCTAGCTTTGACAAGTGCTTTACTCAACCATCCTTAAAGGGAGTGGTCTAAGTTTATATCCTTAGTTCAAATGATTTTGATAGTTATCCTTTGAGGGAGTAATCCACCTTATGTTTTGAAAATTTGAATAAGTTTTCAACAATTATCCTTCAAGGGAGTAGTCTACGAATGATAAGAATGACTCATGATTCATTTTTGACTTTAATATTGATTTTTATTTTGTTTAAATTTTTTGACATAAACTTGCTTATACATGCTCAAGGGGTTATCTTTATGAAGACAAAACTTAGATCACAACAAGGTTGCATAGGTGAAAAAAATATTAGGTGACAATGACCATGAGAATGGATTTCAAAGAGAGATGGGAAGTACCATGGGAATCATGCCATCGGTAGAGTCATGGCACCCATAGTTCAATATTATGCTAAGACTATGATATAAAATCACATGATTTAGTTATAGTCAATTACCCCTAAGAAGAGGGAAATGAATGTGGGTACAGGGGATGAGCTTAAGTTAGACAAATAGTGATTGTGACCCCTATTTTACAATAGAAAGGATGTAGATATGAAGCAATAAGAGGCTCAAGTTATAGTTTTCCTTCAAGAGAGGATAAATGATAAGCTCTTGATCTATGCTTATGGTTTATGATGTAGGGTCCAAGCTAATTAAAAGCAAATTTCCCCCTTTTGCTTTTCTATGTATTAGTTACATGTTGATTTTACTTTATAGTGAGATATTCAATATTGAATTTTCACACTTTCAAGTTTTTTTTTATAATCACACTTGATTTATTCTTGATAGACACAGAGATGGGAAAGAGCAACCGAATGATGCTCATCAAGTAGCTCAAGTTAAGCTAAACATTCTTGATGGTAATCATTTTCCAAAATGTGGTCATGCAAAGATATGTGAAGAGAAGGTATTTGGACTTTAAGAGGAAATACAACCTTATATTTAAACACTAGAGAAAAATATGTAGCACATGTAAGGTTTAGATGCTATAATAATATGCCCATAAGGTGAAAGGGATGTGCAAGTGTCAATCCTGACTTGAGGCACTAACCATTTTGGTAAGCATGTTATTAAGGTTTTTGTTAGAGGCCTCTACTTGTCCATTTTCTTGTGTGAGATAAGGTGATGAGAAACTTATTTTAATTCCAAATACGTCACAAAGACCTCGAACTTGTTTATTTTTGAAGGATTTGCCATTGTCAGTAATGATCTTATGGGGAATACCAAAGTGGTAGATAATGTGATGGGTGATAAATTAGATAATATTTTTAGATTTTTTGGAGACAAGAGGAATAAAATCCACCCATTTGGTGAAATATTCAATCGTAGTGATGATAGAGTAATTTTTTTGTGAAGAGTGGAGGTTAATTTCACTAATAAGGTTCAGACCTCATTATGAAAAAGGCTATAAATAAACAAAGATATAAATATTATGGATAGGTGTGTGATGTTAATTAGCATGTTGTTGACACTTGACACTTGACACAATTTTTCACATAATCATAATAGTCTTGGTTAAGGGTAGGCCAATAATAGACTAGGTAGAGGATGCACTTAGCCCCAATGAGTCCACTAAAGTGACCCCTATAGATACCATCATGAATTTACTTGATAGAATGAGAGGATTCTAGACCATGGAGGCAATGAAAAAGGAGATCATCATATCCAAATTTATAGAGGATTCCTCCCATAATGGTATAACAAGATGTTTTCTAAATAAACACTCGATGGGCATTCCTAGAGAGGCCAGAGGGAACTATGCCAAGGTTAATGTAGTTGAAGGTTTACTAATACCAAAGGTCATGCTAGATCCCCTTCACATTAAATATGGTTAGAGTGTCTAACTTAATGTAGGAAGGTTTTATGAGGTGATGGATAATGACTAATAGCTTGGAGTCTGAGGGTGTTAATAGGATTTGAGAAGCAAGAGAAGCCATGGTGTTAACAAACTTGTTGGTAGATCATGGGGTGGTTTAAATATGGTAGTGTTAAAATGATGTCAAGAGTTAAAAGAATAAATGTCTGTATAGTTTCAAAATCTCATTCTTACACTAGTAAATTTCATTGACTTGATTGACCACAAGTTGGGAGTCACCAAAAATATTGGTTGTTCTGACTCATAAGGCTAACATGGTTTTAAAACCTAGTACTAGGGCTTCATATTAAATCACATTATTAGTACATTAAAAGTTAATTTTAATATATAAAGGAAGTGGTTCATCAATAAGGGGGATAAGGATGATACCAGTTCCCCCACCATGCTAACATTTGGAATTATCGAAGAACATGGTTAGGTGATTAGTGAAATCTACTTGAGATAGGCTTGTGATACACTCATCTAGAAATTCAAGAGGAGGTTGGTTGTCTTTTAGGGGTTTATTTCCAAATTGGTCAGTAATAAATTGCCCCTTAATTGACTTTTACTAGAGGAAATCAAGGTCAAACTCAGAAAAAAGCATGAGCCACATGGCCATACACTAGTTTTGGTATGGCATTGAGTGCATGTACTTAAGTAGGTTGGTGTTGATTATGACAAAAAAAATATGGTTAATAAGGTAGTGGTGAATTTTGGTGGCCACAAAAACCAAGGCCAAGAAATTTTTTTCTGTGTGTGTGTATTGTTAATGCTTAGATTTGCACCCTTGAAGAGATACTCAGTTCTCCTCATCCAAGCAACAAAATGGAATCATCTCTCTTATTTTGGGTGACAATTTCAATGAGATGAATCTCTATATTAAGGGATAGCTCCCCTTGATGCACCTTTAAATATCTCTCTAATCTATCAATTGTATATGAAAAGGATATGGAAAACAACTAAGAAAAAAAATGGTGATGCACCAATGAATAATCCCCTCCTAATTTGACTAAAAATATACTACTTAAAGACCAACAAAGCTTATTTCACACAAAACCCACAAATCTTTGTGTATTATCACATCAATGTTTCACATGTTAGATTCAAGAAGTCACTCAACATCCAATAGAGAAATATATAATTCCAAGTAGGAATATTGTCTTAAACCACTTCTAAAATGTGTATACACTTAAGAAGGAATACTAAAAAGGACCTATAACAATCCTCTTTCTATACACTTGGTAGGTAATCGAGGATAAAAAATTTAGAAAGATGATCTCTCACTAAACAAGAATAACATGATTTGAATTGAAATGCAATAGTACAGCATGTGAGTGGCAAAACTTGTATTATTTCTTCAAGAGTTATGCAAGTACAAATTTGGCTAGAGTTTCACCATAACTAATGGAGGGTATAAAATGAGCCAAGAGGATGCATATTTATAGCTTTGATAGGTGGAGCAATCAAAGGGAGTTCAAGGGTCACTTTAGACATCTATCGTCTCAAGATAAACAGTTATATTTGCATGTGGGAGAGAGGTGGGTGAGCTATGCCATGTCACAACTCAATAGATGCACTAGTTACAATTCATCACAACATTAGTTACATTTGTCACAACTAAACTAAAGCCTTAGTTACATTTTTTTTACAACTGAAATAAAGCCTTAATTGCATTTTCCACTTTTTACCTTTATCTCCACCTTCTATTTCTCATCATGTCTTTCTTTTTGAAATTCCAATGGTTAGTCTCCACAGTCTAAAATTGATGTGTTGTGGGTTGTCATTCCTTGGGCATTTATTTTGGACATTTATTTTTAGACCTTTTCTTTAGAAAAATTATCTATGGATATTTGTTTCTACTTATTTCATTGGAATTTTTGTTAAGTCTTTTCCTTCAAGCTCATTGCTTGTTCATTTCCTTCAGATAAAAAGTCTAAAATAATTCTTTTGGAGTTTCTTCTCTTCATTTACATTAGACAAAAATTCTGAAGGAATTCTTTTAGGGTTTATCTTTAGTCACTTCTCCTCATCCTTTCATGTGGATTTTTGATTTGTCCCTTAACAGAAGTTGAAATTCCCTTCAAAAAAATTGAAGTGGACCTTTTCTCGACAAAATATACCCTCCATAAAAATGAAAGTGCCCTTCATAAAAGTTACAAACATACCCTTTAGAAAAGTTACAAGGGTCCTTTCTGGATTGAAGATATATTTCAAATAAATTGTAAAGTACCTTCAAAAAAATTGTGTGGACAATTTTTTTGGAAGAATTCAACACTTGGTTAGAAGTAAACCCAAAAGAAATAATCTTAAGGAAAATCCTTGGACAAAAATTCCAAAAGAATTTGACAAAGCTTAAAATAAAAACCTAAAAGAATTCATTAAAGACTTAAACAAAGACCAAAATGAAATTTTTAAAAAGAAAAGACTTATGTATTTGTTGTGGGTTTTGTCAAAGAACACTTCTTTTAAAGAAAAGCTAACTGTTGGAATTGGCCAAATGAAATAGACTTAGATGATTTTTTACAAATAGGGGTGCCTAATTTTGGCCTGAAAGGCCAAAATTTGGTCAACAAATTGGTGACTCATAGGGGTAGTATGCCTATTATACTAACCAGACCAGTAGCCTTATCCAACCAAGGGCCAATGGATTCAATGGATTCTTTAAGATGACTAACAAGTATTTTTCCAAAACAAAACACAAGGAAACACACCACAAAACAAGAGCAAGACAAAGAAAAGTCAACACAAAACCAAATAAGGACAAACTCACACATGTGCATAAACACTTAGGTAACACAAGGAAAATATGAAACTATGTACAATAGAACTAAGAGAACCATTAGTAACAATGATTTAGATATATCTCATTGACTAGAATATACATCTCCTCTCCATCCAACTTTAAAAGTTGTAAATCATTATGTTTTTTGTACTATGTGATCACATATGGGCTACTCCAAAAAGCATCAAACTTTTTGTGTCTTCTAGGTTTGGCCCTATATTCATCCCATTTTAGGTCAATGTCTCCTTCCTTAAATCTTCTTGGCATGGAATTCTTGTCAAAATACTTCTTTGTTTGATGTTGGTGAGTAGTCATGTTGTGCATAGCTTGATCTCTTATCTCCTTAAGCTCCATCAACTCACATAAGCTGACCTCCATGATGTCATTCTCCATCAATTTCAAGTGATAGGTAAGATATAAAGATGGTAACTCAAGTGAGATAGGAAGTCTAGCTTCCCTTCCATACACAAGTGTGTATGGCGAGTTCCCAATTTCTCTCTTTGGAGTAATTATATTATCCCAAATCACTATATTTATCTTGGTATGCCAAGTCCTTTGATTATCCTCCATTCTTCTCTTAATGATCTTGATCAAGTTTTTGTTTGTGGACTTAGCTAGTCCATTTCTTTGGGGATAGTAGTTGGAGGATGTGTTGAGATAGATACCATGCTTTAAATCCCATTCACTTGTTCTTATTCCTAGGAAAGCCAAGGCATTGTCTAAGATAATTGTTAAAGGAGCTCCAAACTTAGTTACTATACCTTCATAGAAGTCTAGGACTAAGTTTTCATTTGCCTCTTTAAGAAATATAGCCTCCACCCATCTTGTAAAATAATCAGTAGCCATCAACACCCACTTGTGACCAACACTAAAAGGAGGATTGATCAAACCTATGAAATGCAAACCCCATTGCATAAAGGGTTGATTAACCTAGACTAGATGAAGAGGCAAGGTAGCTAGATTTTATTTTCCATCAAAGAGGGCACACTTATAGCATTTCCTTACCCAAGCATGTGTGTATTTGAACAAGCTAGGCCAAAAGTATCTTGCCCTCATTATCTTGGCCACTATGGTTCTAGGAGCAAAGTGACCACCATATGGTCCATCATGGAACTCATGCAACACTTTGTCAATCTAATCTAAATCAATACATCTCAACAACACACCTAAAAAGTACTTCATAAATAGTACTCCATCAACAAGTACATAAGGAATAGATTGCAACCTAAAATACCTTCTCTTGGCCCTATCAAGACCTTGTGGACACTCACCAATTTGGAGGAAATGAATCACGTCTTATGTCCAACTCCTCATGGTTGAACATACAACTACTATAGGGTCATCATATATTGCTAGAAAAACCTCCCTTTACTCTTTCAAGTTTGAAGCAAGATGCTCACAAAGTCCTTTTCCCTTCACTAGCTTGGTTATTTTGATTTCCATGTCATATCCCATCACTTTAGTGATCCAACCTACCCTTTTCTCATTCAAATCTCTGGTTAATAAAAAAAAATCACACTAAGATGAGGCACAAAAATTTGAATATTTTTGTTAGACAACATATGCTTTAACTTTTTAAAACTCCTTATGATTGAAAGTAGTTGATTCTCAACATATGTGTATCTTACCTCATAGCCTTCCAAACCTTGACAAAAGAAGGCAATAGGTTATTTAAGAAATTCATCATTAATTTTAGTAAGCATGGAATAGATTACCTCTTATTTTCAAAAAGTGTAAAAATTGAAGTCCTTGGAGAGTTTTGGACTTACAAGAGTTGGATCTTGGGCAATGGCTTGTTTCATCTCCTCAAAACTTTCTTTTCTCCTTCCTGTCCAAGTGAATATCTCATTATTCCTTAGCATGGAGGTTAAAGGATTGACCAAGTTATAAAAATTAGGAATAGACCTCCTAATGAAATTTATCGTACCAAATAATCTTTGTAGACCCTTATGATGTTTAGGTAAAGATAATGCCAAGATGGTACTTACCCTTTCTGATTCAATGGATAGACCTTTCTTGGAAACAATATTTCCTAATAGTTTTCATTCATAGATAAAAAAACACAATTCTTTGGGTTTAGAGAGATTCCAAACTCTCTACACCTCTCAAAAATATATCTTAGGTGATTCAAATGATATTTTTCTTCCTTGGATAAAACTATCACATCATGAAGATATATCAATAAAATGTCATTGGTTAATCCTTGAAAAGACATATCCATTACACATTGAAAAATAGCTCCAATATTTGACAATCTAAATTGCATCTTCCTATAGTCATATGTGCCCCATTTTGTGGTGAAGGCTATTTTATACTGGTCACTTTCTTTCACCAAAATCTGATTGTACCTATAATAACCATCTAAGAGGGAAAACCTCTCACTACCTGTCATCACTTGTAGAATTTGCCCTGTGGAAGGGAGGGGATAATGGTCTCTCAATGAAACTATATTCAAGTCCCTAAAGTCCACACACAACTTGATCTCCTCATTATTCTTTCTAATAGGGACTAAGTTGTCCAACCAAGAAGAATGCTTGATGGGAAAGATGATTTTGGACTCGATCAGTTTAGTGAGTTCTTTCCTCATGAGAGGCTCAATCTTGGTATTGATTGGCCTTTGTCTTGCTTGATGGGTTTGGAATTTTCATCTATATATAGTGTGTTGAGCCAATCTTGTGTCAAAACCTTTCAAATCACTATAATCCCATGCAAAAATATCACTAAACTCCTTACATAATTCAATGAAATCATGTTTTTCTTGACTAGTGCATCCCTTCCCTAGTGCAAGTAGCTTATATTTAAATATTTATATCCTTTCATAGTTATCTTTCTTGGTTGACATGCTTAGCTTCTTCTTCTTGAGCTGGTCATCTTCATTTAATATTCTTTCAATGGTCACTAGGCCTTTGGGGAGCTTGTTAGACTTTAGTTGGACAATCTTCCCTCCATATTATTGTTGTAGTTTAGATTGATTCTTGGAAGAAAACTCAGCCTCTTCTTATAGAAAAATTCTATCTGTTGGTCACTATCAAAGACCTACCAATTTGTGACATTATTTGGTATGGATGGTCTCACAATCACCTATAGATGGGTTTGGTTTTTGTCTTCCTTTATGCCCTTTGTAACATCAAATTGAGCATCAACAGATGCCAACATATTAGCATGCTTATTGTCTTCCCTTAGAGTAGATCTGATGTTAAAATCCATTAAATCTTCTACAAGGTCCCAACTCTATACTTATTGTGAACTAGGAATTTGACTAAGAAGATGAGATTAGTATGGTGTTAGTGAATGAAACCAAATAAAAAACACACTAAGCTAACATCTTCATGCCTAGTTACTAGGGTGAGATTAGTAACAAAAATAAATGACAAAAACAACTAAAAAGTAAGGAAAAACAATAAAAAATCCTTCACCTTCCTCAGATACTCAAAATACCTTTGTAGTAGTGGCTTGCTCAATTTGTACTCATGAAGTCCTTGTCAATGGAAGTTTAGATACATCTATGTCTCCTTTGCACCTTTGGCTTGTGGATTGGCTTGGATTGAAATTAATGTGGCATGATAACACTAGTTTCATGAATCTTTTTAATCAATTATACATTATAACTTTGCATAATTATGTCTTATAAATGATGTGGTACGGCCCCCTATTTATAGATTTTTGAAAATATCTAGAATCAACGTGAACCATCCATCTCAAGATTGAGATGTGTGGCTAAGGATTAATCCAATTATGCAATTAAAATTGATAAATAGCCTCATCAATATTTGGGATAGAGTATCAATTAAGAGGCATGGAGGGCTTTGATGAGGCATGGGAGGCATGAATCTTGATATTTATGGCATTGATGGCCTAGGGATGTCTTCCCAAGAAATGAGGTCATTTGATGATGAAAATATTCAATATTCATTTTCAAAAACAAGTATTTAACAAGTTTCCATGGAATTATTAATTAGGCTCTAATTTGGTTTAATTAGCTATTAAGCATGATTAAGCACTTTGTGCATAAATTACTCAAATTGATCAGAATGCCTTGTTATTGGTCCAAAATTTTATTGGATTGGAATTGGAAGGCAATGTTAGATGTGTTGGATCCATTATCCAATTTAGGATTTTACCATAAATAAATAATAAAGGCACATGTCTTGTGTAAGAGATTTGATAGGAAAGATCAATCTAGAGACCTAGGTGCAAAATTGACATTTTAACTTGAAATGATCTAATCAAAGTTAGATGGCCCATAAATTATATTGCCCCATTTAGGGATATCCTAGCTAGAATTGGCATTTGAATATGTCAATTTCACATCACTTATCATGATTTAGTATTTTAAGGTGAAATTGTGCATTTTGGTGGAAATTGGTCAAAACCCTAGTTGGAGGTCATTAGTGGCCAGATTTAGGTGTCTAAAATTTTCCCCTATTTATGATGGTGTTGCAAGATATAAGCACATCAACATATTCTCAAATAATGAAAAGGTCATGTATACCTACAACTGTAATAATGATAAACTAAATTTATGATGCCCCCTCGAGGGAATGGTTGGCACAAGTAGGTCAACAAATGCTCCCTCAAAAATAAAGAAGTGAAATGAGGAGACAAAAGAAAGGAAAGATGATGGGGTGAAAACATAATGATATTGAAAAAGTAGTCAAATTCATTGAGAATACAAGTGGGATGGTGTATAATGGTTTTCCCAAAGGTAGTTATAAACATTGTACCTTGATAGTGGCAACATGGTATGATAACATGATGATTTGCCCAAAAGTGGTTATAATCATTAAGGAGATGGATCTACCCCTATTAGGATAGATAAAAAGGAGAAAAACTTTCCCCTATATGGGAAAAAAATTAAATTGGTGAAAACACAATGATTTACCCAAAGGCAGTTATAATCAATGAGAAATACAGGTGAGATGGTGTGTAATGATTTACCCATAAGAGGTTATAATCATTGGATCTCAATTATGGAAAACATGATAGAATTGGTCAAGAATGATGAATTAGAACAACCTAATAGTAGGGAGATGCTCATCTGAACTAATAAAGGTTGAAATTATTTCATGTTTAATTACTCTATTTGGGATATGATTAAGATGGAATCAGGATGTAAGTGTCGAAGAGATGCCACCATTGTTGAATAGACTTCTTAAAGCTTAGGTTTGTTATAGCAAATACCAATAGGCATCATGGTATAACATCATGAAGACTTGGCCGAAATATGCATAAAGACTAACTCCCATAATCCAATACTCAATAGAAAATGATTCACCAATGATGGAAACCATGATGACAATGTAAAAATATAAATATGGATGGATTCAAATATAAGTGTGGGCAAGGAATCCTCCAATAAACACACATAAACTAAATCAAGGCAATAGTGCTGAAAGCTAACAAATAGGAACATAAACAAAATAAAAAAGAAATAAATAAAAAACACTCAATAGAAACCATATGAACATTACCCCTAGAAAATAGGTGATAATTTAACAAACTAACAAAATGGGGGAATAGAAGAAAAGGAAGGGGGTGGCTGAGATGTCTCCATATGCACTAGGCAAATGGATGTTGCCTACATAGTTTCATGGATGTAATATCTAATAAAAACTTTAGGCCAAATGTAGTTCTCCTAGGAAATGGGCATAAAAATGATAAATGGTGAAAATAAATAGAATGGATGCAATATAAGAATAGGAATAGTCTTGAAAAATGATAAGTGAGTGAGAGAAAAGGCCAAAGAGGATGGAGATACTAAGTGACAAGTGGTTTGCTTGAAACTTAGTAAGGGTTCCCATAATCCTTAAGGCAAAGAAGTGGTCCATGTTTTTATTATTCTTTTTTACCATTTTTATAAATGTTTTTGGAATTATTTTAGAGTGTATCAACTCAATCAAAAATGATGAGACACTAAATTTTTAAAGCTTTCAAAATGATGAGAGCATTTAGACTTAGGTTTCTCATAAAACAACAAGATCATTCAAACTTAGGTTGCTCATAAAATGGTGAAAGCATGACAAAGGGGTGACTAAGCTAACCTCAATAAGTATCGAGTGCTACCTACATAGTCCTAGATTAGGACCTCAAGTCATTGTAGATCTACCTCATAGCAGAGGAATTTGACTACTATAGTAGTTAATTTAAATAAAATAGGCATAGTTGGTAAAAAGGTAAAGTATGGCATAGGAAGTGGCAAGTTAGTATGTCAAGGCTTAATAAATAAATGTTGCCCCTAGTTTTCCCATAAGAAGTTATAACTAGGACAAAATGACATGAATCAATGGTACTAATTTGCCTAAAGTTGGTTATAATTAGTAACAAGACTGGTGATACGAAAGAAATAACAAACGAAGGATGTAACTGCCAAATATTCTATCACACTAATCCAAAATATGATCTTTTTCTAAAGTACATGAACTAACTAATAAAATTGATCAAATACCTTGATGCTAAAAATGCATAATAAATAGCAAAAACTAAGGTCAAACAGGCTAGGTTTTAAAACACACTAGGCTGATAGGTTGGAAGTAGAAAGTGGATATGGTTAAGAGGACAAATAAGGATGATATTTGTACAAAGAAAAATAGTTATAAAATAGCATAACTGAAATGGTCCTTACAAACAATATACCTTAGCACTCAAGTATAGTATTGCTTGAGATGAATAATATTCATCAACTCAAGAAGTTCATCTCCATCTGGTGTGGCAAGCCTGTATGCTCTAGATCCATAATCTACATTAATGATGAAAGGTCCTATCTATTTTGGTTTAAATTTTCATTTATGTTTCTTATTAGCTATGGTATTCTTTAAGAACAAGATAACCAAGTTCAAATGTTTTATAATTAACATGTCGATTATAGTGGACTTTGAGTCAGTTCTGATATGCTTGAAGATTTTTGAGCACAACTATGTATTTCTCATCAAGTATGTCTATCTCCTTAAAGTGAGCTACTCAATGGTCATGATCACTAATGACATGCTTGAAAGAGATGCATGGGTAAGGTAATTGGACCTCAATGGGAAGGATGGCTTCAGTACCATAAATAAGTGAGTATGGAGTGGCTCCTATGGGGGTATGATGATTGGTATAATATGTCTAAAGGGTAGGGAATATTTCTAGGTGTGAATCATGATCAACATCATTGACAATCTTTTTGAGAATATTGACAATAGTTTTGTTCGATGCATCAGCTTGGCCATTACCTTGAGGGTAATATGTTATGGAATTTTTTTATGTGATGTTATATTTGGTAAATAGTTGGTATACATTCTTATTCTTGAATTATCCTCCATTATCAGATATAATGTCATAGGGGATATCATAGTGGAAAAAGAGATGGTTGAAGATGAACTTAGAAAATTTCTTTCCAGTCATGTAAGTGAGGGATATAGCTTCAACCCACTTAGTGAAATACTCATTGGTGGTAAGGATATGTTTATGGCCATCATATGAAGTGTGGTTGATCTTTCCAATGAGGTCAAGTCCCCATGTAGAAAATGGCCATGGTGTCAACATCAATTTTAGAGTTTTGGCTGGGGCATAAATCATATTAACATGCCGTTAACATTTGTCACACTTATTTACATATGCAGTGGCATCTATGTCCATCATGGGCCAATAATAACTAGTATGTAAGAGATTTTTGGATAAGATTACCCCACTATAATGAGATCCACATACCCCTTCATATACTTCTCTTAATTCTAGTGTAGAATCTACCAAAGTTAAATAATGAAGTAAAGTTCCATCAAAACTATGATGGTAAAGGGTGGATCTAAGTAGACTATAATGAGTGGAATGATGAATAAAGGTTTCTGTTTGTTTGTGAAATAGGTTAGGTGGTATAAATTGTTCATGAAGGTAGTTATAAAGGTCTGGGTACCAGATAGAATTATGACCAATAATCTCACAAATCATTACAATGGTTGAAGGTTCATGAGCTAGTGCTAACAAATTCTTGATGAGGAATTAATACTCACTAGCTTTATCTATTTGTTAAATCAGAGAACCAATAGTATCCATGTAATTTGTAGTTCTATTACTAGCCCTTAGTATGTGCTCAAACTGAATGTTGACAATTTGTTGCTTAAGAGTGTCTACTATGGCTTTGTATGGAACCAACTTGTCATATTTGGTCTAAAAATGATCTATGACCTGATTGATGATTAACTGAGAATCACCATAAAATTAGATTTGAGATATGTTCTAATGTACTACCTATTGAAGTCCTAAAGCAAGTGCTTCATACTCAGCCATGTTGTTTATATAAGGAAAGTTGTTTCTAAATGATTTAAGGATTAGATCCCCCTATGGTGTAATAAATAATAGGCTTGCCCCTAATCCATGTATAATAAATGAACCATCAAAATATAGCTTCTAGGGATAATCCTCAAGGGTTGTGTCAATGATGATCATTATGGATTCATCAATAAATTGAAACATGAGTGGTTGTGTGTCTATAACAATTGCTTCAGTGAGTTGATTTGCAAGATCTTGTCCCTTGATTGCCTTCTGATTAACATAATCTATGTAAAACTAATTAATAAACACAATCCATTTAGCCATTCTACCTTGCAAAGCTATTTTAGAGAGTAAATACTTGAGTGGATCTACTTTTGAAATGACCATGGTCTTATTATTCAACATGTAATGGCATAATTTCTGAGCTATGAAGACCATGGCTAGACAAGCTTTTTCAATAGGTGCATAGTTATGTTCATATGTGACCAAGGTAAGGCTTAGGTAGTATACAACATGATATTTTTCATTATCATCATGTTGAGCTAAGAGTTCCCCCAGATCATGGTCGATAGCTAATAGGTATAACAAGAATGGATTTCCTGGTATAGGAGGTAATAAAATAGGTAGATTAATAAGATAGTCTTTGAGTTATTGAAAAGCTATTTGACAGTGACCATCTCAGTGAAATGAAAATCCCTTACTTATAAGGTGTGTAAATGGATGACACTTGTCTTCTAACTAAGAGATAAAGCATCAAATTGATTGGATCTTACCATACAAACTATGGAGTTGCTTTAAATTGGTTGGTGGTGACATCTCAGTTATAGCATGGACTTTAGCCAAATCAACTTCAATACCTTTGCAAGACATGAGGAAGACAAGTAATTTACATGAGGTTATACCAAACACACATTTATTTGTATTGAGTTTGACTTGGTTCTCCCATAATCTTTCAAATATCTAACACAACACTGTTGGATGGTTGATCCTAGTTTTGTATTTTCCTAATATGTCATTGACATAGTCTTCAAAAATATCATGCATCATATCATGGAATATGATAATCATGGCCCTTTGATATGTATATTTAGCATTCTTAAGGCCAAATGGAATTACCTAATAATAAAATATTCCCCATGGAGTGGTGAATGTTGTTTTATGTTGGTCTTCTAGTGTTATTCTGATCTAGTTATATCCTAAAAAGTCATCCATGAGTGAAATGATTTCATAACCTACTGTAGAGTCGATGATCATGTCAATATTAGGCAATGGAAAATCATCTTTAAGACAAAATTTGTTGATGTCTCAAAAATCAATACAGATTTTGATCCCTTCAAGCTTTTTACTAATGGGTACTACATTAGAGATCCATTCTAAGTAGTCAATGGATCATATATATCTTGCTTCTAAGATTTTTTCCAACTCTTTATTTACCAATATAGAAATGTGAGGATGCATCTTACATAGATTTTATTTTACCATTTTGGTGTTAAGATTAACCACAAGGTGGTGCAGAACCAAGGTGGGGTCCAAACCTGGCATGTTAGAATAGGCCCATGCAAAGATATATACAAATTCTCTCATCAAAGATATAAATACTTCATGTTCCTCCTCAGTGAGGGATGCACCTAATTTTATCCATTTTGGGTATGATGGAGTCTTGATGTTTACCTCTATTATATCTTTGACTAGAAGGGTTGAGCCATCTTTTAGGGTAGTAGGTAACAACTTAAACTATTAGACTATGTTAGGGTCCTCTGCTAGGACTTGATCTTCAACTTCTCTTAGGCATGATGCATCTAAGTCCCCTAATGGGAGATCTGGCCAGGTGACAAAAATATTTAAAAATTCTTAAAGAATTTGATCAAATACTTATTGTGCAAAACTAAAATTGGATCCATAGGTAAGTTCATCATTGGTGGTCTCCTGGTCTAAATTTAAAGAATAATGAACATCCCCATCTAGTGATGCATGAAACAAGTTTTCACTAGACTAGCCTTTATATTTACTTTTTCCCTATTTAGAAATCAACTCAAAGAGGTTTTCACTTTGGGACCTTAATATTTTACTTATTTATTTTTGGCTAAGGGTGTTCACCTGCTCTCCAAAATAGGCTATAGGATCCAATGTAATTGAGAATCCTAACTTGTGATCTCCCAATGGAACATTTTATCTAAGGCCTAAGAAGTCACAAAATGCCTCATCATTATGGAACTCATTAATTGGTAGATTAGATTCTTATTAGTCCTAATATATAAATTAGGGATAATATAATGGTAATGGGTTGTGATGAATGACTAGGGTAAGGGTACAAATGACATTGTTATCAAATAAGTTAGTTTTAACTGGGTCATCAAAGGTGAGGTTAAGATCAAACTCTGCTTCACTATCAACATCATCATCACTAGTCACTAGTGATGGAGTCTGAATAAGATATGTGAGGTCACCCCTAGGTGGTTTAAATCCAAGTGTATAAGGTATTTTATACTTAGTCATGGAAATTGGCTTGATGGTTCCTTGCTGATTTGGTGTAAGGTCTCTTCCTTCATAATTGTGATGCTCCATGATCCTATTGGGAAAAGGATACTTTTCACTTTTATAACAATCAACTTGGTCATCATTGTACAACCATGATTTATCCCCTTTAAGGGGGTCAGGTTCTAGGCTAGATGCTGGTACAAATGTGATAGGTCCCTTATGTTTGTTCTTTCATTGTTAATGCATATGTGGGGTGACACTAGGTCACCCAAAGGTCTTTAGAGTTTGAGGAATATTGGAAATATGAAATGTATCATGGGTCACATACTCTCTCGATCCACTATTTAAAATGGTGAAATGATTAGAAGCTTCAAGAGGTGGCATGTGGGAAAGGGAATCCAAGGTATTAGGATCTATGCAAGTATTTAGTGAAGGATTGATAACTATGGCCTTTCATTTATCTTGATTGGAACTTGGATTCATACTATACTGATAATTTTAGCTTTGAAATTTGGCCTCAAGATGTATTTAGTGTTCATATGGGTGTAAATATCATGGAACTTTCACTTCCATCCCTAAGTGGGAAAACCTGATACATTGGAACAATGTTGATGGGACTACATGAATCTCATGTAACCAAGGCCTACTTAGAGGTATATTTTATGATAACTCAAGATCAAGCACATGGAAAAGTGTATCATGGGTCAAAGGTCCACTGATAATTAGAAAACTAATGGTGCCTTGTGATTCTCTTTCATGATTATCATAGGCTTTGATGGTTATTATTTTTGGTTGGAGATTTACCATTATGTACCCAAGAAGATTGATGAGCTTTAGAGACACTATGTTGAGGCCTAATCCATTTTATATAAGGACATGTTTCAGTTTATGCCACTTTAGATAAACTTCTATGTACAATGGGTTATTATGGAGTGGACCTAATCCATTATTGAATATGTCAGTTTCACATCATTTAGCATGATTTAGTGTTTTTAGGCCAAATTGTGCATTTTGGTGGAAATTGGTCAAAATCCTAGTTGGAGGTCATTAGTGGCCAAATTTAGGTGTCTACAATTATAGGGTTTGGGCAAGGAGTTCTTGGTCAAATTCTTCCCTATAACTTGATTCACAACAAGCTCGCTATCACCAAACACTTACAATTCATCGACACCTCTTTTCCTTGCCCATTCAAGACCATGAATGAGGGTCTCATACTCTACCACATTATAGGTGCATGCAAATTAAAATTTGAAGGATGAAAATGCCTTTCCTTTGAAGGTGAAACTAGCATAGCTCCACCAATTGCCCCCATCTTGATTCTAGACCCATCAAAGAAAAAATACCATGAGCCATTGACATCATGACTTGGATTGATAAAATTAGGTATGAAAGAGCCCTTCTCATGCATATAATAAACTTTGAGATCATATTATTTAATAAACTTTTAAGGATCATGCTCATAGTTGTCATTTCCCCACTCATCTAGGAACAAACCAAAAACTCCTTCAAGGGAAGATGATGGAGATTCGTCAATATGAAGTTCCTCTTCATCAATGATAACATAGTTAAAATTTGTCACCTTAGGTGAATATGTTTCCAAGTGATCTTTATGAATAGGTTTTGACTCAATTTTCACCTTAGTTCCATATTTTGTTCTAAATACCATGTAGGACCAATTGGCTTCCAAATATCCACCTATCTTGGATGTAAAGTCCCTTCACAAGCAAAGAGGAAAATAGGAAGGTAAATTTTATACTACCACATCATGGGGAATTGAAAAAGTAGGACAAACACGAAGGGTAAAATTCAAACCTTTTAGTACCCCCAAAGTATTGGTTGGTGATCCATCCAATTGAAAAACTCCTTTAGTCATTGGTTCATACTTGAGGCCTTGCTTATTTGTTATACATTTTGGCATAATTGATGTGCTCACTCTGCTATCAATGATGCAATTATGAATGAAGAAATCACCAATAATTAGAGATAGGTAAAAATGAGGAGTCTTCTCATCTTCTTCACTTGACCATCCATAGATTGAGTTCTATTTACCAGAATGACATTATCATTTCTAGATGGGCTAGCCTATTTACCCAATCCATACAATTCCTTTTGGAGTATATCTTTATACCCTAGTAATGCTAGAGAATTACACAATTATATTTTCATATGGATCTTATTTATCTTGTCTACCACATTTATGGCAGTATTACTCACCTTGGGGTTCTCTTTATGAATATTTACACTTTGTGATGTAGCTTGTGGAGGTAGAGTTGTAGCAATTGTCCTAAAATTTAAAATCGTCTAGTTTTATTATAGTTTAGGAACTATGTTAGACCCTATTACCATAGGAGATGATGTAGGATTCACAATATGTCCTTGATTATCTCCTTGAGCTTCATCTATAGACCTCCTTTTGGACTTAGTACTGTAAACAACACTAGTATTCTGATTGTTTGTATTTCCTAAGAAATGAATGGCACAAAAATCACCCTTCAAATGATTTATGAGGGTAGCATCAGTTTGAGGTTTTTTATTTTCCACCCCACCTTTCATGGATATTTAAAAATTTAAATATTGGAAAGATTGATTTCCTTGCATTAACATACCTTGATTGTGCATTTCATTTTCATAAGCAACTTGTTCTTGACCATGTTCAAAAGATGGATAATTGGGTTGTTCTTGGATCAAATTATTATAAGTGAGGACAAGGGATTTGGAGAATGAAGGAGCACTAGGATTATAGCTTTGATAAGGCTTTACATGGGTAATTTGGCCTTGTCCTTGATTATTTCCTTGAAAAGGAAGTTTGTTCATTTGTATAAATTAATTGTAGGATTGATATGGCCTATAGCCATGGGATTTTTGCCATTTGAGAGCAACCAATTCATTAGTAACACTTTATAGAAATATTTTAACCTCATGGATTTCATTTGAAGGAGAAATGGCATATTTTTCTTGACTAGGCAAAGGAGCTAAAGTTGGTAATGCACTTTGACTAGGAGAATGCAAATCAGGGAATAGTGGCATTAGAGGTCTAAGAGCTATCTTTCCTCTTAGACTAGACAATTGTTAGCATTTATGGCTATTTCATAGGAATAAATAAATGTGTTTCCACCCATGTATTTAATCATCATGGAAATTTCAATATTTAATGCTTTCAAGTAGTACATAAATGCATAGTTTGCAATTGGCCTCACAAGAATTGGCATTTTATCCCAACTTTTTTGGAACCTAGTATTAAAATCCTACATGAATTCATGTGGTAACCTCTTTATTGTGTTTAATTACTTAGATAAAGATAGATGATCACTCTTTTCCCCAAAACTATTAATCAATAGAGTACCCAGCTCATCCCATGAGCTAATAGAATTTATAGGTAGGGTCCCATACCAGTCTAGAACTTTTCCTTTGAAGGACAAGGCCAATAACCTTATAACTACATTTTCTTGGGTAATATTATGGATATTACAAAGATTTTATATATTCATAATGTGCTTAATGGTAGTAATTGGACCATCTCTACTAAAATATGGGATACTTTTGAGGGTAGATCCTGGAATTTGATCGTACTGGGAAAGATACAAGGGAGATGCCCTAGTGAAAGGCACAAAAGGTTATCTTCTAGCCATTTGTGAATGATCACTATGGATGTTTGGAATGGAATATAAAAAAAAATAGAAGCTTTAAACACAAAATATCTTTTATAAGGATGAGTGCTTACAAATTTGTAACTTTTGGTTGAATATGGAGGTAATCCCACAAACTCAAAGGGTATACCATTAGCAACAGACCTAGTGGTCACCTTTGGAATGGAAAATAGGAAATGATCATAAGAAAAAGACTTGAATTATTAAATGGAGTCACTAGGTAATGAATTTATATGTTTCTTTCAATTTTTAACAATGCTAAGACTAGTACCAATCTTGAACAATCTTGTAAGACTTAGAGGTCCCATCGGGCGTGCCAAAAACTATGGAGACTTGTATTTTCACCCTTGAAGAGATGCTTAGTTCTCCTCATCCAAGTGGAAAAATGGAATCATCTCTCTTATTGTGGGAGATAATTTTATTGAGATGAATTTCTAGATTAAGGGCTAGCTCCCCTTGATGCACCTTTAAAGCTCTCTCTAATCTATTAATTGTATATGAAAAGGGTAAATAAAACAACTAAAAAAATAAAATGATGATACACCAATAAATAATGCCCTCCTAATTTTATTGAAAATACACTAATTAAATACCAACAAATTTTATTTCACACAAAACCCACAAATCTTTATGTATTGTCACATAAGTGTTTCACATGTTAGATTCAAGAAGGCACTCAACATCTAGGAGAGAAATAGATAATTCCAAGAAGGAATATAGTCTCAAAACACTTCTAAAATGTATATATGCTTAAGAAGAAATACTAACAAGGACCTACAATAATAATCTTTTTGTACACTTGGTAGGTAATCAAGGATAACAAGTTAGGAAAGATGAACTCTCACTAAACAAGAACAACATGATTTGAATAGATAAACAATAGTACAACATGTGAGTGGCAAAACTTGTATTATTTCTTTAAGAGTTTTGAAAGTACAAATCTAGCCAAAGTTTGACCATAACTAGTGGAGGCTATCAAATGAGCCAAGAAGATGCATATTTATATCTTTGAGAGGTGGAGAAATCAAAGGGAGTTCAAGGGTCACTTTATACATATATCATCTCAAGAGAAATAGTTACATTTGCATGCAAGAGAGAGGTGGGTGAGCTATGCCATGTCACAACTGAATAAATGCACTAGTTACAATTCATCATAACATTAGTTACATCTATCAAAAATGAACCAAATCCTCAGTTACATTTTGTTACAATTGAAAGAAATCCTCAATTGCATTTTCCACTTGTTACCTTTATCTCTACCTTCTAATTCTCACTGAGTCTTTCTTTTTGAAATTCCAATGACTAGTCTCCACAATCTAAATTTGATGTGTTGTGGGCCATCATTCCTCAGGAGTTTATTTTTGAAATGTGTTTTTGGACATTTTATTTAGACAAATTGTTTGTGGATATTTTTTTATATTTATTTCCTCAAACTTTTTGTTGAGTCTTTTCCTTCAAAATCATTGCTTGTTCATTTCCTTCAGATAAAAAGTCTGAAAGAATTCATCCTATTTATTTCCTTCAGACATAAAGTCCAAAGGAATTATTTTAGAGTTTCTTATCTTCATTTCCTTTAGATAATTTTTTTTAAGGAATTCTTTTAGCGTTTCTCTTTAGTCACTTCTCCTCATCCTTTCCTAGAGACTTTTGATTGGTCCCTTTGGAGAAGTTGAAATGCCCTTCAAAGAAGTTGAAATGCCCTTTAGAGAAGTTGAAATGGTCTTATGAGATTTTTGAAATGCCTAAAGAAATTAAATGATCCTTTGAAAATGTAATTTCCCATTTATAAGAATGAAATTGACCACTTTCCAAAGAAAATACCCTTCAGGAAAGTTGCAAATGATCCTTCGGAAAAACTGAAGTGGACCTTTTCTTAATAAAAGATAACCTTTAGAATAATGAAATTTCCCTTCAAAAAAGTTACAAACATACGCTTGTAAAAAATTTAAAGGGTTAATTTTATCTTGAAGATATATTTTGAATAATTTATAAAGTACCTTCAAAAAAATTGTGCAAAAAATTTGTCCGAAAGAATTCGGTACTTGGTCAGAAGAAAACTCGAAAATACTCTTAAAGAAAAGCTTTGAACTAAAAGTCAAAGAATTTGGCAAAGATTTTTAAAAAAAAAACTTGAAAGAATTCATTAAAGACTTAAATAAAGACCAAAATGAACTTTCCAAAAATAAAAGACTTATGCATTTTTTATGGGTTTGGTCAAATAACACTTCTTCTGAAGAAAATCTAAGTGTTGGACCTAGCCAAATGAAATAGAATTAGATAAAAAAATTTAAATAGGGGTGCCCAATTTTATCCTGAAAGGCCAAAATTTGGTCAACATGTACCAATTATCATACTCAACAAATGTATGTCTTATGTAATAGATGGTTTTCTCTTTAAGTTTTTCATCTTGATGGGCAAGCATTGCCCCTAGTTAATTGTCAGTGGCAAAGATATAAAGGTAGAAAGGTTGGTCATACTTAGGGGGTGTGAGGATAGGTGGAGATAGAAGGTACTCTTTTAATGAATCAAATGACTTTTGATAATCAATATTCTACTTTAAAGAGATATCCTTTTTCAAGAGGTGATGGAAGGGTTGACACAAGTCGAAGAGCTGAGAAATGAAACACAAAATGGATTAGAGCTTCCCCTACTGACTGTAGATTTGCTTAAGATTGGTTAGAGGTATTATCTTGAGGATGGATTAAATTTTGGTTAGATATAATTTGATTCCCTAAAGATAAATGATAAATCTAAGGAGTTTTCCTAATAAGACCCTAAAAATACATTTCTTAGGATTTAGGGAGACATGGTAATGGATAAGTCTCTCAAAGATAATTTTGAGAATTACTAAGTGGTCCTTACAATATTTATAATTCTCAAGGAGGTCATCCACGTAGTCCTTTATTATTTTATGGATAAGTTCATTGAATATGTAGGTAATTTTAGACACCTAAAACTGGCCACCGGTAACTTCTAATCAGGATTTTGGCTAGTTTTCATCTAAAATGCACAATTTGGCCTAAAAACACTAAAACATGTAAAATGATGTAAAAATGAAATATTGAAGTGCCAATTTTGGCCAGGGTATCCCTAAATGGGGAAATGCAATTTATGGGCTATATAACTTTGATCAGTTCATTTTGATTCAAAATGCTAATTTTGCACCCACGTGCTCTGGACTTGTCTTTCCTATCAAATATTTTACACAAGACTCATGCCTTTATTATTTTTTGTTGGAAATATCCTAATGTTAATACACATCCAATGCATCTAAAGTGAACTTCCAATTCTAATCTAGTCAAATTTAGGACCAATAACAAGACATTCTGATTAATTTGAGTAATCTATGCATAAAGTGCTTAATCATGCTTAAGAGTTAGTTAACCCAAATCAAAGCCTAATCAAGAATTCCATAGAAACTTGTTGAATACTTTGTTTTGGAAATGAATATTGAATATCTACATCATCAAGTGGCATCATTTCTTGGGAATACATCCCTAGGCCATAAATGCTACAAATATTAAGATTCATGCCCTCCATGCCTCATCAATGCCTTCTATGATGCCCTCCATGCCTCTTAATTGCCACTTTTTACAATGCCATAATGAGGATAATTACAAACTTAATTAAAAAAATTGAATTAATACTCAACCACACGTTTTAATTTTTATATGGATGGTTGAGGTTGATTTTGACCAAATCCAAAAATCTATAAATAGGAGGCCTCACAACATCATTTCTAAGATTTTTTGATGCAAAGTTATAATGAAAAATTGGTCCCAAAAGCTTCAAGAAACTAGTGTTATAATGCTAAATTGATTCCAAGCCAAGCCAAGACACAAGCCAAAGGTACCAAGATGAGAAAAAGGTAGCCACACTCCATTGAAGAAGACCTGTTGAAGTACAAACTGAGCAAGCCACCATAACAAGTATTTTAGAGCATCTAAGGAAGGTAAAAGAGTTTTATTTTAAATTTTAGATGTGTGTTTCATTTGTTTTTGTTGACTAAGCTCTCCCTAGTATTTATGTCTAGAGATGTTATGCTATTAGTGTGTTTATTTCATCTTATTTTCATTTTGGAACTAACATAATACTAACCATCCTCTCTTGATTCAAATTCCTAGGTCACATTATGGCACACCCGGTGGGACTAAATGCATCCTACACATAAAGGAGATAATTTTACAACCTTAAAAAACTTATTTGAGATTTTAAAAATCTTGAAAATTAGTTTTCTAATTTTCTTTTTTTCCATTTTTGGTTATCATGGTTTTTACACCGTAACTGACGTCAAAAAAAATACAGACATCAATTACTTGGCTTAACCAACATTGATCAATAAAACCGACATCGGTTATATCTCTATTGGATGTAACTAACCTCAATGGTATTGACCAACATTGGTTCAAAAAACATAGATCCGAGACTTACTTTTCCAAAGTTTTTTATTTTTAAATTCAAAAGGGATTCAAAGTTAAAGGACATGCTAAGAATTTTACTACAAGGCCAAGTGGGATATTTGGTCAAAACATGTTTAAATCACCTTTACATGATTAAAAATGTATTAGGAACCTTGTTATGGTGATTAAAAAATAATTTAAGTGTTTTTGGTGAATTTTTTCAAAGTTTATAACTAAGAACAATGGGTTAAATGAACACCACCAAACATTTCATTTGGGTTTAAAATTGAAGGCACTTGTCAATTTTTGCTTGCAATAGTTATTTTATCTTTTTTTTTTTGACAAAAAGAGGTATGTCACATGTATGCTCTTCTATTTTTCCCCTATAGTGAACCCTTGGAATCAAAAGTGCCATTCCTATTATAAGTAGCCTAGTCTAAGGCTTAGAACTAAAGTTGTCTAAAACACTCCTCATTAACTTGTCGAAGTTTGGGTGATCTTGAAAATGACCCTAAAGTTTTTCTACTTTCATGCTTTCTTTATTTTTATGCATCTTGGCTTGCGAGGGTGACTTCATCACCTCCCAAAAATTCTTTAGTGAAGCTTTGAGCAAGGGTTTCATCTCTTGTCATTGACTTCATTTGACTCTTTTAGAGTTATACATGGGATATAGTGGTACTTTGGACATCACAATACACTGAGTGAATAATAAGATGTAGTGGTTGTAAAAAGGACTAGACATTTTTACAAGTCAATTGATACATACCCAAAATCCATGCTTTTTTTTTATATTTTTTGGCATGAAAGTCATTGTGTAATTGATAGAACATTCAAAACCTTGATAGTTTAGTCAATCTCACATGCCATACCCTTATTAGGATTTGGATGATTATACTTAGTGTATTCTAGTCACTTATCTTACTTGGTATTTTTGAGATTAAAGCTTGTTTATTTGTGTATAAGCCATGTCAAAACCAATTTGTCTATATGTCACTCTTTTGTCTAAAGAGGCATTATGCTGACCATTTTACACCACACTTGTGCCTTGATTTTTTTTCTAAAACTTATTTGTGTGTGTGTCATTTGAGTTGTAAAGGGTAGCATTATGTTGCCCAAATCATGGCAAACCATTTTTGCCTTTGAGTCTTTTGAAACATAGCATTGATCACATTATTTAAGTATGCTTACACCATTAGGCTATTCAGTTTGTTTCAAGACTTGTTCACCATTATATCAAAACCATTTGTTTCAAACCACTTTTTGCATACCATTTAGACCTTTGCCTTGTGTTGTCATGTTGTCTAATCTTGTCTAGCCTGTTTGGTCAAATCCTAGCTTTCAACATTGAGTTTTTAATTAGCCTTATCAAGTTTGGATCCAAACATTGATTGATTTTTATTGAGGCCTCAATTCATGGGGTTGATACATAGATATTTCTCTTTTAAGTTGCATAACTTCAGTTAATCATTTACCCAATTTTGAAAACTATTAATGGTTTGTTTATTCAATACCTATCCTTATCATTGTTTGTGCCTTTATTTGGGAAAACACAACATTTTTCAAAGAGCCTTTTTTATTATGCCTTATGCCAACTAATCATGTTTATGTTTGATTCTGTGTGTTGGGTCTATGTCAAAGATGTTTCTAAACTTGTTAGATTAAATCAAATCACATTAGCCTTTGTTTCAAGTCTAGATTTTGATGCCATTTAGCCAAAATTCCTAACACATGCCTATTTATTTGAGCCTAGATTTTGAATCTATGTTTGGACAAAAGACCTAAAAAATCAACTTTTCCCTTTCCTAGTTTAGACCTTGTTTGGAACACTTTGACCTAGACCTTTGGCATCCCAGTTTTTCTTTAGATGCTTGACCTTTTATGTGTTTTACATTTAATGTTAGGTTTTTTTATGCTAAGTCTTAGCACAAATCATTTTAGAGATACAACTCCACCCCTTTGACCAAGTTAGACCAAGTTTGAACCATTTATCTTTTGGACATAGTTTTTTAGAGTTTGTAGAACTCTAAGTCTTTTTGTTTTCAAATATTTCATCATTTGTGTTTATATGTCTTGCTACACTTATGGTAGAGTCACTTAAAATCCAAATTATGATAGAATGGCCACACAAAATGCCTTTTATGGATTTTGTCAAAATCCCAATGATGCTAACATGGTTTGTGAGATAGATTTCTATCTACCTCATATTCATCATTCATGAGAACAAAGTCAAGAAACAACTCATGATCCACTTCAAGACCTGGATTGGTATGAAGAGGCTTGTGAGGAGGAATTTAAAGATCCAACTATAGATAATGTTGTTTAGGATACATATCCATACCCTCTTTACAATATTTAGTATGTGGAGCACAACCAATAACCAAATTATAAGCCAACTCATGACTGGGATGATATGGTTTATGAGGAAGACTTGGATGTTTTTTATTGTACAAGTAACCAAGCTCCACAATTCCGCTTCATCATTCCAAGACCTAGTCCTTTGGCTTGTACAAGTAATCAAACTCTGCACCAACAAATCATTACCATCTCAGGACTTTGTCATTTGGCTCATGTGAGTAATCATTCTCCTCAAGGCCCTACCATTATCTAATGGAAAGGTATTCCTCATCCAGTAATGATCCCAACCAAAACTCAATCGATTCAATCATTTGAAGACCAAACTATGTACAAAACTGGTACTTTACAACTTATTAGAAACCAAGACCAAGAGAACTAACCAATCCAAGATGTTTCTCTTGAATCAAACATTTTTGATAAGTCAACCTATGATAAATTGCCTATTGATCCTATACCAATTGTCAAGGATTCTTCACTCTAATAAGCCAGTCTTTTTTGAGTCACTTCTTAATGATTATAACCACCTTTGGGTAAATCATTACCTTGACTATGTGCCTATTTTTCAAGAGCCTCTTATTGACAATCCAGTTTGTGAAGAGTTGTCTCTTGACCTATTTCCCATCCTATAGGAGTATCACTTTGACAAACTAGTTTTTATGGAGCCCATCATGCCATTATAGGTTGTTAGTTATCTAAAACCAATTATTCAACAAGACATCATTGTAACAGATTACCCATTAGATGAAGAATTGGAATTAGAGTCAGGTTCTATTCTTGAACTGACATTAGATTTAGCATTAGGGTTGGAATTAGAATCAACATTAGTTTTGAAATTTTATTCAAAGTCTCTTGCTTTAAAATCAGATTTAGAAGAAGAATATGTTTATGGCTATTACAATATTAGTTATGCATGCCTTGTAGATCAATTTCAATACATTTTTGATCCTTATATGGTTTTTGAGGATGATTACTTTAGCATCAACATAAGTTATCCTAGTATCTTTTATGAGGATTATGTAGCCAACACCCATTCCATTACCATTCCACAAGCCATTACCATCAACCAAGATAGCCATATTATTGACATTCCATCTCCCACAAGTGTCGATTGGGATCAATAGAATCATACTTTGTTAAAATACATCCATGGTGACATAGCAGTTGAAGAAGAGCAAGGAGGCCAAGATAACATTCATGTAGTAGAAGAACACTCTCCTAGTGAAGCCTTTTCAAAGGCACTAGAGGACAATCAAAGTCAGAACTTAACAGCTTCTAGTGAAACCTTTTTGGAAGTGCTAGAAGAAAATTGTCAATGGTCAACATTCCTTACTGAAACCTTCTTGAAGGTGCTACAAAATAATCAAGACAAATGCATTAGTGAAAACCTTATTGAAGCACCAATAATTGAGCATAAAAGTTCTTCACTACTTGATGAAGATGAAATCAAAGATCAAATAAAAATAGCTTATAATCTATAGCCTAATTAGATGATAGCTACTCTCAAGATCAAACATTAGAAAAATATGATGGTCCTATTGAGAGAACAAGTCTTTAGCCCCACAATAACCAAAATTATGTCAAATCTAACATTAACAACATTACATGTGACTAAAAGTCTTGATCTTCATTTATTTTTCCACCATTATACATTCCATTATCATCTACCATTCCATTTCACAGTCAATGCTACCATCCATTATTTATCCTTATTTACCATCCATGGTCATACTTTCCTTTGTAGAGGCTACAAGGATATCTTCTCTCAACATTTGAAGGAATTAGAATCAATGATGAATGAAGATCACAACATTTTTAACATCCAAATATGTAGCCAATTCTTGATGGAGCAACTATTAAGATGAGGTGTGGGATAACAATTAACATGATCAAGTATTCTATTTGTATCATTTGTTGATTAGGACATGCATCTCCCCATCAGTAGGAACAATAAAATCAAAAACCACACCTAGGCCAAAATAATGTACCATACCATTACCATTGTTATATATGCCTATTTTCCATTATCATAGATCCTACCATTCATCCCATCACTTGAGGGCAACCCTCTTACCATTTTATCTAATCTATCTAGACCATCATTATCCTTAACAGGACCATACCATACTATCATTCAATTTTTATCTAGACCAAAGCCTATTTTTGGTCATCCTACCTAATCCTATTTTAATCTTGATTAATTTGGTTCTTCTTACACCTTTTGTGGGGGGATTCCAATCAAGTTTCAACAACCAATCCAATCCATGTTTCAATGATAGTCTATGAAAGTAGTGTGAAAGTTGATCCGACAAGATATCTTTCATCCTATTTAGGTTTATTTATGTGATCTTGATTATAACCACCTTTGGGTATATCAGTGTTTCACCAATATTGAAACTAATTATAACCACCTATGGGAAAACTAAGGGAAACACTTATTTTTCATTTAATGCCACATCACCTTGCCTTTTTAATTTTGATTTGACTAACCATTTTCTAGATTTGAGAACTTATTGGGACTTTGTTAGTTTTTCCCCACCTTTTGTGTGGATGAAATTACTATGACTTGAGGTAATTTTGGGACTATATGGGTCATGATCAATTCATGTTTAGGTCACCTCAGTCCCCCTTTCTATACACTCTCACAATTTTGTGAGTAACCTAAGCCATACACTCTCACCATTTTGTGAGCAACCTAAGCAAAACGCTCTCATTATTTTGTGAGTAGGTATCTTGTCATTATCTAATGAGTTAAGATACCTCAAAATTCCAAAAAAAATCATAATATTTCAAAAAAACCCAAAAACATTTATCCTATCTAAGCCTAGTCAGTTATCTTCAATTTTACTTACTAGGGCATTGTCATTGTTAAGATGCTTTCTTTTGCTTTTATTTTCAAGATTTCTATTTGTTTATTTATTTTAGGTTATTTTTTATTTTTTTGATTTCCTATTTGTTTGCTTTCAACACTATTGCCTTGACTTAGTCTATATGTGTTTTTTGGGTGATTCCTTTAGCACATTATTCTTGAGTCTATCCATATTCATACGTTAACATTGTCATCAGGATTTTTATCATTGGTGCATTATTTTCAAGTGTTTATTGGATATTAAGAGTTAGTCCTTATGCATATTTTGGGATAGTCTTTATGGTGTTCTATCATGAAGCCTACCATCACGTGATATAGAAAAAAATAGCTTCATAAAGGTCTATAATCAATGGAGCCATAGAATTTTCTCCTTGGCACCTTGGCAAATCCATTCATCCCACCCTTGATCAAATTAATTTAATGAGCATTCTAGCTGTACCATTTTTAATTAGGATGAACACCTCTTCATTGGTAGGTACAATTGAATAATTCACACTGATCAATCTCATTCCTCTATCCATCTCTTTCATCATTTTTTTCCCACTCATATTTGATCTATATTCTAGGTTATATCCTTGAGTTATGCTTGCTAATCAGCTCTAACTAGGGCATAATCATCTTTAGCCAATCTAGGTCCTCTTAATAATTATAAACACCTATGGGCAAATCATTATTTTGACTCTTATTCCTTATTATAACCACCTTTGGGCAAATTAACATCCCTTTTACATCAAGGCATGCAAGAAATTTCTCATTTGGATTAATCTCAACCACAGGTTAATTCCACCTTTCTTCTTGTTTTTTTTTCAAGGGATCATCCATCAACAAATGTGATGGCCACTCCCTCAAGGGGGCATCATCATAGGCTTCCCAAAACCATTTAGAGATTTATTCTTTGACCATCATCTTATTTCTGGCATACAATCCATTTATCATTCTTTGAGATGACATTACTTTGCCTATGGTTTGGAATGCCTTCCTAAGTAGGGGCAAACTATAGACACCTAAAACTAGCTACTGATAACCTCCAATTAGGCTTTTGGCTAGTTTCCATCTAAAATGCAAAATTTGGCCTAAAAACACTAAAACATGAAAAATGATGTGAAAATGAATTATTCAAGTGTCAATTTTGGCTAGGGTATCCCTAAATGAGGTAATGAAATTTATGGAATATCTAACTTTGATCAATTCATTTCAAGTCAAAATGCCAATTTTGCACCCACGTGCTCTAGACTACTCTTTCCTATCAAATATTTTGGATAAGACTCATGCCTTTGTTATTTGTTGTTGGCAACATCCCAAATGGGAATTTTCATCCAATGAATCTAATGTGGACTTCCAATTCTAATCTAGTCAAATTTAAGACCAATTAGAAGACATTCTAATCAATTTGAGTAATTTGTGCATAAAGTATGTAATCATGCTTAAGATCTAGTTAACCCAAATCAAGGCCTAATCAAGAATTACATAGAAACTTGTTGAATACTTTGTTTTGGAAATGAATATTAAATATTTGCATCATCAAGTGACCTCATTTCATGGAAAGACATCCCTAGGCCATAAATATGACAAATATTAGGATTCACACCCTTTATGCCTCATCAATGCCTTCCATGATGCCCTCCATGCCTCTTAATTTCCCCTATTTCCAATGCCATGATGAGGATAATTAAAAAATTAATTCCAAAAATTGAATTAATCCTTAACCACACATCTCATTCTTGAGATGGATGGTTGATGTTAATTCTGACCAAATCCAAAAATCTATAAATAGGAGGCCTCACAACATTAAATCTAAGCTTTTTTGATGCAAAGTTATAATGCCAAATTGGTTCCAAAAGCTTCAAAAAACCAGTGTTATAGTTCCAAGTTCATTCCAAGCCAAGCCAATCCACAAGCCAAAGGTGCCAAGAGGAGATGAAGGTAGCCACACTCTATTAAAGAAGACTTCTTAAAGCACAAGCTGATCAAGCCACCACACCAATCATTTTGGAGCATCCAAGGAAGGTAAAAGAGTTTTCTTTTGAATTTTATTTGTGTTTTATTTGTGTTTGTTAACTAAGCTCTCCCTAGTGTCTAGGCCTAGAGATGTTATGTTATTAGTGTGTTTATTTCATGTTATTTTCATTTTGGAACTAACACAATACTAACCGTCCTCTCTTAAGTCAAATTCTTAGGTCACATTCATAACACATTGTTAGGTTGCACCAGCATTCTTAAGACTGAAAGGCATCACTCTATAATAAAAAGTCCCCCATGGGGTGATAAAAGAAGCTTTGCACTAATCTTTAGGGGTAATCAAAATTTGATTATAACCCAAAAATTCATCCATGAGAGGCAACATCTCATGGCTTACTGCAAGATCAATAATTTGGTCAATGCTAGGTAGAATAAAGTCATCCTTTGGGTAGGTGAGGTTAAGCTCATGAAAATCCACATAGATATGTATTCCCCCTATGGCTTTAGTGACAAGCAAAATCTTTGAAATGCACTGGGGATAATTAATGTATTATATAAATTTGATAGAGAGGAGGCATTGAATCTCTTCTTTGATAAAAATGGATATGTGAGGATGAATTCATCAAAATTTCTATCTGATAGGCTTGGCTTCATGATTGGTTATGATGTTGTGGGTGGTAATAGCTAGGTTAATACCAAACATGTTAGTATATGATTAGGTGAATGTAATGCTACAGTCTTAAAGGAAGGTAGAGAAGTCTTGAAGTTCCTTAATAGTGAGATATTAGCCAAGTTTGACAATATGAGGGTTTCCCAAAGTACCTATGTCAATATCCATAGTATACTAATTCAACATGGTTCAAGTTTATAGAGGTAAGGATTTGTGGATGGAGGAATCAGGGGCACCAAGGTAGGTGAGAATAGAATCATCATCTTGGCACTAAATAGTGTTAATGGTAGGAGAGTATTCTTCCACAAGTTCAAGATGGGTCAAAGGGATGGATAAGGGTGCCCCTTCCTTTCAATAATTTAGGGGGAAAAGGGTGATTATGTTGAAAAAAAATTTAGGTGGGATGATGTCCTCATCCTCATACTCAAGTGGAGGGGACATTGGTGTGGAAGGGGTCTTTTTTTCAAAAATATTAGTGGTAGCTTGTGTGGATTTATTCTTATTAGGTATAATGAATCCAAGTTCATGATTCTCATGAGGCTCTCAGGGTCTTAATCAAGATCAATGTGTGTGGGTGATGCTCATATCATCCTAAACCAAACCCTTTCTATATTCTTGGGGAGTTTAAAAGGCATCAAGAGTGAGGAGATGGTATTTTCCAAGGGTAAGGCATTGGAAGGTAGGTTCCAAGGGATCAATGGTGGGTATCTGGTCCACAAGAATAGATGAACTGATATATGCCTCTATGGAAGGGGAAGTAATGGATTCATTTTATGTGGTTGAGGTCTTGGTATTAGATGCTTGGGGTACTTTTATCAAGGGTGGGAGGATGTCATTAGGTTAGTAAGTCATGTTACATGCTACAAAAGGGCTTGGGTTAGCTTTTATGGTGACAAATTGACCTTCATGTTCAAACTTGACATAATGATGGAGGGTAGAAGGTACATAACCCATAGAGCATATCCAAGGCCTTCCTAGTATAACATTATACTATAATCACCTTTGACCACATAGAAAAGTTCAAGGAATATGTGAGGTCCTAGATGATTGTGGAGGATAATAGTTCCTAAGGTAGTGGTCATAACGTCATTAAAGGATCTAAGGATGGCTAAAGTTTGGGACATGATATTATTTGGTAATTGGAGTTGGTCATAAGTATGAGAAGAGATGATGTTGATGCTAGCTCCCCCATTATTCATAATCCATTTGATGTGGGTTTGGTTGATATGGGCATTAGTAAAGAGAGGAGTATCTAGGTCCTTAAGGTGGATAGAAGGTATCTCTGAATCCTTGAAGGTAATAAGGGTAGAGAGTTGGAGAACACCTATGAAGGCCTCTATAGGTCAGGACTCTCTTAGACTGACCTTAATAACCTATATAGCCTCTATCATGGGCTAATAATGGTGAAGTGAGGTGGAAATGAGCTCATAAAGGCTCATCCTAGCTGGATTCAAGTGGAATTTCTTAAGAATGACCCTCCTAGAGGTACCTAATGGTTATCCTAGAGGTGTTGTTTCTACTTAATGGTTTTGGTTTGGGTATAATTATGGTTAGAGTGTTCAAGGTTAATAGTCTAGCCATTGGTAATTCAAGAAAAACTAGCCTATTAGATATTAAGTGGGATGGTGTAACCAATAACAGTGGATGACATATGTTAAAAGGAGCCTATTTCTCAAGTAAAATTAAGGGATGAGATCCCAAGATGGAAGGTAAGGTGGAGGGAGGTAAATTCATATCCATATGGCCTTTCAATGGTTTCACCTCTTTGGTTGGTTTAGTTCAAGGCTTGAGTATGGATTTAAATGTGGTTAATTCCACTTTTAGAGATGGGCAAACCAAATTCCATATATGGAAGATACCAAGATTTGTAAATGGTTTGGTTATCTATTTGATTGTTTGAGATATGATTACCTTGGTTAATTGAGAGGGTGAGGGGTTGGTAGAATTTATAATTAGTTTAATAGGGGTGGAAAAATGATAGATTAGTTGATTAAAATTATGTTGGAAGGTTGGGTTTATTAATGTAATGGAACCCTAATTATTTCTAGAAAGTGGTTTGATCCACATTTAATTTTAAGGAAAATTCTAATTTCTAAACTAATGTAAAGAAAGGTTTATGTATCAGTATTAATCCCTAGGTAGTGGATGCAAAGGATAAACTCATAAGATGGGGAGGATGGGTGGTAGTTTGGTTAGTTTCCTTGAGTGAGGGATGTAAGGTTGAAATAAGTGATGTTTGCATGAGAGGTATTGGTGATGAAGTTTCTCCTTTAGGGATAATATCCATATGAGTAGTAGTTTGTTTGGTAGTTAGGGGAGATGGTGAATTAGTAATGGTTGTTTTCTTAGATATGCTAGTTGAGGTGGTATTTGATGATTACAAATCCTCTATGAGTGAAGTTAGGGAGAAAGGAACCTCCTTGGTTTAGGTCTCCAAAGGAGGGAAATGTAGCTCCACCACCTCGATAGATGAGATGAGGGAAGAGTAGGTAGATTGGATGATTGAGTCTTCATGGATGAGTGTATCAAAGACCATATTGACTATGTGGGCATCATGGGAGAATTTGGCCTATCTATCCTTGCTTTTGGTAGGGCATGGTTAGGAAAAGGTTTCTTGAAGATGTCAAAAGATTGATTTTGAAGGGCATTAGGGTTATTAAACACGAGTTCCCCTTTATCAATAAGGCTTTAAATAACGTTCTTGAAGGTATTACATTGGCTGATATTGTGTCTAATTACCTAATGTAAAGCACAAAGGTCATTCTCATTGTACCAAATAGGTGTTGGATGAGAATAATTAAACTATTAAAGAGGTTTGATGGGGGGAAGTTGTATGAGGTTAGATTTTAGTAGTTTATCTAGAACCAAGGCATAAGATTCTCTAAGTGGAGTGAACTATTTTTGGTTGCTTCACTTTGGGTTATGTACATTTTGGTTAGAGGGATTGGGAGGATTTTACTAGTTGAAATTAGGTGTAGGTCATTTTTAAGGACAACTATATTCATAATTCCCTTGCTCTTGGTTTTGATGTTAATTTGATTACCCACTTTAGAGGTAGAGGTTTTATTGGTCTTAAAGGTATAGTTCTTGTTTTATAACTTCAATTTACCGTCATCTATGGCTCAATTTTTAAGCTTACATGCCATGGTGAAAGATTCATCAAAATATCTAAAGCTTTGGACATGAAATGTACAAGAAATATGTTTGGCATAGGTTTGAACAAAAAGGTATATAAGTTCAAGTTGAGGCAAGGAAAATGAAAGCTGATTAATCAAGCTTCTCTAATGGGTGACAAAATAAGCAATGGACTCATCATCAAATTTATTGATAGAATAGAGGTAAGTGATAGAGACCTTGGAAATGTTAATGAAAAACTGATCTAAGAAGACCTAATCTAGTTGGGTAAAAGAAAGGATTGAATGTTTGGTGATCACACTATACCAGTCAAGTGTCAGATCAAATAAAGACATGGGGAAGGTACGAAGGAGAAGGGAATCATTATAGGAAATCATATAACATACATTTCTAAAATCCATAACGTGTTGTTGGGTGTCTTCTCTGCTCTAAAATTAGGTAAATTTTATAAGTTCTCATTAAGGAGGGTAAGGTCTAATAGGAACATAGGGATGAATAGGTTCATTAAAGATATGATCATAGGAAAGGATGTTATGATCCCCTAAAATGAATGACTCAAGGTTTGTCATCTTGTCCATGAAAATATTCATTAGGTCAATTTGAGGTGACACACCAAAAGGGTTGTAAGGTGGATGTTGTGATTGAGGTTGGGTAAGATATTGGTAATTATTTGGTGGTTGAGGGATTATCACATTTTGTAATGTGGATGTAAGAGGTTAGGTAGATGAAATGTAAGGGTAGGTAGGTGCTAGTGGTTGAGTAGTGGGTACATACCCTTGTGGGTTAGGGATATATCCTAGGTTTGGTGCAATGGGTACCTATTGAGGGATTCTTATAGGTTGGGGATGAATGACAGTTAGGTTGGTGACAAGGGGAGAAGTAGTAACCTTCATTCTAATAGGTGTTGAATTAGAAGTGATAGACACTACTAAGCTCAATAAAGGGGTATTAACTAATGGGTTGGGGTTGAAAGAGGGAAGGTTGGTAGTGTTAATGGTAGGTGCTCCAACAATAAGTGGAGTGTGATGGGTTAATGGTTGGGTTATTCCTAAGGTGGAGGAATCATTGGTAAGGGAAAAAGGTGTAAAGGTAGCAGTTGGTTAGAGAGGTTGGTTAGTGACCATGACAATAGGAACATACCCCATAAGGTGGGATGGCATACCATAAGGAGGATCTAGGGATGAAGTTGAAACTGGGACATGGTGAGGGGAGGTGTTAAGATAATGTCGAAGGACAAATAGGTTATTGTCCAAAAATATGGTAAAGTCTATGTCTCCTTAAGGAAATACCTAAGGAAAAATGGGGATTCCCAAAGGATGGGGTGATTTTTTTGCTTTGGAGATGCACTCCATAGGTGAGGAAGTAGAAGAGGATGGTTGGTCTAGTGATGGGTCCTACTTTGCTAGGTCTTTATGCTGGTGGCATGTGATAACCATGCAAGAAAGGGGGAGAGAATGCAAGAAAATAAAATCAACACTAAAATAGGAATAAGATAAAAAAATATGATCAAGGAAATCAAGACACACACTAAAAATTATGTTAAGCCTAAAATTTAGTTTTAATCTTGTTTTTGGATTATGCCTTAGTTTATAAGAATGTGTGATAGAAGTTGGCTTGTAGAAAAAGTACTATAGAAGTAGTCTATGGTTATTTTCAGCTTTTTTAGGTGCTCAAAAGAATCTATATTTAAATTTGATACGTGGCTTGGTATTGGGGCGTACCCCCTCACTTCACACATTATAGTGATAAGGGTGTTAGGTGCTTTGCCAGTATATACCAAATTCCAAAGTTTATATTTAACCAGAGAGATGAGTGGATTATCCCCTTGGTAATGACCTCCAAGTAGGATTTTCAAGAAAGGATAAGGTGACCACTAGGTGATGAAATCCTAGTCAAACCTTGTATCAAATTATTTTGATGTTTGATTGATGAAAGTGGTTTGGATAGTGTGTACAACAAAAGTGGTGCTACGATAAGATTACTATGCTTTAATTCAAAGCGAAATACTATTAAAAATAAGTAATGAATGCAGTTGATTTTAATCCCAAAAGAAATTTCAATTTCAATAATGAGCATAAATAGAGATAAGAGTATACAAATGTAAAGATAAAAATGCGATTAGAGACTCTAGCTCCCATCGAGCATGCCAAAATGTTTCATGTAAATTTTTGCTTGAAGTTATAAGAAAGAGAGAAAATAAACTTTATATGGGTATGGTTGAAAAAACTATTTGTTTGTGTGTGTGTTGAATCAAAAGATTGTGAAGAACTCCTCTTTAACTTGGGAAGAAGACCTATAGATAGTTGGGAGGATTGCCTAGCGATAGCTAGATCTAGGAAGTGAGAGCTTCCTTAGGGGCTATTAATCCACATGTTTTAAATAATTAATTTCACAAAACTAGAAAGAATGTACTTACATCAATAATAAAAAGGTACTAATATTGAACACAAGAATGCTTTCTTAGAAAATAGACTAGAAATGATCAAACTAGTGATATAATAATTAATATTAGTGCTAAGGGGTTGGAATGTGCTTAAAAAAATTTGAAAGAGGTTTGTGGACAAATAAGAACATAAAAAACCAAGTTTGGTTGAGGGTAGATGGGTGAAAATATCTTGTTAGTTTTCACTACCATAATGATCATCGATGGTTAGGATGATTGTCAGTGGTTAAGCTAACAATTGGCAATTGGATAGACCATCCATGGTTGAGTCAGCCATCAATGGTTACTACGTGAGTTCTAGGTTGTTAAATTTATAAATAATGAGATCCAAAATATGGATTCTAGGAGATTTTAAAGGGTTGGGCTGATTTATGAATAAAGTATATGAATATTAACAAACAAGTACCTATCTTATCAAAAGTTGATTGGGTGAGTGGTTGAAGTAGTTAGCTTGTTGGTGGAATTTGGCTTAAAAAGTGATGGTGAGTCAGCTTTCAAAAAGATAACTGAATTAATCATGTTGATGATGCTAATTGACATTGATTGACCTAAAAAAGTAAATCATAAATACTTGAAATCTTGATAATTATTATAGATCCCTTTGACCTCCTAGGCTCCTCTCTTTTTATAGTCACAATTAAGAGGTGGAAGTCAAGGTGCAACTAGGCCATCTAAATATAATTTGTCCATGTAAAGGATTGCAAAAAGATTTAGATGAGTTATATTTAGAAAAGGTAAGTGAATGATTGCATGATTTTGATTAAGGAGGTGCACCCTAATCATTAATAGTCAAGGTTTCCCAAGGGTGACCATTGATGGTTACCTTGAGCGTTGATGGTTAGGTCCCAAAAGAAAAAGGGGTTGAAGGCTAGGTTGAGCCAGTTTGTGAAACTGACTTTGGATGAACTTAGTTAGGCTAAATTGGTGTAGATTAGTCCCAAGAGGGTCCTAGGTAATCCAAGGGTTTTTCAAGATTCATAATCATAGTATGCATATTTTAGGTGTCTATAGGTAACTTGGTAGTATTGCAAATTATTAGGTTCATCATCATCAAAATCTATAAGAGTGACTTGTAAATCAGGATTGATGTTGATAAACTTAGGTAAAGGATCACGATTGATCTTAGGAATGGTATGAATATGATACTAATATTTGGGATTAGGAAGTTTAATTCTCCATGGGTTGGGATCAACCTCATGCTTATACTATTTTCCATTATGTAAGAATTTAATGCATTGGCTTTCAGAAGAAGCAATGACCCTAATTTTATGAGTCCATAGATGACCAAGGAGTATATTATAAGATAAGGGTAATTCAAATACCATAATATTAGTTTGAATGGTCTTCGGTCCAATGTTTAATGGAAGCCAAATGCATCCTAGTGGTTTTTAATTAGTCTTATCAAAATAATGATAGGTAAGATATGTTTACTTAAGATGATCCTTATTATATCCAAGTTGTTGGATAATCCACAAATATATCACATTAATACTAGAGCCTTCATCAACTAGAAATTTATGGATAAGGGTAGTCTTAATGGATATTTTAATAAAAAGTGGTAGATCATAGAATGAAAAATAATTTCATCAGTAATCACGTCCTCTTCAAGAAACTCAATATGGAAGAAGGACATATGGTCTCAATGGTATTTATTTTAGTAGGTTGGGTGTCGATAGAAGGTGGATTTTCATCTCTATAGGATGGATCTTCAATTTCTTATATTTGTTGCATAAGGAACTTACGATGATATGGGAAGTACAAACCAACTCCATAAGTGGAATCTTGCAAGGCATAGAGTTGAGTTATTCAAGAAAGTTCCATTGAGATTTAGAGGAAGAACTAACATGAAGTTTAAGAGATAAATTAGATTTTAAAGGAGTTTATGTAGTTGGAGGTTCATAAGGAGGAAGTGGTTCCTCATGGGCTTGTGAAGCTAGATTAGTAGTGGTAGTATCCTTGAGTATTTGTTCTTCTAAATATGGTTTCTTAGGTTTGGTAACATGATTTTTGTGAGTTGACTTGTGATGATAATTGACCTTATAAATGTAACAATATTGGGAATTTACATAATATTGATCATTATCAACATCAATAGTATAAACATCCTTAGTATTGGGTTGATTATTTATTGTAGAAAAATATTTTTGGTTATTGGAGGTATAAGCTTTAGAAACCTATCATTTTTAACAAGAAATAGTGTATTCTTGATGACAAAGGTTAATCATGGCTTCATGACTAAATGAGACACTAAGCATATAAGAGAAAAAAATTATTGAGCCCTCTAAAATATTCATGGGAATGACCAATGTTGACATGGAACCAACAAAAATGATCAGTGTCATACCATTCAAGATGATTTCTAGGATAAGTGAAAGGTTTAGAGGGTGGTAAAAGATATGTCATTTACTACACAAAAAGTGGTGTGTGAGAAGATGAAGGGATGTCATCTTTGGTAACTCTAAGTTTGGTTTATGGAGTGTTACTAGTGATAGCATTGGTAGATGTTTGAAAATATCCTTTTGTAAGTTTAGGATTAGGTTTGAATTGCTTCATGAGAAATTCTTTATGTTTAGCTTGATCAAGAGCTTCATTAAGTGTTTGGAGAGCAAAGGTTCAAACCATATATTGAAGAGGAGTAAAAATAGTTATAAAGAGTTTGAATAAGTTATCATCAATCATGTTATGGTCAGATTTGTGGGTCAATGATTTCCATCTTTTGATAAAGTCATGAGCTGATTCAGTGGGAGATTATTTAGCATTGATGAAGTGGATAAGATAATTTTTGGCTAGATCATTGTGTTAAAATTCTTTAAATAAGGGATTAACCAAATCTTTAAGTTGCCAAATAGAATTTTGGGGTAGTTGGTTTTACCATTGTAATAAATCACCACTAAAGGTTTTAACTAAGAATTTAGTTGTGGTGAAGGTATTAGTTTCGATCCACTCTTTTTCAAGGTTGACAAAGGCTTTGAGAAATGAGGGAGTGTATTTAGTCCTATCATACTTGATATTTGGAGATATGTTACCAATATAAATGGATATTATGAAGGGAGTTAAAGGCTCATTTTGAATAGTTTGAATCATTTTGTTATTCGTGATGAGTTGAGGAATAAAATTTCTTGAGTCATCTCTAAAAGGTGAAGGAAGGTAATTGGGATTAGTTTTAGAATGGATAGACAAAGGTTGATTAGCCATATTATTCAAATGTTATTGAATTTTAATCATCTAATTGGTGTTAGATTTTTTCATGATGCTCATTTGTTGGATAATTTGGGCAAGAAGTTGAGTTGTATTAAGAGATGGGTTGGTGTTGGTAGGAGTATCTACCAAATTTGTATTAGAGGGAGGGTTATTAGAAGATGGATTATTAGTATGATTATTGATTAAAATTATATTAATTTCTCCCACATTAGTTTTAAGTTTTTTAAGATGAGAAGTATTTTGATAGGTATAGAAAGGATCAAACCCATCAACTTCATCTTGAGGTGTGATTTGAACCATGTTATATGTCATGGATGAAGGAGGGGAAGAGGCTCCCCAAGAGTGATGGTTCTCTTGGGAGGGAAAGAGAGGGAGAAATGAACATACCATTTAGTATCTTAATGGATTAAAACTATCCAAGAAGATCTATATAGGATACTAATTAATGATTTGGAGAGAAATGAAAAAAATGATAAGAATGATAAATAAAGAATTGAATTGGCAAACATAGAAGGAATAAAATAGTATAGAGTCAACTAGGTTGACCTAGTACAAAGAACAAGATTTGAAAGTTGATGCAATAGGAATATAGAGTTAACTAGGTCAACCTAGTCCTATATTATGGATATGAAGTACGCAAGAAAAAATAGAGTTGACTAGGTCAACCTAGTTCTATATCTAAGGGGTAGAAAAGAATAGTGTGTCGATAGGGTCGATTGTGTATTGAAACAAGAATAATTTTACAAGTACTTATGAAAGAAAGAAATGAAATGAAATACACAATCAATTAGATCAATGAGGTTGATCTAATTGAGGCACACGGTAAAAAACCTTGTACCAATGCTGGCTAATGCAAATTTTTTCAATGCAACATACAATTGAGAATGAAATAAGAAGTTGACAATAATCAAGGAACTATAATGAAATATAAGTATCGTTTTAGGATGTTTGGGTTGAAAGGGATCTATATTAGCAATGGTACCAGCTTAGTATTAGGGCCTACCCCCTCACATCACACATCACAGTGATAAGGGTGTCAAGTAATTAGCTAAAATATACCATTAACCACATGTTTATACTTTGATAAAAAACCAAGTTAGCTTCCCCCTTGGTGATGAGCTCTAAGTAGGTAGGCCTTGGATAGATAATTGTTATAATGTTTTTTAGGATTTTGTGATTTGATAGTGTGTGCATAAAATAAAAACTAGTGTAGCCAAATGATATATTTAAAAACCACTTAATTAGACTATGTGATCTATTCTAAGTATACAAGAAAGAAAAATTTAAGGTGTGAGATAATTACTAACATATACATGTTAATTGTAACATTGAAACACAATACAATGTCGATTCAGTTGATAGTGTATGCAAAGAATATAGAAAAAGGTCAATAGTGTCACCTCTATACTATGAAGCAAGGATTTTAAAATCAACTATGTCAATAGGGTTGATGTAGCTTTCTAGATAAAATACATAATATAGAACTACATCGTCAAGATCGTCCTAGTTGATTATACGAGGGTAATTTTAAAAACTAAAAAATATGAAAAACAGGATTGTAAGTAAAGAGAGAGAATGATAGAAAGGAAAATTAGTGGGTTGGAGGATGTAGATAAGTGAGATTGTTATTAAATAACATTGACTAATACTTATAAATTATACTAAATATGTCAACTAGGTTAACCTACCTTTGCAAAAACCTATTATTGATAGCCTAAAAATATACAGGGTCAACTAGGTCAACCTAGTATGTTGAACTAGATGTCTAAAAGTCTAAAAACCTATATTGTGTCAACTAAGTTGACCTAATAGGTTGTACCTAAAGATATTGCATAGACAAAACATAGTCATATTGATGCAATTGTGTGTTAAACCTATTCATTAAATTTATTAATGTGTCAATACAGTTGACCCAACATTGTAAATATATGATAATAAAAAATGATAAAATAATGAAATAAGTGAAGCCAAATATAAAAGATTTAGGTTCTTGTTGGATTCACTATAATGTATGTAATCAAAAATGCATCATGTTTATAAATCAATCCTAACTCATAGAAGATAGATCATACCATGCACTTTCGATTGGGGACACATTTGTTAAGAGGGAACATAACTAATATGGGGATCCAATAGACATGATTAGGGATTTATTATCATAGTTCATGGTGCTAAGGAAGGTTCCAAAGCCTCTAGTCAAGAACAATATGTAATAACCCTAAGGGAGTCTTGAGCTTTGATATCTGATGTAACTAATAACATGTAAAGTAAATCTAATACAGTGCTTACCAAAGCTTGTGGCATAATATGAGGGATTATTAAATGATGAAAACATGTATAAGATAATCTCAATTAATCTATGTATGATTAAGACCCTAATACATGGAATAATAAGAGTAATATTATTCAAAGCCAATACTTATGTTACTTCTATCTACTAAAGAGAGGAACAAAGTTAAATAATACTTACTTGAATGATGAACCCATCGAGACTCAATCTCTCCCTTGGCCAAAGGGGCTTTTCAAGAGGTTTTTTTGGGTTGTAAATATTACTAATAAATTCTAAAGCATCCAAGACTTATCTACAAGACTAGATTCTCTAAGCATAAACCCTAAGCTAAGACTCCTCAAGTAGAATGGTGGAAGAGTAGATTGTAAATAAGCACAACAAAATAATAAATATTGATTGAACATTGAAATAATGATGGAATGATCTTGTATATATAGGAGGATTTTACCCTAAGCCCTTGCAAAAATCTCAATTGATAGGGTTGACCCAGTTGACCTAGCATAATTTTGAATAATTATTCACTAGGTCATGAGTTAGGATGGCCAAAGGCCAGACTAGTTCCTAAGTGAAAATCACTCAAAAATGTATAAGGTTGACCTAGTTGACCTATTATAAATGACTAATAAAATGGGATTAAGGTGAGGAAAATAAATATGGGAAGTGGGAAAAGACTCAAGTGTGTAACAAACGAATAATAGCTTAGGCAATGGTTTTCAAGAGCTAATTGGATTAATAGTATGTGGTAATAAGGTAAAATAATCCTAAAAATCACTAATGGTTTACCCACCCCTTTCTTAGTGCACCCCTTAGGGCATGCACTCAGAGAGATTGAGTCTTGATAGGTTCTTGTAAGATGTAAAGCATTAGTATTTGATAAATTTTAAAATATTACATGTATACACATGTATTCTAAAGCCACATCTACTTTAAACTTGTTGATATGTTTACCAATGACTTGGTTTGGATCCCACATTATATAGTCATCCTTAGGCAATAGGTACAAGTCCCTATGCCTCATTACCACTATTATGTCTTGCCATTGCTTTACTTTGGCTCTCCCCAACTGATAAGGAGCTTTGTGGGGGAGGGGTGTCTTCTTCTTCCTGTAAAAGAGGTCATCGATTCTATGGATAATTTGGTATGATATCTCCTCTTTTTCCAAATTCATTTGCACATACCTTTGTAGCCTAATGGGATCCACCATTACCCCTTCTACTTAGATGACTATATAATTGAGGTAGAGCTAGAAGTTGCCTATGTCTCTTAGTGTCATTTTTACCACTAATGAAACTCTTTACCTTTCACATTTTATGATTGATTTTTAGATAGGGGGATATAAATCCTCTATGATTATCTTGATATTATACCTAAATTGATGGATGTGTAATGTAGATAATGATTGGGGCACAAACTATTACCTCTAAAAGGAGCATGTATTTGGAACCAATTATGTATTTGCATAAATAACATCTAAAAGATAACTCATCATATAAAATGGATCTCCATTTTAACATGTGTCATTCATCATAGTATCCAAATTATCACTAATAATATCCCTAAGTGGGGGAATATATTATTCCTCTAGAATTAGTTACATAAATAGGATAGAACTCATGTCTTTATATCCAATATACACATTTCCCAATTCCCTATTTAATAAGGTCATGCCAATCCTTATCCATTTTTTGAATTGATGGATAGGTAGGTCCCCCTATTCATTCATGTAGATAATCCCTTTTGGTTCAATTATCCATGAGGATAAGACTTTATCTAGAGTGTGGACCTCATATCATTATTTAATGATGCTCGAGTTATATTCCAATTATAACAGAGATAGGTTATAGTATTTTTTGATACTAAGCCCAATGATGAAGACAATTGGGATCCTTTAATTTAGAGACTTAAGAAATCCATCCTAACACTTTGACATCCTCAAGATGTTGTATACTAGGTCAATGCATGACATGACCTCTAGTTTTTCTATAGCTTTATGGAGACCAATAACTTGGATTTCTAAGATGTCATAGGTGAGATAAATGACATGGGGTATGGTATCAAAATCATCAAGATCCCTGGCTTCCTCCACATTGTAATATACACTACTATAATGCTTGTCCCCTATGATTATAGCCTCAAGGGAGAAATCTTTATCCTTAAAAATGATTGAATTACCATATTGAAATATAAATCATCATTTCCAAATGAAATTCCATTTCCAAAAGTGGAAGGTTATGCCTATGCCATTTCTATAGTGATTGTAGGTAGTAATTAGCATATTATTATACTTATCTATAGTTTTAGAAGTCCAACAATGATGATCTAGGTGCAATCTGTGAAGAGCTCAAGCTTGGTTGAACTTTAAGAATGCAGATAGTAAAGAAATAAAATGTTTAGGGATTTCAAATGTAAGTGTAGGTAGTAATAATCAGGTTGGGGAACCTTTTGTAGATTGATTTTATTAATCCAAGGCTTTATGATGATCTTGGTTAGTGCCACATTAATGGAGATCTTGTCACCTTCATATTCAAAACACTTTGAACGATTGATTTTGGTTTTTAATTACCTTATAATTCAAATTTAACACTAATTTTCTTTTGATTTTCCATTAATTTTAGCTTTAAAGCTAAATTTTTCCACCTTATGACATGTGGCATGCCACCTAGGATCAGTGCTTGTAGGGCTTAAAAGTGACTAAGCTACTTAGTTATCTCAAATATAGACACATGGCATTTTTTTATTATTCTTAGGCTCTTTGGATGTAGCTTAACATAGTGAGTCATTTTTACCCTACTATGTGGCATTCCTTTATTTGTGGTGAGCTCTTGGGTGGGGCCCTTTAGTTTTTATTGGTTGTGGTAGTTTTATGTATTTCTTTCATATTCAATATGGGATTATTCTTTGTCAAGTGGCCCTCTCATTATAAATCATGACCTTGATTTGATAGGTGTCACCTTCGAAAGGTCTTTGGGTAGCTATTAGCAACTTTTTTTTGAATGCATGGCTCAGGTGGAGCCACGTGTCGATCTTGAAAATTATTTGGTTGATCTAAGGATTAAGTTTCAAGGGAATGACATGTGACATCATCTCATGGGTCTAGTGAGGACATGCGTCTTTTTGTCAAGCCTTAAGTAATGATTAAGTGATTCTTTAGATATAATCAATATGAGCATGATAAGTGTCATCATCATTCAGCTCCAAGGGGGACACACATTGATCTCATGAGATTCTTTTCATTATTTTATCACTTATCATTATTGGAAGTGGATTGGATAACTAGATGCCATAAATCCTTGATCAGATGGCTAAGGTGCATCCATGTTTCATTTGGTGGGCTCCATCAGCTTTGGATTAGATGTGATATAGTGTTGACATGCATCAATCTTTGATGAGTCTATAGGAAACATGTGTCACTTTGAAAGGTTATTTGGGTTTGGATGTATGCAAAAAGGACATATGGTGGCATCTCATGGGCCTTTAGATTATAGTATGACATGTGGTGACTTAGATTGAATAGGATTAATTAGATGGGCTAAAATCTTGACACAACTTATAGATTTGAATTCCAATGGATAACTCCTTCATGAGCTCTTAGTATGGCATTATGTGGCTCACAAGCTTCAAAAATTTGTTTCAAGTGTCATACATGGAGGGATGAATCATTGAGGCATCATGAAATCTAATGTGGTGGACATCTATCTTATTTAGATCACAATATTAAATTTGTTGCCTTGTGAGGCATCCCAAACTACTACTTTAACTTTGACATCCTATGAAGTCATGCGAGAAGTTAAGTTAGACTTTGGGAAATGTCAAATTCCTATCATAATAAAAATGAATCTAATTTAAAGCAAAACTATGTAATTAAATGCTTTAAATAGAATGTAAGGTCAATCTAGTAGGATTTAGTGAAGTTTACTATATTCATGCTCATTTCAAAACTAGGAAGAACACTTTTGATGAAGGCCTATCTACATTTTTTGAATCATTTCATGGTTACTGAATCATTTTGAAAGGAAATTAAAGTGACTTATAATAACTCAAATGTTTCTAAATATTAATCTGCATTGCAAAATGAATATCTAACCAAGAAATTTCTAGGAAGTATTAAATCATTTTTCTATGCAGATAAATGACTCAACAAGCTCAACATTTTAGGCATTTTTTAAAAATTGAAATAAGAGGGTCCCATTCTAGGAATAGGGGTAGATGAGAATAAACAATCTTAAACTTGGTGTGGCATGGATAGACTTGGGAAGTATTTATGCAATCCCTTTCTTCCTTTTTCATGCAATTACAATGACTCTTCATGCAAAATGGAACACCAAATGGAACCCAATGTTTAATCAAAAAACAACTTAAAAAAGACTTAAGTTACTTTTTGCAAAACCCTAAGTTGAAAATTACAAGTGAGACTTTTAAAACTTGCAAGTCATACCACTTTGTCAAAACTAGAATTATAATTTATAGTATGTGCCTTTATAATTTAGCAATTATAACTTGTCAAAATTAAAAGTGTAATTTGCAAGATTGATTTTTATAGTTTCCAACTTATCAAAATATAAAGTGTAAAATACACATGTTTGTTTCTCAAAAAGAGCTAAAAAAAGATAGTTTCAATTATAAAATGTAACTTTACAATGTTTTACAATAATGAAAGTACAATATATGAGAATATTTAAATATAAAGGAATTAATCAATTTCCAATATTTCCTCTACCTCTTTATATTTCTTGACTTATAGCTTTTGGACATATGCATCAAAAGCCTTGCAAATATTTTAGATTATCTCTTCATTTATGCCAAAAAAGTAGATTATTGTAATATCACAATCTATTGATGTGTCAAAAAGTTCTCTCCTTAAAGCCTTGATTTCTTGCATGTCTTTACCCATCTTATCCAATTCATTATGAGACCTAATATAATGATAGATAGAGCTAAAGATAAAGACTATAGTTTTAAAAGATTATCTTTCTACTAATTCTTTGAATTTACTCTGAACCTCTTCCATTAAAAGGAGGTTATCTTCATAATCTATTGGCTTGTATGATAAATTATTAAACAAATCTTTTATATCATATAACATGTTAATGGCCTTCTCATGGAAAACCTTGGCCTTATGTGTAGCCTATGTGAGTAACTTTATCCTAAATTATATAGCTCTATATAATTCATCCTCTTCTCCATCATTTTTTAATATCCCTTCATCAAGCAAGATGTATATATCAATGGAGTCTAAATCTATTAATTTAGGATAATAAATATTCAAATTTTATATTTCTCCCTCATATTTATTGAGCAATTTTCTCAAGGTAATCTTTTTTTCCTTAAAATTGTATAATGGTCCATGATCATATCAATGATCTTATTGCCCTTGGAAATAAGTTCCACTAGCCATTCTTTAGTATCCCTTCCCATTCTTGTAATTTTAGTCACCACATTAATCATTGATTGATATAAATTCTATTTTATTAGATGTGTTGACTCATGTTGTACTGATGAACCATTGGGCTCTATGAATTTGTTTAATGTAGTTGTGAGTTGTTCAACCTTATTTTGCAATTCATCCTTAGTTACCTTGTCATTATATATTATATAAAAGAGGGAGTTGATGCTATATTGAACATCATGTGATAAACACTCTCTCATTAGATGTCTAAGGTGAATCTTTGATATCTAATAGTCCCCCACCTCTAGATTTTATTTTGGTTTATCTAGTGGGGGGACTGAAATCTCCACATATCTCTCCCTTACCGAGTCACATAGTATTTTGGAAAAGGTTCTAAGAGTAGATTTGGATTTCTTCCTCATGTCTAAAAGACTAAAATCTAGTGTACTTGGATAAATCATCTACTTTCATTTATTTCCCACTATTTGTGCTAGCTAACTAGGGGTAACATCTTGTTATGTAGACACTATCACCTGAGAATCTACAGTTGAATCGTTACACTGGTAGGCATTATGATAAATGTTTAATCCTATGTTGACGTAATTTTTAATTGATCGATATATGTTTTTAGGATTTCATCTCCATTAGTAGGTTTGAAATCCATGTTTACATCAAGAACTTGTGTCTATCCTATCTCCATTTAAGGTGATTGATAAACTATAGAAGTGGAAGTGAGGACAAATGTGTCTACTGAGATTGTAGGAGATGGAATTGATATCAATGGGGGAGTAGACATGAGGAATATAAACTTGGGAACTAGTATAAGTGTGGAAGACAACATTAAATGAATTAATTAAATGGGTTGGGCCACTTATGGGTGGTAAGGTAGGGAAGATGAAATGGGATGAATATGAATTAATACTTATCCCAAGATTTGGGATGAGCAATGAAATTGAAGTCAAGATGATTGAATCCTCAACTATATACTATTTATTTGTGTTAGAAATCAATGGTGATGGAATAGAATGAATTGTAAAAGGAATGGAAGGAGGGAATGAAATTGGGGGAAGGTAAAGTGGAGTGGAAATTTGAGTATCCATGAAGAGGGGACCTTGATTATTTATTTGACTCAATTGCACTGGTTGTAATGGGATTATTATTATAGGTAAAGTATTAGGAATGAGGGGTGTAGTGGAAAATTGAGATGTAGGGGGATTGGAGATAAGAAGTGGAGGTGTTGGAGTGGTGAAAATAATATAAATAGGTGGAGGGTGAGCTATAGATATAGGGGTTATCACTATGACTAATATGGGGGTTGAAGTTGTGATGGCTCCAACTAGAGATGTGTCCTTAGATGAGATGATGATTGGTTTCTTTGATAATACACCATCCTTGTTAGATTTCCCCTTTTTGGCCTTATATTTCTTATTTTTCTTGTGGGATGTCACTAGCCCCTTTGATTATTCACTTTCTATACCACTACAACCCTCTGTTGATGGACACTCTTCCTTGAGCTTTAAAAATTTCTCTTTGATACTCATTGTATCCTTGGTTAGTTGGATGCCTTTACTTCTAAGCCAATTTATCATTTTATTGATCACATGTGTTGTTTAATCCAACAAAGAGAAATACTAAGGGACTGACCACCTTATCAATGGAAGGGGTTGATGTTGGTTGATCCCCAACAAGTGGTATCAGAGCTCAGGTTCACTAACAGGTGGTTCAGATCTGTGTAGTGTGTATTGATTACAAGTTCTCATAGGGGTTTCTACAGGGATTTCTATTTGAGTGGGAGAAGCAATGGCAGATGAAAGTAAATTGAGAATGGAAAAGTTCAATGGCAAAAATTACCAACATTGGAGAATGCAGATAGAGGATTATCTATATCAGAAAGATCTCTACTTACCATTAGGTGGGGTTGCAAAGAAGCCCAAAGACATGGAGGATGAAGAATGGGAAGTTCTTGACAGAAAGGCTCTGGGGTCTATAAGACTGAGTCTAGCATCCACTGTGATATCTAATTTATCACAGGCAAAGTCTATGATAGAGTTGATGACTACGTTAGCAAATTTGTATGAAAAACCCTTAGCTTCTAATAAGGTATATCTTATGAAGCAGTTATTTAATTTGCATATGAATGAAGGTGGATCTGTTTCTACTCATCTGAATGATTTCAATGGAATTGTGAATCAATTAAGTTCAATCAATATAGTGTTTAATGATGAAATAAAAGCTCTTTTAATATTATGTTCTTTACCTGAAAGCTGGCATGGCTTAGTAATGGCAGTAAGTAATACTGCATCTACATCAAATATTTTGAAAGTAGAGGATGTTGTTAGTGTTATCTTGAATGAGGAAATACGCAGGAAAAGCACAAAAGAGACATCTAGGAATGCTTTAAGTTTTGAGAGCAGGGGGAAGTAGAAAGATAAGAGCAAGAGGAGATCAAGATCAAAGTCTAAGGTGAGAGGAAGATCCAAATCTAGGAACGGCAGGAAGCCACAATGCTGGAATTGTGGAAAGATTGGGCACATAAGCAGAGATTGTTGGTCAAAGCCTAAGGAGGACAATCAGCACAAAGGAAAGGAAGAAGCCAAGGTTGTAGGTATTGCACAAGATGCTTTAATTTTCTCTCTGTATAATAATATAGAATCTTGGGTGTTAGATTCTGGTGCATCTTTTCATGCTACCCCTAACAAGGAATATTTTAGTGACTATATCCATGGAGATTTTGGAATAGTGTATCTAGGGGATGATGAACCCTGTAAAATAATTGGCAAAGGTAAAGTGCAACTGAAGATGCAGAACAGTAACACATGGGTGTTGAGAGATGTGATGCATGTTCTTAGCTTGAAGAGAAATTTGATTTCTGCAGGAAAGTTAGGGGATGAGGGTTGTATAGTAACTCTCACAGCAGAATCTTAGAAGGTGACCAAGGGTGCACTTGTTATGGCTAGAGGTAAGAGAGAAGGTACTCTCTATTTGTGTAATTGTGTTACTAACAAATCTCCTTCTGTATTATCTACTTCAGATGTGGATGCTAAATTGTGGCACTCAAGGCTTGGCCACATGAGTGAGAAGGGGTGTCAATTCTTAAGTCCAAAGGATGCTTTCAGATTTAAAAGGCATATATCTAGAGTTTTGTGAGCACTGTGTGTTTAGAAAACAAAAAAGGGTTAGTTTTCTCAAGACTGGGTCTACTAAGAAGAGGCATAAGTTACAGCTTGTTCACACAGACGTGTGGGGACTGGCTCAGGTTGCTTCCATTGGAGGATCACAATACTATGTATCTTTCATAGATGATGATACAAGGAAGGTATGGATCTATCATATTAGAAGAAAATTTGATGTATTTGAGACTTTTAAGATTTGGAAAGCTATGGTTGAGAATGAAATAGGTAAAAGATTGAAGTGCCTGAGATCTGACAATGGCAGTGAGTTCTACAGTTATAAGTTCAGAGATTATTGCTATATGCATGGAATCCGTAGGCAAAGGACGGTTCTAAGGACACCTCAGTAGAATGGAATTGCTGAAAGGATGAATAAGACAATAATGGAGTGTGTAAGATGCATGAGATTGCATGCTGATTTGCCCTTACATTTTTGGGCACAAGCTATTGACAATGCAGTATACCTGATTAACAGAGGACCCTCTACAACTCTGGATGGTGGTATTCCAGAAGAGGCATGGACAGGTAAAAAGGTAGATCTCTCATATCTCAAATTTTTTGGTTGTGAAGCCTTTGTACACATAGATAAGGAAAATAGAAAGAAGCTTGATGCTAAGTCTATGAGGTGCATGTTTATTGGCTATGGCTCAGATGATTTTGGTTACAGATTATGGAATCTAGAAACTAACAAGGTAATTAGGAGCCGTGATGTTGTTTTCAATGAAAGAGTGATGTATTGTGATCAGCTAAGGAAGCTGAATCAATCTGAGCAAAGCAATGGTGAATTGGATGAGGTGAAGGTCCAATATGAGCTCATGGGAAAAAGAAATAATCACTTGCAGGAAAACACAGAGACTGACATCGGCAGATTAGGAACTGGCATCGGTAGAATAGAAACTGAGGTCAGCCATACAGATACTGACATTGGTAGGACAGGCACCGACATCGGTCAGATAGAACTGGCATCAGCCAGTAATAGGTCTGGAGGTGACCAAGGTCGGTCACTGTTAGAGAATTTGGGTGGACAGCATGTTGTGAACGAGTCTCAGACACCCATCAGGAGGTCAAAAAGGGTGAGTAAGCCTCCAATTAGATATTTTCCTTCTTTATTTTATCTATTTTTAACTGATGGTGGAGAACTAGAGAGTTTTGAAGAAGCAATACAGGTGGAGTCCAAGAGTCAGTTGGAGCATGGCATGGTTGAGGAGTTGGAGTCCTTAAGAGAGAACCAAACATGGGATTTGGTTGAATTACTAGCTGGTAAGAGAACACTCAAGAATAGATGGACCTACAGGTTGAAAGAAGGTGAGAATGGATAGATGAGATATAAGGCTAGATTAGTGGTGAAAGGATTTGCACAAAAGCTAGGTATTGACTTTGGTGAGTTTTTTTCTCCTGTTGTTAAAATGTCTTCTATAAGGGTTGTATTGTCTTTGGTTGCTTTTGAGGATTTGCATCTTGAGCAGCTAGATGTTAAGACAACATTTCTTCATGGAGATTTGGATGAGTAAATTTATATGGAACAACCAGAAGGATTTGAGGTCAAGGGTAAGGAGAAGTTTGTGTGCAGATTGAAGAAAAGATTGTATGGCCTCAAGCAAGCTCCTAGGCATTGGTACTTAAAATTTGATAGGTTTATGACTGAGCATGGCTATAGTAGGTGTCAATCTGACCATTGCGTGTATTTCAAGAGATTTGATAATGGTAGATATATTATTCTATTGTTGTATGTAGATGATATGTTGGTTACAGGATCACACATGCAGGATATCTCTGAGCTTAAAGTGAAATTAGCTCAAATGTTTGCTATGAAAGATTTGGGAGCAGCAAAGAAAATCCTTGGCATGAGCATTAAGAGAGATAGGAAAAATCATAGGTTGATATTGTCTCAAGAAGATTATGTGGACAAGGTGTTGAAACGGTTCAATATGCAGGATGTTAAACCGGTAAGCACACCTTTGGCTGGACATTTTAAGTTGAGTAAATAACAATGTCCTAATTCATATGATGAGGTAGAGTACATGAGTAAGGTTCCATATTCTTCCACAGTAGGGAGTTTGATGTATGTAATGGTGTGTACTAGACCAGATATTGCCCAAGCAATGGGAGTTTTAAGTATATGGCCAATCCAGGTAAGGAACAATCGAAAGCAGTTCAGTGGATCCTTAGATATTTGAGAGGAACCAGCAGTAGGCACTTGTGCTATGGAGGTTCAGATACTTCTCTACATGCTTATGTAGATTCAGATATGGTAGGTGATTTGGATGGTAGGAGGAGCACTACAGGTTATGTTTTCACTGTAGGTGGAATGGCGGTTAGCTGGATATCTAAGTTGCAGAAGGTTGTTGCCTTGTCAACTACAGAAGCAAAGTATATTGCAGCCACAGAGGCTAGCAAAGAGATGATATGGATGACACGGTTCATGGATGAGCTTGGTAGGGAGCATGAGAGTTGCAGATTATATAGTGACAGTCAGAGTGCAATCCATTTGGCTAAAAATTTAGCTTTTCATTCAAGAACAAAGCACATATAGCTAAGGTACCATTTCATACGATAGGTATTGGAAGATGGTGAGTTGAAGCTGGAGAAGATCCATATGGATGGGAATCCTACTGATATGTTAACCAAGCTGGTTACAAAGGAGAAGTTAAATCTTCATTCAACTTCTATTGGTCTTCATGATTGAGTTAAAGATGGAGGAGCTAGAAGATGTTGCTGTACAGGTACTGGTGCAACTGTTTATCTCCAAGTGGGAGATTGTTAGGGTGTGGAGCTAAAAGCTTCACCAGGGAGCACACTTTGACAGTTTCGGGTCTACACAGACACTGGTGTCGGTCAAGAGCGATCGACATCGGCCAGGTGCAGTTGCAGAGGTGCCAACATCGGCAGTGGGTTAGCCGACGGCGGTCACAGTCAAGCAGCAGGAACCGGCATCGGTTACCTGTCATCTAGAATGTTATTTCTGAGGATAGAATCGAGTGTTTACATGATGAGTTTAAGTTGTAGTCTTAAGCTCACATCTCTATTATTAGCAATATTATTTTTAGAGCCCTTATTCAAGAGGCTTAACTGTTTGTTGTAAGTGCATGCTCAAGTTTCCTAATTTTATATGTAGAATTAGATCTTCTTAGCTTTGTGTGAATTATTGTAGTAGTTCATTGTATGTGAATGTTGAATAATAGTATAGAATTGAATCAATCCAGGTTTGTTGGAGTTGATTGTTCTTGAGAGAGAGAGTTCTTGAGGAATAGAGATCTAGTGAGAGATCTATACATCTAGGAGAGGCATGGAAGAAAGAAGTTTCTTCAATTGTATTCCTTTTGTAAAGAGTTTTTTAATACAAGTTTTTAGGGTGGTTTCTTTTATCTCTTGTTCTTACTGTTTATCATTCTAGTTACTTGTCTATCTGATTTATTTTCATGTTTATTGCTTTCACAAGTGTAATCTATTGTTGGTTGATCCCCAATAGTTGAGTGATAATCTATTTATAGTAGTTTAGGTCCACTAGGGACTCATCATCTATATGCAATCATAAATGAATCATGTCTATAAACCAATCCTAACTCAAATAAGATAGAGCATACCTACACTTTTGATTGGGAATACATTTGTTAATCAAGAGCATGACCAATATGTGGATCTACTAGACATGATTAGGGGATCACTTTCCATAATACACCATGCTATGAAGGGCTCTAAATCCTACAGTTTAACATAACCACATAATAACTCTAAGAGAGTCATATGTTTAATTTTCACTCTATATATAATAGACAAGAAAGTAAATCTAATCTAGTGCACACCAAAGCTTATGGCACAATATGAGGGTTTAGTAAAATAGCCAAAATATGTATAATAGATTCTTAATTAAGCTAAGTATGAGTCATACCCTAATATGGAATATGAAGAGTAATATTATTCAAGCCACTACTTATGCTACTTATATATACTAAAGAGAGGAAAACAAAGTTAGAATATACTTACCTAAATGTGAACCCATTGAGATTCAATATCTCCCTTGGAAAAAGGGGCTTCGAAATAGGTTGCTATGGTTTTTAAGGATTACTAAGAAGGGCCAAATCATCTAATACTTATCCACAAGATTAGATTCTCCAAGTAGTAACTCTAATCTAAGACTCCTCAAGTAGAATGGTGGAAGATTAGATTGTAAAGAAGCATGATAAAATAATATATCTTGATTTCATATTGAAATAATGATGAAATGTTCTTGAATTAATAGGTATATATCACCCTAAATACTTCCAAATATGTCAGTTACATGGGGTCAACCTAGTTGACCTTGTATGTCTTTAGGAGATAAATCAGTAGGTCCTAAGCTAGGTTGTCTGGTGGGCTAACAAATATCTAAAGTGAAAACACCTAAAAAATAGTATAGGGTTGACCTATTCAACCCTATATAGGAATTAGAGGCTAAAAAATATATAGGGTCGACCTAGTATAGTCAATTGGCAAAAGGGGATCAACATGAGGAAAAGGAGGATGAAAAGAGGAAAAAGATTGGAAGAGTGTGCAAGGGAGGATTAATATATTAGGGAATGGTTTTAAGATATGTTTGGATTGGTAATAATTTGTAAATAAGGGACAATAATCCTATGAATCACCAAAGTTTTTCCCACCCCTTTCCCGATACACCCCTTAAGGCATGCACTCAAAGAGATTGATTCTTGATAGGTTCCTACAAGATGTAAAGCATCAGTATTTGATAAAATTTGAAAATATTATGTGTATAAATATACCCCACTCAAATATCATCACATGTCACTAAGGTTCAACATGGGATAGTGCTTTGAGAAAAAACATAGTAATGCACAATGTTTATGCTAAAAAAAAGTTGCAATATTTAAAATCAAAAATAACTAAAAGAAAATGACTAATTATTAAATAAATAAAACTTAAATGTAATGAATACCTTTATTTACCTTTATATCTTAATTGTTATATATTGTGTTTTTATTTTTGATTGTGGAGGGCATAGAGATTGCTTTCAACAAACCCAAAAATACAAAACTAAAGAGAAAAAGCAAACAAACACAAGAAAATCCAAGCTAATTAGTGTATGAGAATGGGATGTACTTGGGAAATTTGGAAAGTTGGGGTGATAAGTGCTATGTTAGATCAAATGACCAATTTAAACAACAAGATTAAATTGGGTAAAAAAAAATCCAAGGCTACTAAAGACCAAAAAACTCAAACAAGTAAACCTAGAGTAATAAAAGCAAACCCACCAAGTCAAACTAAGGATACAAGTTAATAACGTGGTAATAAAACATAAAATATTAAAAGACTAAAAAAAATGGTAAATTAATAATGATGAGTGAGCAGTAAAAATCCTGGCCTCACTCATCAATGGAAAAAGGTGCATAAAAGGGAAAAACAACATTGATGAATGAGTAGTGACAAGCCAACTTCACTCAATACTGGAAAATGGGTATGAAGTCATGTGTACATAATATAAGGATAGTTAAACAATGAAAAATGGTAAATGGAAAGTAAATCATGTCTAAAAATTTAAAATCATGGTGAAAAATAAAGACATAATCCATAGTTGCTCAAACATGTTGTTTTGCTCTAAGGATAGATAAAATTGAAACAAAGTAGTGCTAGCATGTTTTTAAGAGATTAATAAGAAGTAATTAAAGAAGAAGGGAAAAAAGATTTGGAATCACAATTTTCCTATCAATGATGGAAATTAAATGGGTGGATGGGATAATAAGGAAAAACCAAGGTAGAGGAACTCTTTATTGAATTCAAGACACTCAAATTAGGTTTCTTAAAATAAGAGGAATTTTCACCTTAAGGACTATGAATAATTTCTCTTAGACACATAAGTCTTAGGTCAAAAAATGAAGTATACAAATCATCCCATGAAGTCTATATGCATGAAAATTACAATGGACCTATCTTCCCACAATGTGTTCCTTTTTCCTTAGGACCCCTTATAGAATCATTGGTATACTATGAAGATTGGGTACTTGCATGAAAAATTAGGTAACACTATAGAGTTTATTGAATTCCCCTATTCCAATCTATTGACCTACTATACCCTAATGGACCTTGGCTCTATGTGAGACCTATTATGGAGTTTATGTTTAGATTAAAGATAGAATATGTGATTGTAATCACATCTTTTGAGGTGATGTTGCCTTTTGAGATTTGTATGTTACATTTTGAATATCATTTCCTTTTGATTCAAATGACTTGGATTTTAAATTTATTTATATATTTTTATATTCCTCCTCCATATTAATTTGAAAAACTAAACATGGGTGATAAAGATGAATTTCATTTGAATACTTGGGACTTGGTTGTTAAGAGAGATAACTTCAAAGAGCATGGGATCTAATATTTTCATAAATCTAGGTAAAATAAAAGTGATATCTTGACTTCAACCTTATTTTATCTAATGAGGATTGAAAGAAAGGGGAAATCAAGAGGAATGACACATGGAACAATTTTAATTACTTCAAATCACAAGAAAAAATGTGACAAAGGGTAAAAAGGGATACAATTTTAGTAAAGTGTGATTCTTTATCATAAGAATGAGGTAAATGAAGGAAAACATGCTAACATAGGTTGTTTGTGTAATTTTAATCTATCAAAAGAAGCAAAATATAAAGTTGATAATAAAGATCATAAAAATAAACATGAAAAAATGGTAATTTTATGAGGGTCGGGTCCTATCCATGGTCTTACACTACAAATCACAAAAGAGAAACCCAAGGGGTGTCAAAAAGAAAGTGAAAGACAAAGTGATGTAAATAAAAATATGGTAGTTTTTTGAAGAGTGTCAGGGCCTATCCACATTCTTCTAAAGAAACTCATAAAATAAAAACCCAAGGGGTGTCAAAAATATAAAATTTAATAAGATAAAGAAGACTGTTGTACATCAAGAAACCAAAAGACCAAAAGGGAGGACTAAAGTTTTGTGAAAGAAAGGAATTTTCTTCAAAGGGAAAAACTTATGTAAGTAACCTAAAAAAAGTGTTCAATAGATGTAGATATAAAGCATGAAAATAAAAAAATGTTTAGGCAAAGTACTTTTTAAGGAATTGTGCATTGTTGGGCTCTTTAAACATATGGCCTTCATTGGTTTAAAAATGGTAAGTGCTTGGACCAAGAATATTTTGACTATGGGCCCCACCATTTTTAGGAATATTTACCTTGTTTATCATGGGTGTATTATAATTTAAGAACAAGATCACTAATATTAAATGCATAGACTTTAACATCTTTATTATGCTATCTAGCAATATGAGCCTTGTATTGGCAGTTATGTTATAAGGTGGAAAGATGATGTTCATCAAGTAGATCAAAGAAATGAAGATGAGATTCACATAATTTGTCATCAAGAATAATACCATGAAGAGATATATGAAGAGAGAGAATCTCAAATAATAAAGGAATAACTAACTTAGAACCATAGACTAGCAAGAATGGAGTTACCTCTATGGTAGTACATACACTAGTATGATAGGCCCAAAGTGTAGGGTAAAGATGAAGATGCCAATCCATAAAAATTTCAGAAGTTATATTTTAGAGAATTTGTTTTATAATTTTATTAGTGGCCTTATCTTGTCCATTACATTATGGATTATAAGGTGTGGAAATTTTTTGATTCATCTTCAATTTATTGTAAAGTTATTTAATATGTTTGTTTTTGAAATTACCACCATTGTCTGAAATGATGGTATCAGGAACACCAAAGTGGAAAATAATTTGATTAGGAATAAATTTGGAAATTTTAGGATTAATGATGTTAACAAGGGGCATGGATTCTACCCACTTGGTGAAATATTTGGTAACGGTGATGATAAGGACATACCCATCTTAGGAGCAAGGTAGTTTGCCAATGAGATAAAATCCCCATGTGAAAAATGGCCAAGGAGATTTAATATTTTAAAAATTTTATGGAGGTGAATGTTTTAAATCATTGTGAAGTTAACAAGGATTACACTTTTTAACATATTAAATTGTATCCTTTTCAAGAGTAGGCCAAAAGTAACCCATACATAGGCATTCGTAAGCTGTATCATGTTCACTACAGTAGCCACCAAAAATGCCCCAATGTGATTTTTCAAGAAGAGGAGGCACCTCATATTTCATTACACAATGGAGTAAGGTACTTTCAACATTATTATAATAAAGGATGTTGTGTCTAAATACATACTTGAAAGATTGTTTATGAATATGTTTCTTTTCATGAGAGTCTAAATTAGGAGGATACGTTTGATTTTCTAAGATTTGAATGATGTACGAGTACCATAGGCTTTGTTGAATGGTAACAACCTTGATATCATAGAGAAATGAATCCTATGGTTGAGTAGAGGATGGAGATTTTATTATTTGTGTAAGAAAAGTAGGATCATAAAGGACTTGGTGGGGATGAAAGAGAGATGCTAAAGAGGCAAAAGAATAAACAATGGAATTTTAATATCTAACAATAGGTTCAATAGTAAAAGAGATGAAATCCTTATAAAGAGTGGTTACAATTTGATGATGTATGATGAGGTTCTTAGTTTTACAATGATAATCACCACTAACTTGGAAACAAATAAGATGAGAATCACCTAAAGCATGAAGGTATTAAATGTCTAAATCAAGAGTAGCTCTCATGCCTAAGATAAGAGTTTCATACTTGGCCATATTATTGGTGACATCAAAGGTGAAGCAAAAATATAAAGGAATGATCTTTCCAAGAGGACTTATGAGAGTGTAACCTACCCTAGTTCCTTTAAGTCATTTGGCACCATCAAAGTGAAAGGTCCAAGTATCCTCATGTAAGTTGACATTAATTTTAGGAAGCTCATCAATAACTACTTTTGGTTTAGTAGTATCAAAGGGAGTAGTGGATTCATCAAGATTATTGGCTTCAAGATCGATGGTAAATCTATGAAAATAACCTTTGAGAGAAATAACTTGATTAAGACCCTCCATGTAAAGGATATTGTCATCCAAAAGGTTATCTTTAAGAGAATAAGTAGCTAGTATGGGAGCTATGACAAGTTGATCAGATATGATTTTCCATTTGACATATTTTTGAGTGATGATGCAGATATAAAATTCCAAAAGGAGGACCATCCATTTACCAATTCTATCTCTAGGAAGAAATGATTTGGAGAAGAAATGATGAAGGGGGTTGGAATGAACAATGGAATAATTAGTTTGGTAAAGCATATAATGGAAAAGAATTTCAATTTTGAAATAGATGGTTAGGTAAGCATGCTCAATTTTGGTATAACATGTTTTATAATAGATGAGGCATTCATTAATGTAGTAGATATCATACTCTCTTCCTATATCATCTTGTTGGGAAATCATTACCCCAACTGAAATAGGTGTGGAAGAAGTATATATAATCAAAGGTTTATCATTGGAATGAGGATGAAGGTGGATGGATGAATAAATGATTATTTCATATTATCAAAGGATTTTTGACATGGATATATCCATTCTAAAGTAATAACCTTCTTGAGAAGTGAATTGATGGAGTGAATTCGATATGCCATTTCAAGGACAAATCACCTAATTGCCCTAAGCTTGCCTAAATAAGTATGTATATAAAGAATAGAATGAGGAATGGGTATGTTGATGATAACACTAATTTTGGTAGGGTTAACATTGATGCCATGGAGAGAGAGACTAAGAATCCTAAAAAATTTCCAAACGTGAGTCCAAAGACACATTTGTAAGGATTAAGTCTAACTTTATATTTAAGGAGACAATAAAAAATGATCAAAAAGATCAAAAAGATGATTCTTATGATTTTGATATTCAGCAATGAGATCATCCACATAGGTTTCAACAATTTTGTGAATGAGATCATGAAAGATGTGAGTCATTTCTCATTAGTAAGTGGCTCTGACATTCTTAATACTAAATATAATTTTTACATAGCAATGGGTGCCCCATTATATGGTGAAAGTTGTCTTATATTTGTCCTCAAGGTAAATATGAATTTGATTGTATCTTGACAAGCCATCCATAAGATATAACATTTCATACCTAGTAGTGGAATCAACAATGGCATCTATTAAAGGTAAAGGTAAATTTTCCTTGGAATAAACAAGATTAAGATTATAGAAATAAATACAAATTTGAATGACCTTATTTACCTTCTTTCAAATAGGAAAAATGTTGGAGACTCATTAATAATAATCCATTGGTTTGATGAATTTAGTATTAAGTAGTTTGATGACTTCCTTATGACATAAAGTGGAAACTTTAGGTGTAAATTTTATTTATTTTTTATGCATAGGCTTGGCATCAGGATAAGTAATGGTGTTATGTACCATAATGCTATGGTCAATTATAGACATGTCCTCGTAGGACCAAGAAAAATCCTCATGATATTTGTCAAATAATAAACTAAAAATTTTCATGTTCAGTAGGTGAGAGTTCATGAGAGATAGTAATTGGTCAAGGATAAGATGGAGTATCATATTTGATGTGAGTGGTTTCTTAAATAAGAATGGAATTGTTATTTTGAAAGTGGTATGGTGCATTAGGTAAGGTAGAAATGGGATTTGTGTTAGGATCAATGCTAGAAACAAAGCTATTGAAGCAAGGACTTTTAGTTTTGAAATTCCAAAGTTATGATGTTATTGAGTAAGGTGAGGTTCTTGGTCATAAATTAACTCAAGTATAAATTCATCACTAGGTAAGGTAGGAAGAGGACCATAATACTTTAAATCTACTTCAAGATCTAGAATTTGATTTCCATGGTGATCATACTCAAAATATATTTGATGAACATCAATTCCTTAGAATCTAGTGTAATTTTAGTAGTAGAAGAAGTAGATGGATCAAAAGGGTTTGGAATATTAGTGGGTTTAGTGATGAGAAAAGGATTAGAGGTAATTACTAAATCAATAGGTGGTAAATGAGATGTATAAATTTTTGGAGGTTCAGAAGGTATAATTTGCTCTACCACCCAAGGAGTATCGATAAGAGGAGAATTGGTAAGAGGTACATGAACCTCAAGATCTAAGGTATGATCCACAAAAATGGTATGAAAATCTTGATTAAAATCATGAATTTGGTCTAAGGTTTTTTGATAATTTTGTACATCCAAGTCTCTAGATTAAGCTTGGGCCATTATATAGCTATCATCAGATGTTGGAGAAATTATACATGCTTGAGAATTAGGGGGAATTTTAGAGGGTGAAATATTGATATTAATAAATCTATGAGGAGACATGATCAGAGGATTCTAAGATAATTTTGTGACTCTAAAATCATTTCAAGTAAAGGCATCTTTAGGTAAAGAAGGATCTTAAGCATTATATAGAGGGGGAAAATTGGTAATCTCATCAATAAGAGGAATAGTATGATCCTTAGGTAATAGAGAAGGAGGAATCCATTAAAAAATGTGGGGAGGTAACTTGGTAGTATTATAAGTATGTTGTAAAGCATTGGGCTCATCATCATTAGAAAATGTAAGAGTAACTTGTAAATCAAGATTCATGTTGATGAATTTAGGCAAAGGAACACTATTCATCTTAGGAATGGTAGGAATATGATATTGTGATTTAGGATTGGGAATTTGAATGATCCATGGGTTGGGATCAACTTCATTCTTATACCATTTTCCATTATGAAAGAATTTAATATATTGACTACCAAAAAAAGCAATGGCCCTCATTTGATGAGTCCATGGATGACCAAAGAGTAGGTTGTAAGATAGGGGTAAGTCAAGGACATTAAGCTTGGTTTGAGTAGTCTTAGGTCTAATGGTTAATGTAATAAAAATGAAATCAAGTGGATTTCAATTAGTCTTTTCAAAAACATGACAATTAAGATGATTTTTCTTGAGATGATCCTTGTTATAATTGAGTTACTAGATGAGCCATAAAGATGTTAGATTACGACTAGAACCTTTATAAACTAGAAATATATGGATAAGAGTGGAATTAATGTATAATTTTATGAAAAGTGGTGGATCATCAACATGAAAGAGAATTTCATCATTGATCATGTCCTCTTTAAGGAATTCAATAGAAGGTTTCTAAGGACACATAGTTTCAATGTTATTTATGTTGGTAGGTTGAGATTTAATAGAAGGTCATTCTCCATCTAAGGAGGATGGAACATCAATTTGATGGAGTTTTTTCATAAGTAACTTATAATGATATAGTGAAGTGTGAACCAAATCCATAAGTGTAATATTACAAGGCATAGATTTGAGTTCTTTAATAAAGTTCCAACGAGACTTAGAAGAACCAACATAAGGTTTAGGAGGTAAATTAGTTTTTGGAGGAATAGTTGAAGTTGGAAGATTAGGAGGAGATGATTCCTCTTGGTCTTCTAAAGTAAGATTAGTAGTCTTAGTATATTTAAGAAGTTTATCTTCTAAGGATGGATTATTAGGCTTGGTAATGAGATCTTTGTGGGCCAGTTTATGATGATAATTGACTTTATCAGTATTGACATATTGAGAATTTTTGAAATATTGGTCATAATCAGCATCAATGTCACAAACATCTTTGGTATTTAGTTGATTATCTGAAGATATTTTTTTGTTATTATAGTTAAATTTTTTGAAATCTTGTCATTTTTGAAATGTAGTGATGTATTATTGATAATGAATATTGATCATAACTTTATGATTGAGTGACTCACCTGTTAGGAATAAAACAGTTCTAAATCTAGATCTACTATTACCATAAACTAGATCTAAATCTATGGAATAAAATGCATCATGAAAACATTCCTTAATTCACCTTTAATAGGAAAGCATAAATGAGAGAAAGACAATAATAACATAGCTAACACATATCTAATTTGGTTCAACCAATGTGGGATACATCCACCAATGAAAGTTCTCAAATAAATCAATAATATAAAACAAGATTATAATGAAATCTCATAGAGATATAAAAATATCCTATAGAAATTTCTACACAAAAAAATTACACTTTCACTTGCACCTACACAATGTTGTATCTGACAAGTTTCTAAACCACACCTTGTAATGAACACCTACACTTTGAAAAATACTTGCACTTTGACTCTGATCCTCAAAGCCACACCCTAAAAATAAACCATCAACCTCTAAAGGCCATACCACACCTTGTATATATAAGAAAATGAATAAAATCCACAAAAGGAGGAGAAAATATGTAATTATTATCCAGGATAAGCATTATCCAACATGTGACAACCCTCCTCCACCTCATCAAGCTTATCCAAAAGATATCCCATGGATAAATTTGCCATATTCATCTTTTCCACCTTCTAAGGGCACATTTTCCCATGAACATATGATCACAACCAACTCCACTCAACAAGGAAGGAGTTCCCTTTTCCAAAAAACAACTAGCTTCCTCAAAACAAGGAAGTCAACATGGGAAAAGGCATCTAACCACTAACTCCATGAAATATGGAAAACATATAAATTAGGAATACAAGGAATATTCCGCTCACATGTGGTGAACATGAATATTATGCCCCCTAAATTCTTATATCTTTTTAGGCCCTCAAAATTTATTCATATGGTCTTGTGATAGCCCCAAAGGGTTTTACACTCAATAATCTCCCACTCAGAGATTGTTTCTCCTGAACAAAATATATCACTGCTCCATGACCCCTAAGGCCAACCAAATATGAACATAGTCTCAACTTGTCCAATGTGACAAGCTTGGTCATCATATCCTTAGGATTCTAGCTAGTATGAATTTTCTCCAGTTTCACCAAGTTCTCCCCCAAAGTTATCCTAATGAAGTGATAACATAACTGAATGTGTTTCATCTTCGAGTGGAAAGTAAATTTCTTTTCCAAATGAGTAACACTCTAACTATCACTATGTAGTCTCCCAAATCCTACTCATGACCCAAATATTGAAACAAATCCTATAACCAAATCATCTCCTTGCTATCCTCTATGGTAGCAACATACTCTACCTCTGTGGTTGACAAAGCCACAACCTTATGTATCCTAAAAATCCAACTAACCACTATATCTCTAATAGTAAATATATATCTTATCATACTTCTCTTAATATAAATATACCCTACCATATCCAAGTCCACATAACCATACAAAGTGGTATGTGATCCACCATAAAATAATGCAAAATTAATGGTTCCTCTCAAATATTGAAGAATCCATTTCACTACCTACCAATGCTCATAACCTGGATCACTCATATACTACTCATAACTCCCACTACTTTAGTAATATCTTACCTAGTAAAAACCATGGCATACATTAAGTTGCCAACTACCGATGAGTAAGGTACATTAGACATCTTAAGCTTTTTAGCTTCTATCTTGGGATAATACTCATTTTATAATTAAAAGTGGCCTATCAAAGGAGTACTAATAGATTTAGCATCAAACATGATAAACCTTTCCAAGAATTTCTTCACATACTCTGATTGGGATAAGATCAATTTCCTCTCCTTCCTATCATGATAAATCCTCATACCAAGGATTTACTTTACATCACCCAAATCCTTCATATAAAAGGAGTCACTAAGCTATTTCTTGAGGATATGAATATGTTGTATGTTCTTTCCTGTAACTAACATGTCATCGACATACAAGTATAATATAATAAAGAAACCATCATCAAAATGTTTGATGTACATGTAATAGTTAGAATGACACCTTTGATATTCTTGTTCCAACATAAAACAATCAAATTTCTTGTACATTATTGTGGAGCTTGTTTTAGGCTATACAATCTCTTCTTTAGTTTGCACACATAGTTCTTCTTCCCTTTGACCTCATAACCCTATGGTTGATTCATATATAAGTCTTCATCCAAATCAACATGAAGAAAAGTAGTTTTCACATCTAACTATTATATGTTCAAATCCTCAATTACAACTAAACCAAGAACAGTCCTAATAGACATTAGTTTTACAACAAGAGAGAAAATCTCATCAAAATTAATACATAGTTTTTATGCAAACCCATTGACCACCTTCTTGTCCTTATACCATGTTCTCCCTTCATCCTCTTCTTTGATTCTAAAGATCCACATGTTCAATAATGCACTCTTACCCTTGGGTAGCTTAACCATATCTCATGTTTGGTTCTCCATGAGAGATCTATGCTCTTCATCCATTGATTTTTCCCATCTAAACTTGACATCTACCTAAATTTCTTCCTCATAACACTCTAGCTCTTCATTTTCAGTGAGTAACAAATAATTCAAAGAAGGAGAAAAATGTTTAGGTGCTCTTCTTACCCTAGAATATATTCTTACCATAAGAGTTTGGGGTCATTATGTAGAAGGTTATTGAACTAAATCCTTAGATACTTTTCCATCCATAATGTCATCCAATAATGTGGACTCATTTTTTTCTTGATCCTATTCCTACAACTGATCCTTATGCATGAGTTTTTCATTAAAGACTACATCTCTAGACCGAAATATTTTCCTATCTTTAATGCTCTATAAATGAAAACCAAAGTCATCCTCACCATAACCAATAAATGTTCATTTCTCTAATTTAGCATCTAGCTTGGTCCTATCCTCTTTCTTGATGAGAGCAAATGTTTCACATCTAAAGGCTCTAAAAAATGAATAATCAAAATTCTTACTAGACCAGGCTTGTTTTGGAATGCCTCCATCCAAAGGCATAGAAGGTCCTCTGTTAATTATATATACTACCCTACTAACTACTTCTACCCAAAATTGTAAAGGTAACCTTGCATGTAACCTCATGTTCCTATCACATTCCATTATTATTCTATTCATCCTTATAGATACCCCATTCTATTGTGGAGTTCCCAAAACCATCATTTGCCTATGAAATCTATTACTAGAATAATAATCAAAGAAAGCATTACTAAAATACTCACCTCCTTTATCTTATCTAAGAAATTTTAACATAAGATGTGTTTCATTCTCAACCAAGGCTTTCCACTTCTTAAAAGTGTCAAATACATCAGATTTCTTTTTTAATGAAATAAACCCAAACTTTTCTAGTTGCATCATATATAAAAGTAACATAATAATTGGATCCATCAATAGAAGATACCTAAGCTAGTCCTCATACATCTGAGTGTACCAGATCTAACTTTTGATATTTCTTTATGGGTCTAACCTTTAAGAACTTAAACCATTTCTATTTCCCATACACAAAATTTTCACAAAAGTCTAGATTTATGTATTTTAATCTAGGAAACTTATCTTTTAAGATCTACATGCCATTATGGCTCAAATGATCGATCCTATAGTGCCATATAGTTATATCTCCATCTGTAATAACTAAATCAATAAAATCAACACTACTAGTCAAATACAAAGTGCCAATTTTATTACCTCTCAAGATCACAAGAGAACCTTTGGTAACTTTCCAAGAATCTACAATAAATAATACTGAATATTCCTCACTACCCAATTGCCCAACCAAAACTAAATTCCATCTCAACATAGGCATATGTCTAACATCCTTAAGGATCCATATATTCCCATTTTGTATCTTAAACTAAAATTTACCTTTCCCTACTATCTCACATGGTTCATCATCACCAAGATATACATGTCCTTGATTCTCTTAAACATAATCAGTAAATAATGCCTATGTGGGGTGGCATGAAAAGAAGCCCCTGAATCTAATACCCAAGTTTTAGAAAAACTATCCATAGAAAGAATTAAGGCATCTTGACATGATTTAATTGATGTCACATTTACCTCATTTGTTTCCTCATTGGAATTCTTATCCTAAAGTGACAAACAATCCTTTTTTAAGTGTCTACTCTTCCCATAATTCTAGCATATCATCTTGGATCTAGACTTAGATCTACCTTTTAACTTTCCTTAGTTCCCTTTACTCTTATCCTTTTGCCTCCCTCTAGTACCAATGGATAAATCATTACCTGAAGATGATTTACTAGTGATTTTATTTCACATTTCCTATCTAAGGATCACACCTAAAACATCCTCAAAATTCAAGCTTCCCTTGGCAGGGACTGCATTACTTACATCCATAACCAAACTATCTCAACTATCAGGCAAAGAACATAAGATTAGTGAAGATATAACTTCATCATCAAATTTAATTCTAATTGAAGTGACCATACTTACAATAATATTAAAATAATTAAGATGATTAGCAGTTGAACCATTCTTAGAAATTTTCATGTTAAACAACCTTTTTTTAAGAAAATTTTTATTAGAAGTTGAAGGTTTCTCATATAAATTATTAAGTTTATCCATGAGATACTTTGTAGTTATCCGATCTATAATTTTAAATGGAATAGAAGATGTAAATCATAATTGTATGGCTCCTAATGCCTTCCTATCAAGTAATAACCAATCTACATCACTCATACTTACAAGTTATCCTCCTTTCCAATCTACGGGGAGTTGAAGTTCCTTCTGATATAGGTAATATTCCATCTAAATTTTACACAAACCAAAATGCTTACCATCAAAATTCTTGATTTTGAATCTAATCTCTTCTCCCATATCTCCCACTCAAAGTAATAGCCTTCTTATGATTTACAATAAAACACACAACGAATGGCTCTGATACCAGTTGTTACGAATAAAACACTTCTAAATCTAGATCTACTATTACTATAAACAAGATCTAAAGATATGAAATAAAATGCATCATGAAAACATTTCTTAATTCACCATTGATATGAAATCATAAATGAGAGCAAGATAATAATAACATAGATAACATAGATCTAACATGGTTCACCCAATCTGAGCTACATCCACCAATGAAAGTTCTTAAATAAATCAGTAATGTAAAATAAGATTACACTAAACTCTCATAAAGATAGGAAAATCTCATGTATAAAATGCTATATAAAAAATTACACTTTCACCTGCACCTGCACAATGTTATATCTCAAAAGTTGTGAAAAAACACCCTATAATGAACACCAAAACTTTGCAAAATGCCTTCACTTAGACTCTGATCCTCAAAGCCACACCCTAAAAATAAACCATCAACCTCTAAAGGCCACACCACACCTTGTATATTTAAGAAAATAAATAAAATACACAAAAGGAGGAGCAAATATGCAATGTTTATCAAAGATAAGCATTATCCAACATGCGACAACCCTCCTCCACCTCATCAAGCTTATCCAAAAGATATCCCATGGAGAAATTTGCCATATTCATCTTTTCCACCTTCTTAGGGCACATTTTTCCATGAACATATGATCACAATAAACTCCACTCAATAAGTAAGGAGTTCCCTTTTCCAAAAAACAACTAGCTTCCTCAAAATAAGGAAGTCAAAATGGGAAAAGGCATCTAACAACTAACTGTATGAAATATGAAACACATATAAGTTAGGAATACAAGGAATATTCCACACACATGTGGAAAACATGAAAATTATGGCCCCACATCCTTGGAGCTCTTTAATCCCCCAAAATTTATTCCTATGGTCATGTGATAGCCCCAAAGGGATCCACACTCAACAATCTCCCACTTGGAGAATGTTTCTCCTGAACAGAATCTATCACTGCTCCATGACCCCTAAGGCCAACCAAATCTGAACATAGTCTCAACTTGTCTAATGTGACCAACTTGGTCATTATATCCATAGCATTTTGGCTAGTATGAATCTTGTCCAGCGTCACCAAGTTCTCCTCCAAAGTTGTCTTAATGAAGTGATAACATAATTGAATGTGTTTCATCCTCGATTGGAAAGAAAAGTTCTTTTCCAAATGAATAGCACTCTGGCTATCACTATGTAGTCTCCCAACTTCCTGCTCATGCCCCAACTCTCAAAATAACTCCTATAACTAAATCATCTCCTTAATAGCCTCCATGAAAATATCATACTCTACCTCTATGGTTGACAAAGCCATAACCTTATGTATCTTAAAAATCCAACTAACCACTGTATCTCCAATAGTAAATATATCCTATCATACTTCTCCTACTTTTAATATCCCCTACCATATCCAAGTCTACATAACCATGCAAAGTAGTATCTGATCCACCATAGCATAATGAAAAATTAATAGTTCTTGTCAAATACTGAAGAATCCATTTCACTGCCTGCCAATGCTCATTACTTGGATCACTCATTATACCTACTCATAAATCCCAATACTTTGGCAATATCTAACCTAATACAAACCATAGCATACATCAAGCTACCAAATATTGATGAGTAAGGTACCTTGGACATCTTAAGCTTTTTAGATTCCATCTTGAGACATTGCTCCTTTGATAATCAAAAGTGTCCTTCTAAAGGAGTACTAATAGATTTAACATCCAACATGCTCAACCTTTACAAGACTTTTTTCACATACTCTAATTGGGATAAGATCAACTTCCTTTCCTTCTTGTCACAATAAATCCTCATACCAAATATTTGCTTTGCAACACCCAAATCCTTCATAGAAAAGGATTCACTAAGCTATTTCTTGAGCATATGAATATGTTGTATGTTCTTTCCTAAAACTGGCATTTCATTGACATACAAGCATAATATAATAAAATAACCATCATCAAAATGTTTGATATACATGGAATGGTTAGAATGACACCTCTGATATTCTTGTTCCAACATAAAACAATTAAATTTCTTGTACCATTGTTGTGGAACTTGTTTTAGGCCATACAAGCTCTTCTTTAGTCTACACACATAGTTCTCCTTCCCTTTGACCTCATAACCCTATGGCTACTTCATATATAACTCTTTATTCAAATCACCATGAAGAAAATTAGTTTTCACATCTAACTATTCTAAGTGCAAATCCTCAACTGCAACTAAACCAAGAACAATCCTAACATAAGTCATTTTTACAATAAGAGAGAAAATCTCATCAAAATCAATACCTTGTTTTTGTGAAAACCCCTTGACCACCATCCTAGCCTGATACCATTTTCTCCCTTCATCCTCTTCTTTGATTCTAAAAATCCACTTATTTTGCAGTACACTCTTACCCTTTGGTAGCCAAACCAAATCCCACATTTGGTTTTCCATGAGAGATTTATACTCTTCATCCATAAATTGTTCCCATCTCAACTTGGCATCTACCTGCATTGCTTCCTCATAATACTTTGGATCTCCATTGCTAGTGAGTAATAAATAATTCAAAGAAGGAGAAAAACATTTAGGTTCTCTTATTACCCTATAGAATATTCTTACCATAGGAGTTTGGGGTCCTTGTGTATAAGGTTCTTGAACTAAATCCTTGGATACATTTCCATCTATAATGTCATCCAATACTATGTACTCTTTTTGTTCCTGATCCTATTCCAAAAACTGATCCTTATGCATGACTTTTTCGTTAAAGACTACATCTCTAGAACAAAATATTTTACTATCTTTAATGCTCCATAAATGATAACCAAAGTCATCCTCACCATAACCAACAAATGTGCATTTTTATGGTTTAGCCTCTAGCTTGGTCCTATTGATGCAAGAAATTGCACCTAGGGCAAGGAGGTCAAACTCCTACCTTTTCTCTGCAACATGGAAACTCCTCTCTCACTTGTGGGATGGTGAAGTAGGAGAGGAGAGTCTCTAGTTAAGGGCTAGCTCCCTTTGATGTATCATTGTTTGTTTTAAGTAGTGTAAAATATAGATATATAGATAAACTGGGGGAAAGAGAGGAAGAGGTAGAAAATAAATAACCTACTCTAAAAGAGGCGATACACCAAAATAAAATGTTGACCTTCACACATCCACTCTTAGAATCAGGAAAATACATACATACTCTACACACTTGGCAGAAGGACTAGGCTGCAAGAAACTAGCAGGGAGGCTTCAATGGAAAATCTAGAATAGAGGTCACCCAAGGTGCTGTGAAACACACACTTATGAAGTAATTTCTTCTACTCCTTCACTCCCAAATACTGCTCTTTTCCTATCAGCTACAACAATGGCACCTTGTAGATAGTAGGTCTACTGGTGTTGAACCTGTGAGAGCATCAAAAGACAATGACTGGACACAAGCAAACACTCAATGCATACACAAAAATGTCTATCCAAATGGAGGTAAAAAAATTGAATTTGTATTGATCCAGGTGAAATTTTGCAGGGCTATGCCCTTTACAAATGTGGAAGCTTTGCCTCTTTTACAAATGACAAGTTCACAATATATAGGAGAAGCAAGGAGGCCATTTGGCACTCCTTCTTTTACGAGTGGCATATGTGTCCCTTCATGAAAAGAAACAAGTCGCTCAAAATATTAATGAGCTATTCATTTGTCTACTCAAAATTTGCATTTCTTGCTTGGGTGACTTACACGGTTTGCCTTCCAATTTAATGTGAAATAGAGAAAGTGGTTGCACCGCTGGCTGCTATCATTCCAAATGATCAATTCGCTAGCACTATTTCACTTGACAAATTTGCTTCTGTAATTTGTGCTAGTTAGACTTAACTGCTCACTCATCACCTACCTATCACTTGTCCATTTGTCCTATCTAACTCATTCAACCCTTGGGGTAAACTTTCAGTAGGTTGTTGTATATCTTGGGCTCATTCCATGGTTGGCGCTCAGGCATTTACAAACCAACAACCCTTTTTACTGGCTTAAAATTGACATTTGCAGGCCTGTCACTGTCCTTGGCAAAGTTCATCAGGTCCTTTCTACCTAAATCATCCATTGAACCAAAGCCAAAGAACTTGAAGATAGATGAACCAAGCGCAACCTGAAAGAGACTGGCATTTCAAAGCAAGTGAAGAGGGTGACCAAGATTTTTGCCTGTGGGCAAAAATTGGTCAATAGATTGAGGACTCACAGTGGAAGCATGCCTACCATGCTTAGAGCTCAGTTGCCTTAAAATCCATTGGGCACAGAGTCAGATGTAGCTATAAAAGATTTAGCAACAGCCCCAAAGATTTGAGAATCAAACATGAAGCTTTACCCCACACGTAAAGGGAAACACACAAGGCTAGAAAACACTACCTGTGCAACTGCACTTAAGGAAAGTAGGAAAAGAAACTAAAAGCAAACTACTATATATAGCTAACCAGGAATGTTTGCCTCCCTCCTAGGTCAAAGGGAAAATTTCTTAAGTCCCCTTCCTGGCAAGAATACTTATGGTGCTAGGCAAGTAGCTAATTGAAAAGGGGATTTGGTGACCTGCTCCTCTTGCCTATCACTTGAATTGGCTGGTATCTAAGTGAATCAAAATTGAACATGCCTCCAACTTACATGTATTCTTCTTGTCCCTAGAGGCTTGTTGAATGCTAGTTCTTCATATTGGTGCTCTTCACCAAAAAATCAATAGTTATTGGCTTATCACTGTTAGCCCTTTGACATGTATTGCTCCCTTGTAGTGCATCATGGTTTGACTTGTTTCCTTTTGCCTCATTGAAGATTTGGTTAGACTCATCCTTTGCTTCTTCTTGGCCTTCATTGTCACTCATGATAGCCTCTTGAAGAACTATAGATTGGATCTGCTGCTCCTCACCTGCCTCTTGCAAAATAGGTTCATCCTTGAGAAGGGGTGAAGTGGGAAAACTGTGTGGAAGAGGAGGCAGTCCTTGAGCTAGAATCGAATGATTCTCCTCCTTCCACTTGGTTAGCACTTCATCTATATTAGGTGTGGCCTGACAGCTCTCTTGGAGGTGTGTGGATGGGCTGGGTTCAGACAAGTCCAACACACGTTGGCTGAGGAATCTCATTTGGGACTCCAACTCTACAATTCTCTTGGCTAGATCTTCTTGGAAGAGCCTTTCTTGGAGATCATAGGAATCATGGGTAGGAGCAGCTTCATCTTCTTCAAGGTTTTGAACAAAACCTTTCTTTTCCTCTTTCTTGCCCTGTGATTCCACTATTTCCTTCCAAGTCAGGAGCATACCATCAGGGTGAAAGATCTCAGAATTGGAATTTGCCCTTTTGGTTGAAGGGAAACTAGGAGGGCTACTTGGGGAGATGCCATAAAGAGGCTGAGTCCGATCAAAATTATAGGAAGGACAACAAGGTCTATGATTTTGTGTGGAGGGACTATACATACAAATGTGTGATTTCTGATGGCACCAGGCTGCTTAACCAGTAGATTCAACTTGAAGTCACCATTGGTGTTTGATGTAAAGCCTCTAAAGGCTGGTTAGTTGAAGAACACACCAAAAATTCTTCAACTCTTTGGACATAACTTATCCTAGTTGGTCCCATCGGGTGTGCCAAAACTATTGATGCAAGAAATTACACCCGAGGCAAGGAGGTCAAACTCCTACCTTTTCTCCGTAACATGGAAACTCCTCTCTCACCTGTGGGATGGTGAAGTAGGAGAGGAGAGTCTCTAGTTAAGGGCTAGCTCCCTTTGATGTATCATTGTTTGTTTTAAGTAGTGTAAAATATAGATATATAGATAAACTGGGGGAAAGAGAGGAAGAGGTAGAAAATAAATAACCTACTCTAAAAGAGGCGATACACCAAAATAAAATGTTGACCTTCACACATCCACTCTTAGAATCAGGAAAATACATACATACTCTACACACTTGGCAGAAGGACTAGGCTGCAAGAAACTAGCAGGGAGGCTTCAATGGAAAATCTAGAATAGAGGTCACCCAAGGTGTTGTGAAACACACACTTATGAAGTAATTTCTTCTACTCCTTCACTCCCAAATACTACTCTTTTCATGTCAGCTACAACAATGGCACCTTATAGATAGTAGGTCTGCTGGTGTTGAACCTGTGAGAGCATCAAAAGATAATGACTGGACACAAGCAAACACTCAATGCATATACAAAAATGTCTATCCAAATGGAGGTAAAAAACTGCATTTGTATTGATTCAGGTGAAATTTTGTAGAGCTATGCCCTTTACAAATGTGGAAGCTCTCCCTCTTTTAGAAATGACAAGTTCACAATATATAGGAGAAGCAAGGAGGCCATTTGGTGCTCCTTCTTTTACAAGTGGCATACGTGTCCCTTCATGAAAAGAAATAAGTCGCTCAAAATATTAATGAGTTGTTCATTTGTCTGCTTAAAATTTGCATTTCTTGCTTGGGTGACTTACATGATTTGCCTTCCAATTTAATGTGAAATAGAGAAAGCAGTTGCATTGCTAGTTGCTATCATTCCAAATGATAAATTCACTAGCACTATTTCACCTACCAAAGTCGCTTCTCCAATTTGTGCCAGTTGGACTTAACTGCTCACTCATCACCTACCTATCACTTGTCCATTTGTCCTATCTAACTCATTCGGCCCTTGGGGCAAACTTTCAGCAGGTTGTTGCATATCTTGGGCTCATTCCATGGTTGGCACTCAGGCATTTAAAAACCAACAACCCTTTTTACTGGCTTAAAATTGATGTTCGCGGGCCCATCACCATCCTTGGCAAAGTTCATCGGGTCCTTTCTACCTGAATCATCTATTGAACCAAAGTCAAAGAACTTGAAGATGGATGAACTAAGTGCAACCTAAAAGAGACTGGCATTTCAAAGCAAGTGAAGAGGGTGACCAAGATTTTTGCATGTGGGCAAAAATTGGTCAACAGGTCCTATCCTCTTTCTTGATGAGAGAAAATGCTTCACATCTAAAGTCTCTAAAAAAAGAATAATCAATATTCTTACCAGACCAAACTTGTTCTTGAATGCCTCCACCCAAAGGTATAAAAGGTCCTCTATTAATAAGATATATTACTATGTTAACTACTTCTACCCAAAACTATAAAGGCAACCCTGCATGTAACCTCATACTTATAGAACTTTCCATTATTATTCTATTCATCATTTTAGAAACCCCATTTTTATATGGATTTCATGGAACTATTGTTTGCTTATAGATTCCATTATTAGAACAATAATCAAAGAAAGCATTACTACAATACTCACCTCCATTATCTGATCTGAGACATTTCAACATGAGCCCTGTTTCATTCTCAACCAAGGCTTTCCACTTCTTAAAAGTGTCAAATACATCATATTTCCTTTTTAATGTAAGAAAACCAAACTTTTCTAGTTGCATCATCTATAAAAGTAACATAATAATTGGATCCATAAATAGAAGATACCTAAGTTAGTCCCCATACATCTGAGTATACTAGATCTAAATTTTGATATTTCTTTGTGGGTCCAACCTTTATGAACTTAACCCACTTTTGTTCTCATATACACAATTTTCATAGAGGTCTAGATCTATGTCTTTTAATTTAGGAAACTTATCTTTTAAGATCTATATGCCCTTATGGCTCATATGACCGAGCTTGTAGTGCCACATAGTTGCATCTCCATTTGAAATAACTAAATCAATAGAATCAACACTACTATTCAAAAATAAAGTACCAACTTTATTACCTCTCAATATCACAAGAGCACCTTTGGTAACTTTCCAAGAATCTATAGTAAATAATACTAAACATCCCTCACTACCCAATTGCCTCACTGAAACCAAATTTTATCTCAACATAGGCATGTGTCTAAAATCCTTAAGGATCCATGTTTTCCAATTTTGCATCTTAACTTGAACACAACCTTTTCCTACTATCTCACATGGTTCATCATCACCAAGATATACATTTCCAATATTCTCTTGAACATAATCAATACAATAATGCTTGTGGGGTGACATAAAAAGAAGCCCCTAAATCTAATATCAAAGACTCAAAAAAAATATCCATAGAAAGAATTAAGGCATCTTGACAATTTTACCTGATGTCACATTTAACTCATTCATTTACTCTTTATTGGAATTATTATCCTGAAGTGACCAATAATCCTTCTTTGTGTTTCCACTCTTCCCACAATGCTAACATATCATCTTAGATCTAGATCTAGACTTAGATATACCTTTTGACTTTCCTCAGTTGAATTTTCTCTTGTCATTTTGCCTCCCTCTAGTATCAATGTATAAATAATTACCTAAATATGATTCAATAGTGCTTTTCCTTCCCATGTCCTTGCTAAGGATCACACCTACAATATCTTCAAAATTCAAGCTTCCCTTGGTAGGAACATTATTACTTACAACCATAACCAAACTATCCCAACTATTAGGAAAAGAACATAAGATTAGCGAAGCTCTAACTTCATCATCAAAATTGATTCCAACTAAAGTTAGCATACTTAAAACCATATTAAAATCATTAAGATGATTAGCAATTGAACCATTCTTAGACATTTTCATGTTAAACAACCTCTTCATAAGAAAACTTTTATTATAAGCTAAATGTTTCTCATATAACTTCCCAAGTTTATCTATGATATCCTTTGTAGTTATCTAATATGAAATGCTAAATGCAACAAAAGATGCAAGGTATAACTGTATGGCTCCTAATGCCTTCTTATCAAGTAATGACTAATCTGTATCACTCATACTTATAGGTTGTCTTCCTTTCCCCTCTAAGGGGAGTTTAATTTTTTTTTAATATAGGTAATATTCCATCTACATTTTCCACAAACCAAAATTCTTACCATCAAACTTCTCAACTCTAAATCTGATCTCTTCTCCCATAGCTCCCACTCAAGCTAATATCTTTCCTATGATTTACAACAAAACACACAACCAATGGCTCTGATACCAATTATTAGGAATACAACACTTATAAATCTAGATATATTATAACCATAAACAAGATCTAAAGATATGAAATAAAATGCATCATGAAAACATTTCTTAATTCACCATTAATATGAAATCATAGATTAGATCACGATAATAATAACATAGATATCATAGATCTAATGTGGTTCACCCAATGTGGGATACATCTACCAATGAAAGTTATTACATAAATCATTAATCTAAAACATGATTACCATGAACTCTCATAGAGATAGAAAAATCTCTTGTAGAAAGTGCTACACAAAAAAATGCACTTTCACTTGTACCTTCACAATATTGTATCTCACAAGTTGCTAAATGACACCCTATAATGAACATCTTCACTTTGAAAAATACCTTCAATTTAACTTTTATCCTCAAAGCCACACCTTAAAAATAAATAATCAACTTCTAAATGCCACACCAGACCCTATATATATAATGAAATGAAGAAAATCCACAAAAAGAGGAGCAAATATGTAATGCTTATCCAAATTAAGCATTATCCAACATGTGGCAACCCTCTTCCACCTCAACAATCTTATCCAAAAGCTCTCCAGGGATAAATTAACCATATTCATCTTCTCCACCTTCTAAGGGCACATTTTCTCATGAACATGTGATCAAAACCAGATCCACTCAATAAAGGAGTTCCATTTTGTAAAAAATAACTAACTTCCTCAAAATAAGGAAGTCAACATGGGAAAAGGCATATAACAACTAACTCCATGAAATATGGGATACATAGAAATTAGGAATACAAGAAATATTCCACTCACATGTGGAGACATGAAAATTATGCCTCCCATATCCTTAGAGCTCTTTAGGTCCCCAAAATTTATTCCTATGGTCATGTGATAGCCCCAAAGGGCTCCACACTCAACATCACCAACCATATAAGAGACAAAAAATTTAGTGAGCCCTCTATAAGATTCATGAGAATGCCCAATGTCATTATGGAACCAAAAAAATATATTGGGGTCATACCACTTAGGAGGAGCATTTGGATAGATGAAAGGTTTTGAGGGTGGTAAACATTATTTTATTTTTTGAACCAAAAGAGGTGTATGAGAAGATGAAGAAATAATTAGTTTTAGCAACTCCTAGTTTGGTTTATGGTACATTGCTAGTGATAGAATTAGATGTTTGGAAAGATATTTTAAGAAGTTTAAGATTAGGTTTGAATTGCTTCAAAATAAATTCTTAATATTTAGCTTGATCAAGATCTTCATTAAGTGTTTGGAGAGCAAATATTCAAACCTTATATTGAAGACTGGGAGTTAAATCTATGATAAAGAGTTTGAATAAGTTATCATTGGTCATATTATGGTCATTTTTATGAGCTAAAGATTTCCATATTTTGATAAATTCATGAGTTGATTCCTTAGGAGATTTATTAGCATTGATGAAGTGGCTAACACAATTTTTAGGAAGATCATTATGTTGAAACTTTTTAACTAAGGAATTAACCAAATATTCAAGTTGATGAATAGAATATTTGGGAAGTTTATTATACCATTCTAATATATCTCCATTGAAGGTTTTCACTAAGATTTTAGTTGTGCTAAAAGTATTAGTTTGTATCCACTCTTTGTAAAGGTTACCAAAGGCTTTAAGAAATGAGGCAAGATCTTTAGTCCCATCATACTTTATAGTTGGAGATAAGTTACCAATATCAATGGAAATAATGAAAGGGGCCAAAATATAATTTTTAATAGTTTGAAGAATCTTTGTATTCATTATGGGTTGAGGAATAACATTACCTGAGGCATCTTGAAGAGGTGGAGGAATATAATTGGAATTAGCTTGGGGATGGATAGTTTGAGGTTGATTAGCCACATTAATTAGATGTTGTTGAAGTTGCATCATTTGGTTGGTGTTATAATTTTGCATTATGTTCATTTGTTAGATAACTTGGGCTAAAAGTTGATTTGTATTAGGAGGTCGATTGGTGTTAGTAGTAACACTCCCCAAATTGGTGTTAGGGGGATGATTACTAGAATAAGGATTATTAATAGGATTGTTAAGTAAACTTGTATTAATTACTCCCACATTTGTTTAAATATTTTGGATATGAGAAGTTTCTTTGTTAGTATAGAAAGGATTAGATCCATCAACTTCATCTTGAGGTGTTATTTGTACCATATTATAGTTCATGGATGAAGGAGGATAAGAGGTACCCTAAGAGTGATGGTAATCTTGGGAGGAAAATAAAGGGAGAAATGAACTTCCCATATAGTATCTAAATGGATTGAAGATATCCAAGAAGATTCTAATATGAGACTTCATTATGACTGAAGAGAGATGAACAAAATGAAAATAAGGAGAAATAGAAAACTATATTGACCAAACATAGAAAATAAAAAGTAGTATAGGGTCGAATGGGTTGAACAAGCATATAAAATAAGGTCTGCAAATAGTACAGGGTCAATTAGGTTGATCTAGCATAGTGAGCAGAGGCTAGAAAATGGTATAGGTTTAACTGAGTTGACCTAGTAGAATAGGAGGGAAAATTAAGAAACCTATAATAGATTCTGAGTTAAAAAAGATAAATTTTAAAATTAATTTGAAAAGAAATAATTGAATGGAAATAAATTATTAAATAGATTGATATTGGCCAATCTAATTGAAGCACACAACACAAAACCTTACACTAATACTAGCTAATGCAAGTTTTTAAAATATAAAATATAATTGAGTAAAGATCAACCAATCAACTTGAAAATTAAATAGTTGTCTAATTTGTCAAGCTAAGTGTTTATAAGATTATTAGAATATGATTTTAAATGTGATGGAAAGTTGGCTGTAAACGAAGAACTAGTAGGCAATCTAAAGATGGTTTCATGTTATTTAAGCTAAAAAGGATCTATAGAGGTAATGATACAAGCTAGGTATTAGGGTCTACCCCCTCACTTCACACATCATAGTGATAAGGGTGTTAGGTGATTTGATAAATCATACCATTAACCATGATTTATACTTGACAAGAATATCAAGTTGGCTTCCCCCTTGGTGATGAAATCCAAGTAGGTTGGATTTGGGTAATTAAATGTTAAAACTATTATACATATATTTTTAATTTGCTTATGTGTGCATAAAATATAAAATAGTGAAACTAAAATATTAATTAAAAACTACATAATTAGGCTATGTGATCTATTCTAAGCATGTAAGTAATAAGAAATGAAAGTGTGAATTAATTACTAGTATATAAGGTTAATTCCAACTTTGAAACAAGGTATAGTGTCAATATAATTGATAGTGTACATAAAGAATATATAATATGGTCAATAGGGTTGATCCTATACAATAGAATCAAGGTATGTGTAGACACCGAAATCGTGTCGACTCCCCTGGTCACTCCCCGTCTTATTCTTCTTCACCTATTTAACCCTTGTCGATCACTTGTTCCACCAACCTTGACCCTGGCAGCATGTAACAATGAGCAGAGAACTAAAAGCTAGACTCTGTCCTCATTGTGCATCTGCCGACGACGGTCTTTACCTGGCTGATGTCGCCGACGTCGGTCACTTATCGGCCGACGTCGGCAATCCTGCCGACGTCGGTCACTATCCCGCTATCCGTTAACAGTTACCATTCGGTTCCCGATCAGTTTTTTGAAACGGTTATCGAACCATCTCTCGAAACCGTCCCCAGGGCCTTCATTCAATCTCCCCTCCCCGATCAGTCAATCTAGGCTCCCATTTCCGACATCTACAGGCTCTCCAGCATCCACCAACTCCAGCATCCATCAACTCCAGCATCCATCAACTCCAGCGTTCGTTCTTCCAGCACTGCACAGGCAACTTCGACTATGGCTTTCATCACGGCTTCTGACAGGTAAGTATCTTCTGTGTTTATTTTCATTTTCTTTCTGATTATTTATTCCCTATTTCTGCCATCCTAAAGCTTCAAACCCCCAGACTCGACCAAAAACCCCATCTCGACTGTCTAAAATATTGTCCCAACCCTGTCAAGACCTTCTGCAACTTTCCCAGACCTCTGTTCAGAACCTGCCCCGACCGACATCGGTCACTTCCCCGACCGACGACGGCACCTCAACCGACGTCGGCACTATCCTTGACCGACGCCGGCACCACAGAGACCGACGCCGGTGACTGTACAGAACAGTGCCGCTTATCAGGTACGCATTTTATTTTCTATCATTTATTTCTGTCATTTCATCTGTTATTATCTACTTTCATCCAATATTATGCTTTTTATCAGTGGGTTGATATCCTTCTAGGGAGTCTTCGTACTTTCAGGATCGGGCGTTCGCCTGACAACCCACCATATCTTTGACTAACATCTTTCCGTGTTTTAGTCTCTTTTTCGCAGGTGTCATTCCTCCACAGCCAAAGAGGAGAATCTTTCAATGTCTGATTTCGATGCGCTCAACTTTATCAGGTACTTCTAGCCTTAACCATTTATTTCAGTTTCTTATTTCTTCTTTGAATGTAGAAAGCAATTTTGCATAGAAACATTCTGGCACGCCCGGTGAGACCCTAGGTCCTCCTTGGGTTCTTTCTTTCTTTCGTTCATTTAGGCGCATTAGGTTTCTTCCTTTTTGCCTCCTTTCATCTCTTCTTAAATGACATCATAAGCAGAACTAAAATGAACATTTATTTCTTGTACTAATAGACTAGCTAAACTCATATTCTTCGACTCTTTCTCCATTCGTCTTCATACGAACAAACATTTCAACTTGGACATTAAAACACTCTGCATTCATTTCTGTTTGCCTGCATCTTTTAGACCACACATAGTAATTAAACCGCATATTGAATTAATCTAGATCACTTCATGTTACACGACCAAACCACCTACACAAAATAAACATTTTAACTTACCTGAGACAAGGCCCGACTGGGATTTCATCCCCCAGCGGATACCTTACCCATCCCGGTGACCCTACTTGGATTTCATCACCAAGGGGGAAGCCCACTCCGTTCTCTGGCGGAGTATAATCTCTAGGCGAGGTATATTTTGGCTAAGCAAAACCAGCTAACTACTGGAATCGTGAAGTGAGGGGAGCTTGCTCCTTAGCACCAGGCCACGTACCAGACCCTAACACAGACTTCTTGAACACCATAACAAAACTCGAAACCTTCCATAGACTGCTTCTTCTAGGACCCGACTCACAAAGCCAACCTCCCCAAACACACATTCTAAGGCATAAGCCACTATAATCCTAAAAATTTTACTTCTAGAATTTTAGGATCTGCTTGTGTCTTCATCTTTTTAGTTCTTATCTGCTTGTTTGAGCGTGTAAGGACGTTCTCTCTTGCCTTTTATGGTTTTGACACACAGTCAAACCAAGGCCCTTTTTGACCACTCTGGCTGTCAACTACTTTCGTCTACCTCATCTCTAACCCGTCCTATCATGGAGTTCCACTCGGAAACTGAAAGAACTCCTACAGGACCGACCCTGACCCCGACTCAACTTCCCATCATCCCTGAAGGGGACCAGGATTTCAAAAAATTCTTGGACCTCAATACCACAGCCCTCCATAACTATCTCGCGAGAAACCCAATGCGAGACCTTTCTGGTGACGTGGCGATGACATCCACACCATTCACCACCTAACCTTTTTTGACTCAGCCTTTCGCCCCAACCGTTAACTCAACCATGGCCAATACAGAAAGTTTGGCCTCTTCGTCTATTTTTAGACCGACCTCCATCGGGGTTTCGTTACCCCCTCAATCATCTACGAATCAACCAAGTTCTACATCGTATCAGAACTTGATTGCCTTGACCCCTTACACTCTTGCGCCCACAAATGTAGGAGTGCCAACCTATCCCTATACCAGTGCCGCTATTCAACCACCTTTGGTGGTGCCTAGTCAACTTATACCTTCGACCTTCATGACGCAACCACCCTTAACCTCTACTTCTGCCCCTGCGACTAGTCATCCGTATGTTGCACCCTTACTGGTACAACTGACTATGTCGTATACCTCCTCTAGCCTCTTTCAAGCGCCTTACAACCTAAGGGGCACTCCGTCCACCAATCTGTCAGCAGACATCATCAAGATGCTGATGGATAAAATGTCCAGTCTCGAAGCTTCTATTTTCGGTTCAAATAATATCTCTTCATATGACCAGATTTATAACGAGCCCATTCATCCTTCTGTCCCTATCCGACCATACCCCAACCATTGGGAGCTTCCTAAATTTACTCGCTTTCAGAGTAAGGAAGACCCACAACAACATCTACGGGCATTCAGACATGCCTGCTATCTTATTGCCCACGACGATGTGTTACTTTTATGCACATTTCCTATGTCTCTTTCTGGCCCTACCCTTGACTGGTATAGCTCCCTTGCCAGACATTCTATCTTTTCCTTCATTCAACTCGCTCAATTATTCATTGACCATTTCTCAATCAATATCACTAAACAAGTCTCGATCACAGACCTTTACTCCATTAGGCAATTTGACGACGAATCAGTAGTTGATTTTGTCGCCCATTGGAGAGATTTGATTAATCAGCTCTCCTTCTCCTTGCCTCAACCCGAGCTCATTGAGCTCTTTTCTCGAGCATGTGTCAGTCACATCTCATCCACCTTGCGGGTTCAAACATTCCACACTTTCGACGAGGCCTTCACCATGGCCCGAAAGCTTGAACTCTGCGCTATTGAAGAAGATAAGGTCAAATTGTGTAACACTAACACAAGAACCAATGACCATTCTTCTTCTAGACCTTCTTCTGCCCACTCTCAATCTAAGGGGTCGGCAAACACTGTCATCTTTAGACCATCATCTTCAACAATAACTAACCGACCAACATCTTCAACATTAGACTACATCAATAAACATTTTCAACGTCAATCCATACAACGTCAATTCACTCCAATTGGAGAGTCATATGCCTCTATCTTGGATAAACTCGTCAAGCAGGGGGTCCTCAATCTCCCTTCAATCCGACCACATCAATTCGACTCCTCAACACCTATCCCTGCATGGTACAGGGAGAATCACTTTTGTAACTATCACCGTGTCAAAGGCCATGATACGGATCACTGTCAAACTTTTAAAAACCTTGTCCAGAACATGCTAGACAAGGGCGATCTTATCTTGGATAACCCAAACGCACTGCCCAACCAAAACCTTGACATCTTCAAACAACCTTTTCCTAATCACCCGCCTACTCAAGACAACATCCAAACCATGATCAATGACCCTCAAGACCATATACACACCGTCAACACTATCTTACCTCTTGTCCCTGACCAACCTTCTTCACAGGATGAAGAACCCTCTTCTCCTATTAGTCCTCCATCGACCTCTCTCATACTGGAGGACGCCTTGATCACACCTATGCCATTAGCCCTACCTTCATCCAATGACCATACCTTGCCTACTCCTCAAGCACAAGCAGAAGGCATGATCATCCCTACCATCTGCCCACTTGAAGAGCTACCCTCTCCTATTTCTTCTCTGCCAAGAGAAGACCCTATCTCTTCACCCATTTCGATTGAGGAAGACCCAGTCACGGTTTCCTCTTGCCCTTTGCCTGAGATTGTTACATCTCACTCACCTCCGTCCACATCTAAACCCAAACCCGTATCTAACCTCACCTCGCACAATAGTGGCCCTCGACTCAAACCCACGAAGACCATTAGACCACATCAGAGGACTCCTCCCCCACCTTCGTCATTACCTTCAATCTTGGGCCTGCATCCATCCACTTTAATAGGAGTACTGCCTACTCCCATCCTTCACAGAGGCACGTCGCCTCCATTACTCTATCAACCTATCAAACATATATCTCCCTCAAATCATTGACCAACGTCTCTTACGCCTCTCAAACCAACGTCATCAACCCTCACTGCAATAAAATATCCAGACCCATTAGTAGGTTCTTATACCTTGCTGTTACGACACTTATTGCAGTCATCTCGCCTCAACCTTCCGCCTCTCAAACCATATCATTCTCTCAGACCTAAACCACCTTGGTTCGACGACACTCGTATTTGTGCATATCATCACACACCTGGACACGACACGGAGCATTGTTGTGCCCTCAAGGTCACCATTCGCCAATGTCTGGGGAATGACACCTCTCTTCTTGACCACATTATCAAGCCTTCAACACCGCCCCTCTCATCAACTCTCGGATCAAGACCCTCTTGGTTCGACAACTCTAAATACTGTCACTATCATCATACTCTAGGACATGACACTGAGCGTTGTTGCGCTCTTAAAGCTGTCATTCGTCACCAACGGAGAAAGGATTCCCTTCTCATCAAGGATCCTCTAGACCTTCCCTCCCACAAATCATCAACACCAACTCATACCTCTCCAACCTCATCACCTAAATCGGGATCTCCACGCCAGGTTCTGGTTCCTTTATCGCCTTTAACCCCCTTATTCGACATCAACACAGTCCATTTGACCACTAAACCTCAACCGACCTTAACCAATCCGTCAAACATTCTCCCTAATCGCTGGGGGAATTCAACCTTCATCCAAACCTCGACCAATTTTTCAACACAGTCTCGACCACATATCAATCACTCTTTCAACTTAGCCTCAACCAAACTAGCAACCAAACATTTAACCCGACCTCAACCAAACATTTGACCCAACCAATCAACCCTCGACCAACCATTGACCAACTATCAAATGACCAAATCTCAATCAAACATTGACCAACCTTTTTATCCACACATTCAACCAATCTTGATCAATCAACGACCATATCAGTCAACTTCACGTCCACTCATCAATCAACACGTGACCAATATGGAGCGAAGTAAACGAGGCAAGTTTGCTCCTAATTGGCTCAGACCTTTTATTATCATGCACAAGTATGGATCAGGGACTTATCGTCTGTCTTCTCTTGATGGACACCCAGAACCTGAGCCTCTTAATGCGTTGCATCTGCGACCATTCTATTGCTAGTCGAGTACTCGTCCACTTGACACTTAACTTGAGCTCGTCCCTTGAGCAATCCCCATCCTCTTAATCCTACCTCTTTTCAACCCTATTCCTCTTAACAATTCCTATAACCCTTTTATGCGGTATGGATGCTTTGTCCTCATAAAAGGGAGTCCTTGACCTTCTATAATCTTGTCCATGACTCACATTTCTGTCAAAACATATCCATGGTCACTATATCTATATCAAAATCAAACAAACAGACTGCTCCCTCGAAGGACAGTTGTACTATCATTGCTGTAATTAATAGACTGCTCCCTTGAAGGACAGCTATTCAAAAGCCCTTTTATTAAACAAAAATCTAGACCACTCCCTCGAAGGATGGCTATGACTAATCTGGCAATAAACAACACTCTTTTAGAAGCTTCTCACATTGATCAGCTTCACAACTTGACCACCAAACAAACAACATCTCTATGCAGGCTTCCCGTATTGATCAGTCTGCGCCAAAAAAAAAAAAAAAAAAAACCGAGTCACGGACTTGGCTTGTAGTTGTCTCAGGGTCTCCTATAAAAAGGGGCATCGTTATCTTTGCTCTTAAAACGGGTTACCCTTCTTCCTCCTCCTATCACCCGCTCAAGGGACTTCGAGCTCACTTTAGTGTCTAAGTGATTTGATTACCGCTCTAACATAACCACGGTCAATGACATTCTGCATGAATGGGGCTCTTGGTTCTCATAACCCCTATCTATGCTATCTTTTTGGTCCTTGTCAATAAAAAAGCAATATGCTTTTCACTTCTTCTACACTTTGGTCACATTCACCTTCATCACTTGTCAATCGACTCAACTCAACTCTCTTTTCAAACCATCAACCTGACCTAGCCTATTCACCCTAGTTTCTATGGACACCAATACACATGGAAACGATCGACCCGCCACAATTTATGTTCAGCATAAACCAATACTTGCTGAAGCATAAATAAACTTCAATTCATTTTTAGCATACATCCATCACGAATATGGAATATTGCTAGGGATGAAAAACCCCTCAACCAATGTTGCAGAATACACCATTTGGAAAAGGCTGCAACATCTTTTTTTCCTCATCATTTCATCCAATCATCGACCAATCTATCAACCATTTTAACCACCTGTCTACCAATCGGACGCTTGGTCTGAACTACATTGGTCTAAGGCCCTATCACCAGGGCTATGTAGGCAGCACTTAGTTGACATGGGGTCTTTTGAGGTTAGCTCGACCATTCTCGTTTGTTCGTCTCTCTGATGGATAAACCTTCTTTCCTTCTTTTAACCATAATCTTGTCCTTGACTATGACCCATTTTATCCCTTTGACCCTCCCTCCCTTCTAGGGAGAACTACATTGGCCTGAGGCCCTATCACCAGGGCTATGTAGGCAGCACTCAGTTGACATGGGGTCTTCTGGGGTTAGCTCGGCCACATCCTTTCGTCCATTCCTCCCCTCGACCACCAACCATTGGAGATCATGCCTATCTCCGCTGACCTCGACTACTTCCAAGACATTGTTGCCTTGGTTGTTTTTGCATGTATGCTACCTCATGACTGGTTAGCAGAATTGTGCACAGACCTTTTTGGACCCTCACAAGTATAGGATCGCAAACCGGTTGATCCGCCCTACTTGTGACTTTTTCATGTTTCTAGGAGCACTTCCTGAGCCCGGGATACCTGGAACATGATGACCATTTGGAGCTTCAGCTTAGATTGAGTGACCCGATCAGCAGACGACTAAATGCTGGGGCCCGGTTATTTCAATTTTGGCACTCCTCGACCCTTGACCTGCGACACTTTTGACCTGACCATCTCGTGCAGTGGTATGCGCGCAATCACGACTTTTACAGCGTTCACCCTCACCCCTTTTTTCATCCACTCTTTGTCAAATCAGCACCTGATTCTCGGTTCCCTTCCCTCGACTCCTGCTTTGAGGGGGAATACCTCATCCATAATCAGGGCAACCTATCCCCTTCCTATTTTTGTCTTGCAATTCATTCGAACAACCAACAAGATGAAATCAACCTTATCCCTCACCTGGGGCACTCACTCCTATTTTTGTCTTGCAGTTCGTCAGAACAACCAACAAGACAAAAAGGGGCAAATGTAGACACCGAAATCATGTCGACTCCCCTGGTCACTCCCCATCTTATTCTTCTTCGCCTATTTAACTCTTGTCGATCACTTGTTCCACCAACCTTGACCCTGGCAGCATGTAACAATGAGCAGAGAACTAAAAGCTAGACTCTATCCTCATTGTGCATCTGCTGACGACGGTCTTTACCCGGCCGATGTCGCCGACGTCGGTCACTTATCGGCCGACGTCGGCAATCCTGCCGATGTCGGTCACTATCCCGCTATCCGTTAACAGTTACCATTCGGTTCCCGATCAGTTTTTCAAAACGGTTATCGAACTGTCTCTCAAAACCGTCTCCAAGGCCTTCATTCAATCTCCCCTCCCCGATCAGTCAATCTAGGCTCCCATTTCTGACATCTACAGGCTCTCCAGCATCCACCAACTCTAACATCCATCAACTCCAGCATCCATCAACTCCAGCGTTCATTCTTCCAGCACTGCACAGGCAACTTTGACTATGGCTTTCATCACGGCTTCTGACAGGTAGGTATCTTCTGTGTTTATTTTCATTTTCTTTCTGATTATTTATTCCCTATTTCTGCCATCCTGAAGCTTCAAACCCCCAGACTCGACCAAAAACCCCGTCTCGACTGTCTAAAATCTTGTCCCGACCCTGTCAAGACCTTCTGCAACTTTCCCAGACCTCTGTTCAGAACCTGCCCCGATCGACGCCGATCACTTCCCCGACCGACGATGGCACCTCAACCGACGTCGGCACTATCCTTGATCGACGCCGGTGACTGTGCAGAACAGTGCCGCTTATCAGGTACGCATTTTATTTTTTGTCATTTATTTGTGTCATTTCATCTGTTATTATCTACTTTCATCCAATATTACGCTTTTTATCAGTGGGTTGATATCCTTCTAGGGAGTCTTCGTACTTCCGGGATTGGGCGTTTGCCTGACAACCCACCATATCTTTGACTAACATCTTTCCGTGTTTTAGTCTCTTTTTTGCAGGTGTCATTCCTCCACAGCCAAAGAGGAGAATCTTTCAACGTCTGATTTCGGTGCGCTCAACTTTATCAGGTACTTCTAGCCTTAACCATTTATTTCAGTTTCTTATTTCTTCTTTGAATGTAGAAAGCAATTTTGCATAGAAACAGTATGAAAATGAACAAGGTTGGTAGAGTTCACTTAGTTATCTAGATAACACATAGAACATAGAATCAGGTCGATAGGGGCGATATAGTTGATTTTGCAAGGGAAGTTTTTAAGACTATAAACTATAAAAGGAAAGATTTTAAAGAAAGAGAGAAAGAGAAAAAATAACCTTACTGGATTAGAGATGTATTAAAATAATATTGTTGCTCAATAACCTTGATATATGCTTAAAAACTCTATTAACTGGGTCGACTAGGTCGATCAAGCTCTACAAAAACTTATTACTAAGTGCTTAGAACATATAGGGTCAATTTGGTCAACCTAGTTTACTGAATAGGATTCTTAAAAAAATATAAGGTTGACTAGGTTGACGTAGTAGTCTGGATCAAATGTCTGAGAAGATAAAAACCTATACTAGGTCATCTAGGTTGATCCAATAGCCTGTACTTGAAAACTTGTGCACAAAAATTAGAGTTGGGTCGATGCAATCGACCCATTATGGAAAATATATGATAAAAATAATGAAATAAGTGAACAAAATCTTGTAAGGGTTATTTCACATCAAGTTCACTAGAATGTATGCAGTTATAAATGTATCATGTCTTTAAATCAATCCTGGCTTAGAGAAGATAAAACATACCTACACTTTTGATTGGAAATACATTTTCTAAGCAGGAGCATGACCAATATGGGAATATAATATAAATAATTATGGGATCACTTATCACAATACACCATGATAGTAAGGTTTACAAATCCTACAGTCTAACATAATCATGCAACAATCCTAAGAGAGTTCTAGGTTTACTATTCACTCTATGTCTAGTAAACAAAAAAGTAAATTTAATCTAGTGCACACCAAAGTTTATGGCACAACATGAGGGGTTAATAAAATAATTAAAACATGTATAAGATAATATAAATTAAGCTAATTATGACTAAGACCCTAATACATGAAATATGAAGAGTAATATTATTTGAGCCAATACTTATGCTATTTCTATCTATTAAAGAGAGGAGAACAAACTTAAAATATACTTACCTAAATGTGAAGCCATCGATACTCAATCTCTCCCTTAGCCAAAAGGGATTTTAAAGATGTTTTTGTGGTTTGTAAGGATCGATAAGAAAGACCAAATCATCCAATACTTATCCACAAGACTAGATTCTCTAAGTAGCAACCCTAAGCTAAGACTCATCAAGTAGAATGGTGGAAAAGAAGATTGTAAATAAGCACAAGTGAATAATAATTCTTGATTGCATATTAAAATAATGATGAAATGATATTTTATTTATAAGCATATCTCACCCTAAATCCTTTTGAATATGTCAATTGTAGAGGGCTAACACAATCGACCCTGTATGTTTTCAAGAGATAAATCATTAGGTCCTAAGTTAGGTTAGCCAAAGGGCTAATAAATATCTCAAGTAAAAATACCCAAAAATAGTATAGGGTCAACCTAGTCAACCCTATTTATTAATCAACTAACCAAGTATAGCCAACTAGTGAAAGGGGACCAAGGTGAGGAAAAAGAGGATGAAAATATGAAAAAGATTAGAGGAGTATAGAAGGGAGGATTAATAGCTTAGGGAATGGTTTTAAGATCTAGTTGGATTGGTAATAATGTGGTAGTAAGGGACAAAAATCCTATAAATCACCAAAGGTATACCCACCCCATTCCTAATGCACTCCTTTAGGCTTGTACTTAGAGAGATTGAGTCTCAATGGGTTCTTGTAAGATGTAAAGCATTATTTTATGATAAAAAATGAAAATATTATGTGTATACATTATCCAAAAAGTCCTCAAGGATTGTTTCTAAATCAAATGCTTTAACCTATTATAATTTCATCCTATAATGGTCCTTTAATATGATCTTCTCCTCCTCCTCTAGATCCTCCCAACAATCTTTAAAATATGGAACATGGGAATAAGTGGAAATTCCTAGTGTGCTGGTGATGTTACTATAAACATCATAGTATGGATTAGACTCTAAATCTCTTATTTTCATCTATGTCATTTCTACATCAACACACTTGGCTTTGAGCAAGGAGGGGCATGTATATCTACCAATACTAATTGTGAAATGAATTCCTAACTTGTGCTTACTGGAAAAGATCTTATGAGTCTTAACCATTTCTCTTACTAGCTCTATTAGTGCCCATTTATCACTAACATATCTAGGGAGTGTGTAAGGGAATCCACTAAATTTGATTACCCTAATATATTAATAGGTGGGGAAATGAATGATGTAAGATCTCCATCAAGTGATTTTTATAGTTGTTGCATTTGAGAATCTTATTCTCCCAATATCTTTATCAAACATGATGATGAAATAGATGAATGCATCATTAACTCTCCTAAAATTTTGCTTGTTAGCCTCCAATGTGAGGTTAGGATAATCATTTAGACACTCTAATTTTTTTCTAGGTAATGTGTTGAGGCCTATGAAAGCTCTCCCTTTGGCCAATATGTATACAAGATAGGAAGCCATGAAAAAAATTCCAGTGGTTTGCACCTCCATAAATTGCTTATGGATGGAATCACTAATGAGCTGGGCCCAGTAGATGTATTGTGCATTTTGAAAAATGGCCCAAATGTACTTGTACATTCACTCTTTGAAGATATTATCATCAAGACTACCAGTAATCCTATCCAATAATATTATTATATCTCCTACCTCATTTTTAAAGTTAATTCTTGTCAATGTCTTTGGAAATATGATGGAGGTATCCTTGGGGGCATAAATCATTATTTATTTATCATTCTATGGCATCCATCTTTTTTGTCTTGAAATAATTATTGGGATGTTTTTGGAGGTATGTAAAGATAACTTAGAAACTCTAGGATCATAAAAATTGAATCTATGAAATCTAGGTCTAGATTCAAAATCTTTTCCTCTTTGTCATTTAGGACCTCTCTTTTGTTATCATTATAATGTTTGGCTAGTGTTAACACCAACTTAGGTCTTTAAAGCATTAGAGGGAAAGCTAGTTCCTATAGAAGTTCAAATTCATAAATACTCTAGATCTAATCATTCTTAAACTCTACACTTATTCAGGTTTAGAAGTCCCCTAGGTCAAGATGACCTAGGTATATATCAATGATCTCAACAGTGTTGGATTGTAGGCTAAGAGTCACCCTAGGGAATTTTTATTTGAACTTCGTCTCCTTTTGATACATAAACTCTAGAGAGAATACTTGTTGAAAACCAACTACAAGAGCTGGTAGGATTTTTAGGTGTTTGTAGTAGGTAGACTCTCTAGTGGAGATTGGATGTGTTTTGAGTAGGTAAAATGTCTGGTATAACTTGGGAAAATTCTAATCAGGTCAAAATATTATGGAGATGGGATGTGTATATTGCAAGTGGGAATCCCATAGAACTAGGAAGTGTTTGGAGCAATAGTGGATCCCACAGAGATTATAGGTGTTTGGAAAAGGTTGAAATCTCATGAAAGTAGGAGGTGTTTGGAATAAGTCCAAATTTTATAAGGACTTGGAGGTATCTCTAAGGGAATATTATTTATTTTTTTGGGGAATATAAGATGGTATATTCACCTATATTTTGGCAAAACCCTAGATTCAACTATGAATATTTTGGGAGAAAACCTTAGGATTTTACAATGAAATTTAGAAAATAGTTACCCTAGAAACCCTAGATCTCAATTATGTAGATATTTTGGAAAAAATAACAAACTCTTATACTCTACCAAAATCATAACATGAAAATCCTAAGAAACTTTAAATGATGCTTTGTAAAAATGGAAACCCTAAACAATTTGAACACAACATTGCAAGAATGGAAAATAACTTGATAGCTTCAAATATAGGAAAAAATGGCTTTAAAATGCATGGGGGAGTCCAAAGAATATCGCATATGGGTGGAGTAGGTAGTGATATTACTTGTAGACATGGTTTGACACGTGGATTGGGACTTGAGGTCATTATTTGGCATGTGGATTGAGGTTGAAGGCATGGTCTTGGCTATCAAATCTCAAAAACTGATTAGCAAATTTTAAATAATGAATTGAAAATCCCTAAATTTACATTATTTATACAAAAAACCCTACAATAAATGCTCCAATGGTAGTAGTTAGCAATGGAAATCTAGGGTCCCCATGCATTTTTACAAATTTTCAAATTACATGATGACCTCCAGATTCCATACAAAGTAGAAGGTTAACTTTTGTGAAAATGAGAAGGCAGAACTCCACGTGCAATTTTCAAAATAAAAAATTTGTAAATTGATTTTGGAGCTCTAGATTTTGTATCTTAAGTTGTTGGTAGGATCTAAAACTCCACTTGTAATTGGAAATTTTGTAAAATTACAAATTGCAAATGGATTTTTAGATTCTATTAGTTAGTTCATTGTGGGATATGAAGTTTGGGTTGTAATGCAAAATTGAAAATTATATCTAGAGTTCTAGATTTTATCGGTTAATGTATTATGGGATCTGGAGCTTGAGAAGCAATATTCAACTTTGCAATTTTAAATTGCATCCATATTTTTAGATTCTACAATACAAAGGAAAAGTATGTTTTTGGTTGATTCAAAGGATTTTCTCAAAAAATTAGGGGGTCTCCCTTAGGATATTTGATGTTTTGATATTTTTGGGACAAAAATATCTACATTTTTTATGACCTATATGGGATGACCTTTTAATCAATTTCTATCCATTAGCCTTATACTTTGGGAATGGAGTCATTTTAAGCTTAACACACTATAACTTGGTGAAGAAAAAATTGGGATTAGCTTAAACAAGAACAAAATAGGGAAAAATAGAAAAAATGAAGGAAACAAAAACTCCTAATGAGTTGGCTTATATAGAAGCACTTATTAGGAAACATAACTAACCGTATTATACCCAAAATTTTATTTTTTGGAATGAATTCCTACATCAAAATCAAGCTTTGAGGTATATTCCATTGACTAGATAGGCAATTTTGATCCGTCAACCTTGGATAGCTAGAATAAATTAGATCATTTACATTGAGTTATAATGTATGGACCACTCAATATTACATCAAACTTGGTATGCTTGCCTAGTTTAGCCTTGTCTATATCCTATTTGATAACCATGTTACCTTCATTAAATCTCTTGTCAGATGAATTTTTATCAAAAGTCCTTTTTTTAGTCTAATTTACTTCCAAGACTTTCCTTGATTGATTCTTGACTTCTTTTAGTTCTATGATTTCAGATAATCTTATTATCATATCATCATTATCAATCAAATCCAATTGGTTATTGAGCTTTAGAGATGGTAACTCAATTGACAGTGGGACTCATGATTCTCTTCCATATACCAACATGAAGGGGAATTTACTGATGGCTCTCTTAGGAGTGATCATATCAACCCACAGTGTTGATTTCAACTTTGTATGTCATGACCTCTGGTTATCCTCCATTATTATTTTGATAATTATTATGAGGTTCTTATTGGTGGACTCGACCAAGCCATTACCCTAAGGGTAATAATTGGAATTAGTACTTAGGTATACATTATTATTTATGGCCCATTCCACCTTGAGTACCCAAAAATGCTTTAGCATTATCCAAGATAATGGTGTGAGGAAGAATAAATATTGATACTATGCCATCCATGAATTATCTATGGCATCTTTCAATGCAACTACTTTAATCTATCATGTGAAATAGTTTATTTCTATAAGGACCCATTTGTGTCCTACACTCGATGGTGGATTTATCATACCAATGAAATCCAATCCCCATTGAGTGAATGGTTGATCTGCTTGAATTGGTCTGAGAGGAAAAGTTGCTAATCTCTGTTTGTTGATGAATTAAACACACTTTTCATAGTTCCTTACCCATTGGTGCAAATATTTTAATAATTTAGAAAAATAATAGACCCCTATAATTATCTTGATGTTCATAGTTATTTTATAGATATGTCTTCATAACAGGCCATCATTAAATTCCTTGATCACTTTAGGGACTTGATTATACTTGATACATATTAACATGACTCCATTCATATCTTTTCTAAATAGTATTCCATCAATAATAACATAGGGAATGGATTAGATTCATAAATACCTTTTATTTAACTATTGAATGCCATATAGGTACTTTACAGTCTGTAGGAAAATTTCCATGTCATGAATCTAGTTGCTAAAAAGAGATGGATTGGTTATACTATGTCAAATACTACCTTAGCAATCTTGATATTGGAAACTAGTTTTTCACACAATCCTTTTTCTCTTACAAGATTTTTTATTTTGATGTCCAAATCATATTCCATGACATTTATGATCCATCCTAATCTTTTTTCATTTATCTCCTAGCTCACTAGGAACTGTTTGACATTTTTATAACTCGCCATCAAATGAATTCTATTGTTCGAGAGCCTATGCCTATTTTTTTTGAAAGATTTAATCACAACCTACTTCTTTAGGAAATTATAATTTTCTTCATAATCCTTCAAGGATTGACTGAATAAATATATTGGCTATTCCAATTTTTCTTGATCTCATTGAGTTAAAATAGCTAAGATGCTTCCTTCCCCTCTAAAAGCATAGAGAATGAAGTCTATCTTGTAGTTTGGGTTGACTAGGGTAGGAGCCTAGGAAATAGCTTGCTTAATGAATTTAAAGTTATATTTTCCCTCTTGTGTCTAGTTTAAAATGATACCCTTATTTAGTAATACAATAAGGGTTTTTTCCATAGAATAAAAATTTGGAACAAATATTCTTAAAAAGCTGATTTTTCCAAGAAATATTTATAATCCTTTCTTATGGCTTGGTAGTGCTAATATAGATATATCACTTAATCTTTCTGGGTCTATTACAAGACCCTCTTTTGATAATATGTGTCCTATTAGTTTCCCTTAATGAACTATGAAAATGCACTTATTAGGATTGAGGGAAACCCTAAATTATCTATACCTTTCAAAAACATTTCTAAGGTGATCCAGGTGTGCATCAACATGTTTTGAGTAGACAGTGATAGCATCTAGGTATATTAGGATCATCTCATTTATAAAACCTATGAAATCCATATCCATAGATCTCTAAAATGTTTCACCAACATTAGTTAGACCAAATGGAATCTTTTTATATGTATACATACCCCATTATATGGTTAAAGTAGTCTTGAATTGGTCTAATTCTTGCACCAAGATTTGGTTATATCCAGAATAACCATCTAGAAGAGAAAATATTTCAGATCCTGATATAGTTTGGAAACATTTTATTCCATGGGGGGAAGAGGATAATGATATTTTAGAGATTCTTTGTTTAGATCTGAAAAGTCTACACACATCCTAATTTCACCATCTTTCTTTCTTAAAGGAACCAAATTTGCAACCTAAGATGAGTGTTTGATAGGAAAAATAATATTATCCTCTATTAGTTTCAATAACTCACTCTTCATCAAGGGTTATATTTTTGGATTAATAGGTCTCTACTTCTATCTAATAGGCTTGGTATTTAGATCCAATTCTATTATATGTTGGGATAAGCTAGGATCAAATCCTCTTAGATCATGATAACTCCCAATAAAGTTATCAAAACTCTTGACAACTCAATAAAATATTACTTTTTTGAATCATAGCATACCTTCCCTATCTTTAATGTTTTTCCTTTTGAGATGATTATTGAATCATAGTCTTCTTCATTCATCATGATGATCTTATTCTTGCCTTTTAGTTGATCATCTAAATTGAAGATGTTTTCTAGTGTAACAAGACTCATAGGTAGTTTGTTTGTCTTGAACTAGATGATTTGATTTTAGAGTCTTGGCTGGTTCTTATTTGAGAATTTAGCTTCTTCTCTTAGAAAGTTGAAAATCTGCTAATCACTATCAAAGACTTGCTAATTAGTTTTATTAATAGGAATAGATGGAATTATTATCAACCTTATATGCTAGCTATTTTTATTCTTTATTCCTTTTGATCAGTTATATTGGGAGCCTATAGAGGCCATACAATCAACATCCTTATTTTGTACTCTTGGTACTACTTGATTATTCAAAGTGATGAAGTCTTTTAACATGTCCCACACCCTATGTTTGTAAGATATATGTAGAATATTATTATTTATGATTTTAAATATCACTTGGTGAACAATCAAATCATTATCACCAAATATTTGTTGGGATTTTATTCCTCTCTTTGACTAATTATAGGCCTAGAATCAAAGCTTCATATTCAACAACATTATTTTTGTATCTAAACTAAAGTCTGAAAGAATAGAAATAACTCTCCTTCTATGGAGATATCAAGACAATACCTATACATACACCATTTTTGCTTCTCAAACCATCAAAGAAAAATTGCCACATCCCTTGAAGATCATCATCTAGCTTTACTATGTTAAAGATAATTACATCATTTTCATGAATGCAATATGTACCCAACCCTATTTCCTGTACATAATCATTAAGATCAAATTGAAGGGTTGATCCCCATTAATCTAGATGAGCATTTGGAATCTCTTCGATAGGTGTTGTAGCTTTATGAGCCTCTTCTTCTTCCTAATTTTGAAGTGTATAGTTCATCTTCATGGGGATAGGATTGTATGGCTCAATATGGTATTTTATGATTGGATCAACTCATATTATTATTATTTATCCATATCTAATCCCAAGAAACATGTGAGACCAATAAGTGGATAGATATCCTCCCATATTTAAAGTGAAATCTCATGAAAGACAAAGGGCAAAGTAAGGGGGAAGTTATATAACTAAGATGTCCTAAGATATTGACAAGCTTAAACAAGTGTGAATAGTGAGATTTAGCCCTTTTTATTATTCTTACTATCTGAACAATAGTTCCATCCAATCTCACCACTCCTTTATTGATAAGTGTATATTTTATACCAAGGGCATCAATTATTTTCTTGGGCATAACTAAACTACTAACCCATGAATCTACCATGAAATTATGAATGAGGTGCTTACTTATTATAAGTGAAAGATAAAAAAGGGGAGGCTTACCATTTTTACTAATTCTAATGTTAGTTTATGGTTGACACAAATTAATTGTAGCATTAGCCCCCCTAACAGGATCCTTGTCTATTATCTATAAAGTTTTTAAATCCTCTTATAGCAAATCCCTTTACAGAGGAATAAATAGTGCTTTTTACATGGTAACATTCAAATTGGTGTTATTCATTTGGTCAAAAATATTGAAAGGAACATTAACAACCTTTTATAGTGATTTTATAGGAGTTATATCTTCTTTTACAAGATTTAGAGTTGGCACTTTTGCTTTAGGCTAGGTTGTAGGTATAAAGGGTGGCCTTTATACTGCATTATTCTTTGCAAGTTTTGGTACAACTTTGGAAGTTGTAGCTTGCTCCACCCTGGGGGGATGATCACTTTTTATTTGAACATGTGTTGGCTACCACTAGACCTCCACCATTGAAAAATTATTCCTATTGATTTAGACCACAAAATTCACCCTTTTTCCAGTTAAGAAGAGTTGCCTCACTTTGAGTAGGTTCTTGTGTATCTTCTTATTGGGAAGTAGATTCTTCTTTTTATCCTTATGTACTTGATATGCTTTTCACCATCAAGGCTTGAATAATAAAACCATTAGGGTAAGTATTTTTATTATATTATTGTGAATAAGGATAAAACCAATTAGTCTTGATCTAGGTCATTCTGAATAGTTATAATAAAATTAAACACACCTGGTGTAGGTACAGAATAGATGTTTGGATATTTTACTTACATACCTTGAACTTGGAGATGTGAATCACCCTGGTATGGATATGAACCACCTTGGTATGGTTTCTTATTGGGTTTTTATGTTTGGTTAGCTTTATGACAAGGTTTGTAGTTTTGGGATTGATGCATCTTCATTGCTACTAACTCATTGCCAAAACTCTTGAGTAGTGAGTTAACCTCATATAAATCATTTGTAGGTATAGAAGTTAAAGCTAGTGCTTTGTTTGTGGTGGGAATTAGAGAAATTATATGTGGTGAAACAAGAGGTATTTCTAAAAATAGAGGCATTGGTAGCCTTGGGGAAATTTTTCCTACTTTAATTAAATAATTTTCTACCCTTATTATAATTTCATAGGCATTAGGAAGTGTGGTGCCACCCATTGACTAAATCATAATAAATATATCACTATTCAAAGATATTAAGTTATATAAGAAAGTATTATTTGGAGTTGGCTTGACCAATATTAGAATTCTAATCTATTTCTTCTGAAAATGGAAATTAAAGCCAATCATGTGCTTATAAGGAGCCCATTGAATAGCAGTTAACTATTTAACTAGGGAAATGTGGTCACTCTTATGTTTAAATTGGTTATATAGTGTAGTGCGTAGATCATCCCAGACTTGAATAGAGTTAGAAGTAAGACATATGTACTATTGTAAGGCTTTACATTTGAAAGAGGAGACTAGGATTTTGATTGTAACATTATCTTATACCACATTATAGAATAAACATAGATTAACAATATCTTAGATGTGTTACATAGGAGTGGTGGAAGTTTCACCAATAAAATATGGAAGATTTTTAAAAGCTAAAGTAGGTATATCATCATATTGGGCCAACAAGAGTGGATTGCCTCCATTGAAGGCTTTAAATATTAGATTTCTAGATATTATGGGAGGTATGAAGATGATGAGAGTACTTAGAGGAGATGCAAATAAAATTATAGGATATACTCTAGGTATAAGGATAACTAATTTTGAACTCTTTTTATAAGGAAATCATAATTTAAAAAAATAATCTCTCTTAACTTTAGTAGATGATCTTGTTTGTTTGCTTGGCATATGTAAACATTAAAATTATGAATCTGTATGCTAGTGGAGTCACTAAGTGCTTGTGAAATTCATACAAATTTTATATAATGCTCACTGAGAATAGAACCAGTCTATTTGTAATTTTTAGGTCTCATCGAGCATACCAAAAACTATTATCACATAAATTTTACACTTGTTCCTTGATTACTAGCTCACTGTGTAAAAACTAACTATATAATGGGAAATCCTCTAAGATGTAGGACCTTAGAAAATTGAGTTTAACCTCTAGATAAGGCCATATTCCTTTCACTAAATCTAGTATAACTGATAAAATATCAGTTTTATACAAATTCTACTCCTTTAGTGTTCTTGCTCCTAAAATAGGTTTGACTTGGAGAAGAGTCTGATAAATGAGACTTTCAAAACTAAAAATGGTGATTATACCAAATAATTTCAGTGGATTTTAATGCTTGCTTGAATGAACAAAATAGAATATAAAAATAGATTGAAATTTATTTGAGCATAAACTCATACAAATGGGACATTAGAGGCAATATTTTGTTATTTTTCATAAAAGGGAAAATATTATTTTATTTTAATCAAAAAAAATTTCATAAGGGTAGAAATTACCACAAATGAATTATTTTGACTGAATTAAGAATTAAATTTCCATAAATATTTAAATAACTTACATACATGGGGATTTATCCAAAAAGAAAGGCAAAATCTTTAATTTATTTCATTCTCTAAGTTACAACTTGTAGAAAATACATTTAAAATGTAGAATAATATTACTAATAAAAAAAATAGATTGGGATATATGTTATTCCCATATTTATACAAAATATCTCATAGATGATATGTAGTTTTTAGAAACTTCAATGCCCAGTAAAAAAATCATGAAAATCTGGAACTTCATGAAAAAGAGGCATGATCTTCAACTTGTGGCATCCTTTAGCTTGGTAAAATAGTTTTTAAGAGAGCATGTAAGAGTTGGGTGTGATATTAAACTTGGTGTGGCATGGATAGACTTAGGAAATCTTCATGCAATGCCTTTCTTCCTCCTTCATGCAAGTGTAATGACTCTTCATGAAAAATGAGCACTAAAATAGAACTCAATGTTTAATCAAAAGATAAATTTAAACAGACTTAAGTTAATTTTTGCAAAAACCTAAGTTGAAAATTACAAGTGAAAATTTTACAACTTGAAATACATACCACTTTTTCAAAACTAGAAATGTAATTTTCAATATGTGCTTTTACACTTTATCAATTATAACTTGTCTAAATGAAAAGTGTAATTTTCAAGATTGGTTTTTACATTATTGTAAAAAAATTTAAAGTTTCATTTTTTAATTTCAAATATATTTTTATAGCTCTTTTTTAGAAAGAGACGTGTGTATTTTACACTTTATTTTACAATTTCCAACCTGTCAAAACATAAAGTGTAAAATACACGTCTCTTTCTCAAAAAGAGCCATAAAAAGATATTTGAAATTAAAAATGAAACTTTAATTTTTTTACAATAATGAGAGTATAATATATGAGAATATTTCAATAGAAAGGAATCAATCAATTTTAAATATTTATTCTAGATCTTTGTCTTTCTCAGCTTGTAGCTTCTGGACATATGCATCAAAAAACATGAAAATATCCTAGATTCTCTCTTCTTATATGCCAAAAGAATAGAGGTTAGTATTCTCATAATTTGTTGATGTGTCTAAAAGTTCTCTCCTCAGATCATTGATTTCTTTCATGTCTCTACCCATCTTATCCAATGTAGTATGATATCTGATATAATGGTGGATAGAGCCCAAGGTAAAGATTGTAGTTTTAGTAGATTATCTTTCTACTACTTTGAATTTACTTTGAACCTATTCCACTAGAAGGAGGTTATCTTCATAATGTTTTAGCTTGCATGACAAATTATTTAATAAATATTCTATATCATACAACATTTCAATGGCGTTGTTGTAGCCAACCTTGGCCTTATGTGTAGCTTTTGTGAACAATTTTATCCTGAATTGTGTAGCTCTATCCAATTTTTCATGTTCTCCATTATTTTTTAGTATCCCTTTGGCAAGGAGAATGTCTATATCAATAGAGTTTACAACTATCAATTTGGGATAATAGAGATTCCAAGTTGCTATTTTCCCCTCATATTTATTGACCAGTTCTCTCAAGGGAATCCTTCTTTCCCTCAAAACTATATAATGTTCCATGATCATATCAATGATATTATTACCCTTAGAAATGATTTACTCTAACCATTCTTTAGTATCCCTTCCCACTCTTTTAATTTAAATCACCACATCAATCTTTACATGATATAAAATATAGTTGAATAGCTATGTTGACTCATGTTGTATCGATGAGCCACTGGGATCTATGAAGTTTTTTAATATAGCCATGATTTATTCAACCTTGTTTTTCAATTCATCCTTAGTGACCTTGTCACTATCTATTCTCTTAAAGAGGGATTTTATTCTAGATTTAACATCATATTTTAACCCCTCCCTTTTTGGATGTCCAAGGTGAACCTTTGATATATGATAGTCCCCTACCACTAGATCTTGTTTTGGTTTGTCTAGTGGGGGGAATGCAATCTCCATATATCTCTCCCTTGATGAGTCACATAGTATTATGGAGAAGGGATAAGGAGTATTTTTGGATTTATTCTTCATGTTTGAAAGATTAAAATCTAATTTACTTGGGGAAATAATATGTTTTCATTTCTTTCCCATTATTTGTGCTAGCCAAATGGGGGTAGCATTTTGATGTGTAAACATTATCACCTAAGAATCTGAAGCTAAAGCAACTACATTGGTAGGCACTATGACAAGTTTTGAATCATGTGTTGATGTTACTACTGATCTTTTGGTAGATACTTATAAAATTTCATCTCCATCACTAGGTTGAAAATCCACATTTGCATCAAGAACCTATTTCTCTCCTATCTCCATTAAAGATGATTGGGAAACTAAAAAAGTGGAAGAGGTGGGGATAGATGTGTCTATTGGGTGTGTAAGAGATGGAATTGATATCAATGGGGGAGTATAAATGAGGACTTTAAACTTGGTAAATGGTAGAAGTATGGAAGCCAAAACATTAACTGAATCAATTAAAGGGTTGGGACACTTAGGGGTGGTAAGGTAGGGAAGATGAAAGGAGACAAAGATGAAGTAGTACTTATCCCAATAGTTAGGATGACCAGCTGAACTAAAGTCAAGATGACTGAGTCTATGGCTATATACTAATAAGTTGTGTTGGAAATCAATGGGGATGGAATGGAAGGAATTGTAAATGGTATAGGAGGGATTAAAATTGGGGGAATAAAAATTAGACTGGAAACTTGAGTATCCATAGAGGAGGGACCTAAAGTGTCCACTTGAATCGATTGCACTAGTTACAATGGCATTATTATTGTAGGTAAAGTGGTAAGAATGAGGGGTGGAGTGAAAACTTGAGATGAAAGAGGATTGGATATAGGAGGTGGAGGTGTTGGAGTAGTGGGAACAATATAAATAGGTGGAGGGTGAACTACAATTATAGGGGTTGTCATTATGACTGATATAGGGGTTGAAGCTATAGAGGCTCTAATTATAGTTGTGTCCTAAGATGAGATAATTATTGGTTGCTTTATTTATTCCATATCCTTATTATATTTCCAGTTTTTGTCCTTATCTTTATTATTTTTCTTGTGAGAGATCATTGGACCTTCTGATTGTTCACCTACTGTGCCCATGGGACCCACTGCTAATGGAGGACCCTCTTCCCTAAGATTTAGAAATTTATATATAATACTCATTATATCCTTCATCACTTGGACCCCTTTAATTCTTATCCAATTGATAATTTTAATGATGACATGTGTTTTTCTATCCAGTAAAGAGAAAGACTCAGGGACTGACCATGTTACTGGTGGAAGGAGTTAAATGATAATCTATTTGTAGTAGTTTGGGTCCAATGGGGACTCATAATCCACCAATTCCTTGGGGAATGGTGCCAAATCAAATGATTTTACATGTTCCAAGGTCATCATAGAATGGTCATTCAATCTAACCTTCTCCTCATCCTCTATATCCTCCCAATAATCATTAAAATATGGAATGCAGGAATAAGTGAAAATTCCCAATGTGCTAGTGATGTTTTCATAAACATCATAGTATGTCCTAGAATACAAATCCCTTAGTGTAATTTATGTCAATTATGCATCATCAAACATATATTTTAGTAGGGAGGGACACGTATATTTATGAATACAAATTGGGAAATGAATTCTTGACTTGTGCTTACTAGAAATGCGTGTATGATTTTCAATCAGTTGTCTTACTAGTTCCATTAATGCCCACTTATCACTAACATATCTAAGGAGTGTGTAAGGGAAGCCACTAAATCCACTTACCCTAATATATGAATAGGTGGGGAAATAAATGAAGTAAGATCCCCATCAAGTGATTTTTATAGTTGTTGCATATGAGAATCTTATTCTCCCAAGCTCTTTATCAAACATCATGATGATGATGATGATGATGATGATGATGATGAAGATGATGCAATAGATGAATGCCTCATATACTCTCCTAAAATGTTGTATGTTAGCCTCAAATTTGAGGTTAGGATAATAGTTATACACTCTACTTATTTTACTAGGCACTATGTTGAGGCTTGAGAAAGCTCTCCCTTTGGCCAATATGTATACAAGATAGGAAGTCATGAAAAACTTTCTAGTGGTTTACACCTCCATTAATTGATTATGGAGGGAATCACTAATCAACTAGGCCTAATAGATGTATTGTGTATTCTGATCGATGACCCAAATGTACTGGTACATCCACTCCTAGAAGCTCTTAGCATCAAGACTACTATTAATCTTGTGCAACAATATTATTATATCTCCCACCTCATCTTTGAAGTCAATTTTTGCCAATGTTTTTGGCAATTTGGTGGAGGTAGCCTTGGGGGCCTTAAGCTATTATTTATTTATCATTATGTGGCATCACTCTTTGATGTCTTTGAATAATTATTGTAATGTTTCTAGAGTTATATTAAGATAACTCTCAAACTCAGGGATCATAAAAACTAAATCTATAAAATCTAGGTCTAGATTTAAAATCTTTTCCCCTTTATCATTCAAGACCTCTCTTTTATCAACAACATAATGTTAGGATAGTGTCAGTACCAACTCAAGGATTTGGACCATCATAGAGAAAGATGTTTCCTATGAAAATCTAGAGTCATAAATTCTTTAGATCCAATCACTCTTTAACTCTTCATTTATTCAGGTCTATAAGTCCCCTAGGTTAATATGCCCTAGGTCTGTATCAATGATCTCAATAGTGTTGGATTCTAGGCTAAGAGTCACCCTAGGGCCTTTTGATTTGAACTTCATCTCCTTTTGAGACATGAACTCTAGAGAGAATACTTGTTGAAAACCAACTACAAGAATTGGTAGGATTTGTAGGTGTTTACAATAGGTAGAATCTTTGGTGGAGATTAGAGGTGCTTTGAGTATGTAAAAAGTTTGGTGAAACATGAGACTATTCTGAGTAGGTCAAAATCCCATAGAGATCAAAGGTGTAGATTTCAAGTGGGTTTCTTGTAGAACTAGGAAGTGTTTAGAGTAATAGTGGATCTTGTGTAAATTCTAAGTGTTTGGAATAGGTTAAAATCCCATGGAAATAAGTGGTAATTGGAATAAGTCTAAAATCCACAAGGACTTAGAGGTATCTCTGAGGGAATAATCTCTATTTTTTTCAGGAATATAAGATGGTATATTTTCCTAGCTTTTGGAAAAACCCTAGATTTGACTATGAATCTTCTAGGAGAAAACCTTAAGATTTTATAATGAAATTTGGAAAATAGTTACCCTAGAAACCCTAGATCTTAACTATGTAGATACTTTAGAAAAAATAACAAACTCTTAGACTCTACCATAATCTCAACATGAAACCCCTAAGAAACTCTAAATGATGCTTTGCAAAAATGTAAACCCTAAACAATTTGAAGACAACTTTGTGGGAATTGAAAGTAACTTAACATCTTAAAATTGTAGAAAACGCGGCTTAAAAATACAAGGGGGATTCCAAAGAATACTATGTAGGGGTGGAGTAGGTAATGATATTGCTTGCATATGTGGTTTGATGCTTGGCTTGAGGCTTGAGGTCATTGCTTGGCATGTGGATTGAGGTCAAATTCATGGATAGACTATCAGATCTTGAAAATCGATTAGAAAATTTTAAATAATGAATTAAAAATCCTAAATTTGAATTATTTATTAAAAAAACCCTATAATAAATGCTCTAATATAAGTAGTTGGTAGTGAAAATTTGAGGTCCTCATGTAATTTTACAATTTTTCAAATTACTTGTTGACCTCTAAATTATATGGGAAGTAGAAGGTTGACTTCTATGAAAATGGGAAGGTAGAACTCCACATGCACTTTGAAAAATTACAAATTTTCAAATTGTGTTTGGAGTTTTGGATTTTGTGGCTTAGGTTGTTGGTGGGATCCAGAACTTTGCTTGTAATTTATAATTTTGAAAAATTTTAAATTATAAATGGGTTTCTATATTTTAATGATTATTTCATTATGGGATATAGAGCTTGATCTATAATTTGTAATTTTACAAATTGTAAATTGTATCTAGAGTTTTGGATTCCACCAATTAATGTATTGTGGGATCCAAAGCTTAAGAAGCAATTTGCAATTTTACAATTTAAAATTGCATCTAGTTTTGGATTTTGTAATACAAAGGAAAAGCATGTTTTTGGTCAATTCAAGGGATTTTATCAAAAAATTAGGGGGTCTCCCTTAGGGTATTTGATGTTTTGATATTTTTGGGACAAAAAATGTCAATAATAACAACCCCTTATTGATCATAATGACCATTTTATTCATTTTATTATCCATCCTAATAATTTTATATAAGTATGTCTATGATTTAGGATACAAGACATTCTATTATGCAATAGACACCATCACCTCTCCCAAAGCAATAAATAACTTAAATAGTGCCCATTCAACTTTGTCTACCAAATTAAATGGAAATATGCTCCTTACTTAAGGCTTAGGGCCATCACTTATTCTTTTAGATCTTCCATGATTTTCTATCATGTCATGAAAATCCCTTACCAATAATATTGGGTCTTCAATTATGTGCTACTTTAATATTTTTTATTTCTTCTTGGTTAAGGAGAAAAAATCCTCCTCTATTTACCACACTACAAGGTGCCCTTCTTGTGTGAACCTCTAGGTCATAATTCTTTTCATTATAACTGTATCCTTATAAAATTTGAATTAGATATGAGGGTCACATTGTTACACCATCTCAAGTATTTATATCTTCTCTACCTACAAGAAATCTATCTAGTCACCTCCCTGTGCTAGTCTAAGAGCTCCTAAAGTGGAAAAAACTAAGGGTGTTTCCATGGAAGTTGATGGTGGAGGCATGGATGTAGGTCAAATGTATGTGAGAGGGGGTTAAATATAATTACAATATGGAGGTGGGGGAGTGGGAGAAAAAGTAGGAATGGTAAATAGAGATACCCATAAGGTCATATGGGCTCTAAGATACTCTTGCAGTGATTGGATTGAAGGTTTAGTGACCATTGGGAGATTAGTAATCATCCTCAAAAAGGATTTTGGCCTATTGAATGTAATCCTAAGGGGACCATAGAAATATGAGTGTGGGGCTCATGGGATAGCTGATATTGATGAACCAAGTTTTTGATAGGGTTAAGAGATAACTTGAGGACTCTAAGATGCAAAGGGTGGAACAAAAGGCCCAACCAAGAAAATGAAATTTTGGAGATACTAGATCTAGATAGATTAATAAAAGTTAGTTTTACTCATGGATTGGGTCTAGGATGAGTGCTAGTTTTTATGGTAGTAGAATCTGAACATGGGGAACCTTGAGAAGTTTAGGCCACTGAGCCATGTATTATGGAGACACTCATCACATTAAAAGTCAAATGATTACCCATGGGGATCATAATTAAGCTTAATGATGGAAATGTGTCTGATGAAATGAAATGACATGAGCTAAATCACTAAAAATTGGGGAAATGGCTACTAAAAAATGGTGGGAGTAGTAGAAGGGGAAATACAACATGAGCCATAGAAGTTACATGGGACATATGAATGTTGAGAAGTATTTTCATTAATGTCAAGGTGAATTTGATTAAGATGCATGGTGAGTGGTATTTGAGGTATGAGCTTGTGTGATTGATGTGACAAGGAATACATGTGATATGAGATAATTTCAAGGCAACCTAATGTCTCTTCTATTGGTTGATGTCAAGGTTGAGGTCAAATTGAAGTTGTCAGTATTATCACAAAGAGGTATGATGGTAAAGTGAGAATTGAAGCATGTTGATTAAAAATAACTTATTGAAATGGTGTGAGAGTTTTTTTGAAGAGTTTTCTTATTTGATATCATTGAGGTAAGCATGTTTGACTAATAGTTCTTGAGTATAAGGTGTCTTGTGAAGCCTGGTCTAGATCTTATGAGAAGATGTGCATAAGTGAATTTTGTTAAAGTAAGAAGAAGATTATGATAGGTTATTTTTAATTATGTGATTAGGAAAGTAAATTATCAGAACGTTTAGAAGTGTTTCAAGGTCATTTTTCAAGTTTCGAGTGCTTGAGAAACATAAACATGGCACTAGTCATGACATGAGAAGACCTTGTAAGAAGGTATAAGCATGGTGGATTGGTGAGATGAATGTACAAAGGAATGAGAGGTTGTATGAGGTTTCTTGATCATGTTATTAAGGTGTATAATCATCCATGAGAGTCACAGGGTGAGCCTACAAGGGTAGGACCTTCTAATCAAGTTTGTATCTAGATTAATTCTAGATCCTACGTAGCCTAATGAGGTATAATGATTTTTTTAAGACATATGAAGGATTTATGATAGTGTTTAATCATTTATGAGGTTTATTTATTATGTGAGAGTGGTGGAGAGTGCATGGAAATAAGCATGAAGGTCATTTTTAAGGCTTAATGTGGTTTGGAAGTTAAGGTCTAAGCAAGCAAAAAAAGAGAGTGTGGACTAATGAGGGGTCATGATCATATTTTAGAGTTTTTGAGATTATGTAAGAATTTTAATAGGTGATTTATGTTGTTTCAAGTGTGTTCATGAATTTTTAGGTCATGGTTCGGAATAAAAGGCTTGAAAAGTGGTTTTGAGGTCTCTCGAGTACACATAATGAAGGCATACAAACTTGAGAAGGACTTTTAGGTTTTCATTGGCATGTGTAGCCTCTACATGGTAACTTGAGATGTTAAGGAGAGATGTTTAATGGTAATATATAAGAACTATATGCAATGGTTTTAGGTTTAAGGGGCAATACTTTATTAACAATTGTTAACACTAAAACCTATGTTAAACCTCTCAAACCCTAACAAGGATCCAATGCGAAAGATATTATTTAAAATAGACTATAATGCTCTCAAATGAATATAAAAAATATTGTATCATGTATTAAACTCTCCAAGTACCTCCAGTTGGTGGTGGTTAGTTAGATGAGAGAGAAAATACACAAATACAAGCTTGTTTGTGAAGAATTTGATATAACAGTCAAATGTTACATTAGTCTAGAAAATAAAATGAATGGAGGATGAATATTGAGACTCATGTTTCATGTCCATGAAGGTTTCTAGAAAATTCAAATCCCTCAAGTGTTATAAACTGGTCATCAAAGTTAGCTAGTCGTTAATGGGCCTAATGGTGCCAACAGTGAAAAACCCAGACAATAGTGAGAAGATGAATAGGGATGTGTTATCATGATATAGAGATGAAAAAAATTATATAGAGATGTTTTTTAGGACTTTTAATACATGGTAATTTTTTGTATAAGTTTTGGAGATCAATGAATATAGTGAAAAATTTGCTCACTATAGACACTTGAAAATTGCACACAATAGCTTTCAATGTCAAACTACCTCTTTAACCCTCATTTAACCTTGAATTTAGTGAGCCATTTAATCAACTAGACTCATGTACTAACTTGACCCCTATCTTAACACATTTAACACATCCATTTATTTCAACTTGTTTTAACTTATTTTCCTCTAACCCCCCTCGACTGCCAATGGTTGGCCTAACCATTGCCGATTGGCCTAACCAACGAGAATTAGGTCCCCAAATATGTTTTAAAGTATTAAAGGAATGACAACCTTGTATGATATCATCATCTCCTTAAATGTAAAATTTATTTTAATACTTTCTTTTAAAACCTCTTGAATAGGCAAATTTATCCCCTATCAAATTAATAACTTCCTCCATCCCAATTAGGAACTTCATCCTACAAAAGGAGAAGAGGAGGAAGTGAAATGAATCCACAAATGAATTCATGTCCAAGATATTGTATTTTATTGTGTAGGTATCCAACATACCTTTAACAAGAAATCAATAGCATTGGAGACCTGAATGTCTATCTATATCATTTTTGAAGGTTGAAGTACCATCACTCTACCCAAATTGCCTCAGCCCTCCACCATGAAGTTACAAGTATCTTGTGCTTGTTTTCTTTAATTAATCTTATTTCTAACCTCCTTGCCCCAACCAAACTTCTTAACATCTTATTCTTCTTTCCATATGCCTAAATCAAAACCCCCACCTGCTTACTTATCATTCTAAAACTCTACTTCAATATCCTCCCATAACACATAGGCAACCGTCGATAGTTAGCTGAACAACTGATGGTTACTTCAACCTTTAATAATTACGCAAACATCATCAGTTACACCAACCGTAGCTATTAAACTTGACCACCAATGATCACTATGTCACAAAAATCCAACAAACTATTTTAAACCTCTTACCCTCAACCAAACCCATTTTTTTCTATTTTTCCCTGATAACAATAACCTTTCTGATTTTTTAAACTAGACCCTAACCATTTTAACATAAGTATTGATTCAATTTTTCTATTTTTAAGTATTTTATTTAAACAAGCAATTAATTTCTCTTTTTTGCATGTATTTACTTTCATATCATTGAATGTAAGCATCTTTTCTTTTCATTTTTATCAGCTTAATTGTTATAATAGTAGATTGACAGCATTTTAGTAAGCACTATGCTTCTTGGATCTAGCTCACACTAGGCAGTCCACTCAACTATCCATCTAACAAACCCATTTTATAGTGTTTTTATTATCTATAGGTTATTCCTTCCTAGCTAAAGAGGAGTTCCCACTATCATCTAAATTCATGCATGCAATTTACCAAGTATTTTTCTATACACCCTATTACTAGTTTCAGTACTTTACTTCCAAACTAATAAATGAGTGAAAATTACCTGAAACATTTTGGCATGCCTAGTGCAACCTAGTTCCCTTTTTCTTCCTTATTGTTTGCTCATTGAGTGAAATCTAAAAATTTATTTTTGGGCTTAAAAAAAACCTTTTTCATACATTTATTGCCTACTTGTCTTAGTTCATCTAGTAACTTAGAAGGAAAAGTAATTGATCACAATTTTCATAATTATTATCACACATTAAGACAAACCATAAAATAATCAAAATATCAAAACATACCTGAGACAAGGCTCGACTAGGATTTCATCACCTAATAAAAACCTTGCCCCCTTCTAGCTATCTTACTTGGATTTCACCACCAAAGGGAGAACTATCTCATCTCTTTGGTTGAGTAAAAACTCTGAACTCATTATATTTTAGCTAAGCACCCAACATTCTTACCACTGTAAGACCATGAACTGAGGGGGTAGGCCCCAATACCAAGCCACATACTGAAGTTCAACACAAATTTTCCTCGTGAGCACCTAAACAACCTAAAACCAACGTTAGATTGCCTCTTTAGTACCTAATCTACAATCCAAATTCCCTCTTCACACTTTCTAAGGCATAAGCCAAAAATGATCTAAAAATAATTATAGGATTTAATGCACTTTTAGTGTATACATTATTTTCCTTGAATTCTTTTCTTTTGATTAATCTTTATTTGATGTGTTGGTTTTTCTATATTATTTCCTATTTTCTCACATAGTCTTTACTAGACAATAGTTGAGAAATCAAATTGATCAACCGCCACCTTCTTCCTCTTCCTCCATGGAATATAATTATAATGATGAGGGTTCACCTCATTTTTATCCCCCTCCTACCAAAATCCTATTTATTTATGAAGGTGATGTGGACTTTACTACCTTCCTTGACAATAACCCAGTTGCTCTTCAACACTACCTTAACAACTTACCCAACTGTACCCCTATTGCTTCGGTTCCTCCTATAGATCTTCCTTATGGTATGCCTCCCCACCTTATGATGGGTACTAACTCAACCCAAACCTTATTGAACCAAGACTCCTCTTCCTCCAATGTCCCATCTGCTACCACTAGCCAAACCTAATCGAATATTCTAACCTCTAAACAAACACCTCCTACCACACCCACACTTCACATATAGCTTTAACTTTACCTCTATTTACCTATACTTCACCTACCATGGGGTTGTCTTCTTCCCCTATTTCTACCCCTCCCCTAGTCTTAACCAACCCATCAACTTCTACCCCATTTTAGAACTTGGTGTTATTTATACCTTAAAAACTTCCACCCATTATTACTAGAGTCACCACTCAACCTCTACTTACCCAACCTCAACCCACCACCTCATCCATACCTTTAACTCAACCCACCTCTATTCCTCAACAAGTGACCATGACAAACTATCAATGTGTCTCTAATCCATAAGGGTACATAGCACCTTCCACCCAACCATTTGTGTCAATTAACCCCTATGTGACACCATCTCAACCTTTTATTACCACTTACCAATATGTGGCTTATTCAACACCTTATATCACTTATCCAGACATAATTACCACCCAACCTCAATATAATGTGCCCCTTAATTATGTAGCTTCCTAACTCCAACCAAACTTGATCAAGATGTTTAATGGACAAAATGAACAATTTGGAGTCATCCATCTTTAGGTATCATAACATTTTATCCTATGATCAAATTTGTAATGAACCCATTCATCCATTTATTCCTATCCATGTTTATCCTCCTAAATGGAAGTTTCCCAACTTCTCCAAATTTCAATGTAAGGAGGACCCCCAATAGCATTTGAGAGAATTTCATCATTCTTGCTATATAATCACATATGATGATGCTCTCCTTCTTCAAAACTTCCCCATGTCCTTATTCAAACCCATACTTGATTGGTATTGTGCTCTTCCCATGCACTCCATCTTTTCTTTTTCTCAACTAGCCAAAATCTTTTTACAACAAATTTTGGTAAACATATCTAAAAAGGTTTCTATTACTGACCTTTATTCCATTCATCAATTTGATGATGAGTCAATTTTTTATTTTTTAATTATATGGAAAGGTCTCATCAACCAACTTTGTTTTTCCTTATGCCAACCCAAACTGATTGAAGTCTTCTCTCAAGGTTATTCCAAACATATTTCCCTCTCTTCAAGTTCAAACCTTCTAAACTTTTGATGAGGCATTCCCCAAGGCATGAAAACTTGAATATTGGGCCATTGATGAAGGGAAATTGAAATTATAAAACAAAAATTCCTTTTTTAAATCCAATGACCCTTCCTCTACCAAAACTAATAACCAATCCAATACCAAGGCAAAAACATCTGTAAACTTAGTTATTTTTAAAACCACTCCACCTCTAACTATTAACTAGCCACCTCAAACCAATTCTTCAAACCCTCATCAAACACAAAATCAAAACCAAAATTGAGCTCCTCCAAGACAATATACTCCCATTAGAGAATCATATGCATTATTTTTTGATAAATTTCTTAAATCCAACCTCATCCAAATTCCACCTATTAAACCACCCTAGCAATTTGATTCTTTTAGCCCCATACCTGGGTGGTATAATAAAAATGACCATTGTGCCTTCCACTATGTTGTAGGACATGACATTAATAGATGTAATACCTTCAAAAGTATTGTCCAAAATTTGATTTATAGTGGAGAACTTGCATTTTATAATCCCAATGAACCTCTTAATTAGTCCCTTGACATTTTATTCAAGCCTTTTCCCAATCACGCTCCTTCCACCCAAAACCATGATAATAAACCTAAATCATATCACTCTCATGAGGAACATACAATTAATGTCATTAATAATGATCCCATTGTTGAATATACCATTACCTCAATATCCCAAGTGGAAATATTGAACTCACCACCTATTCTTTGGGATACCCAAATGCAAGAATCAACCACCCCTCTCTCTTCATTTGATGACACCTTGTCTTTAACTACCTCTCCTTTGGTGGAAGCACTAATGGAGAAAACCATTTCTTTAATTACCTTTTTTTCTTCCACTCCACCCATTCAAGTGGTAGAACTACCCTCTATTCCTTTTTATACCCAAACAAAGGAAGCAACCATCTCTATCCCTCCCATTTAGGATACCACACCAACCTCTTTTATCATAGGACCATCCATTCTCCTTTCTAAAACTATCCCAAAAATTAAATTACATAATCTACCCAACCACAAATTTTGGAATATTCCCTTAAAGATAATGATGAAGGAGCCATTTCCTCTTCTCCATCTATGGGATTACTATTTGAAACCAATAATCAAGGAATTAAACCCATCTATAAGCCATTTTCTAAACTAGTCCAAAGTCTAGAATTCACTTCCCAACCTAATTTTGATAGATCCACCTTTTGACATTGTTTTAGACTACCTTACCAAGGAAAATTCAAATCCTCAAATTCACTTAAATCCACCCTCAATCCCATCATGACCCCTTCACCAAATACTTCTTTCAAGACCATAAGTGAACCATCCTAACCACCCCCATCTAAAATTACCAAATCACTTTACGCCTCTTTCACCAAACTAACCAAGAACCTAGGGATTCTACACACACCTAGTCACATTCATCCACCTCTAAGGTTGGATTTAACTCCATCTACTACACCAAAAGCAAATCCCACTAAACTACCTAAGAACGTAGAGTTACCCAAACCTCTACCTCGAACTAGACCCATACCACTTCCTTCCCACTTACCTTCCATCTTAAGAACCCATCTTTCTACCATACCAATTAACTATTATTCCGTAAATAAATTATCTCCTTTTACTTCACGTACACCCATCAAACCATATAGTTATCCATAATTTTAAACCAATCTATCCACCTCTACTTTTCCACCTATAGTTATACCTTCATCATCCAAGTCTTCCACATCTAATTCTTCAACCTCTAAACCAACCATAACCAAGCAAAGACAACCGAAACTACTAACCAAAATTATTCCTCCAACTCTAAATTCCACTCTAAAACCTATGATTATGAAGGTTACCACTCCTAAAATTAATAACCCATTACTTCCAACACCTTTTCTTGAATCCTATTCAACCATTTTTCAAAGTTTGTTACAAACCTCTTCAATTAGATTACCTCCAATCAAAAATTTTGACCCTTCACACCCTAAACCCTCTTGGTTCAATAATAAATTGATTTTTGTATACCATAGGGCACCAATAAATGACATGGAGAACTAAAAATCTCTCCAAGAACTTGTTCATTTCCTATATGATGAGGATGATCTATTATCAAATTAACTCTTCTTACCCCCATTACCAATCTTGTCATCAACCCAACCCACCCAACCTTTACCAACTCTCCCTTTCCTACCTAAGGATGAGAAGGAAGAACTAGAGCAAGCATCAAATATATAAAACCCCCTTATCCATACTATTCATGTGGTTACATGATCCCAAGCCCAACAAAAAGATAAGGGAAAATCTAAAGCCTCCATTCCATGGACTTACCCATCAACCCCTCAAATCACCAACCAATCCCTAGAATCTCTACCCTTGCCTTCAAAACCACCAAAATCCAAAGTATCCATTTTTGGAGCTTCTCCTTCCAACCCTTTTGCATTCATACAATAGTTAGTGTTAAAATAAATTCACTAAAAACTGATGAAAATGAGCATCTATAAACTAATCAACACTTTGCCCCACCATCACCAAATGCTGATCAAGGCTCTATAGTATATTAAGGTTAAACTAAATGATCCTCAACCTCTTACACCCTTGGTTAGATCTCTTCAATTTCTGGCCCTTATTACCTTTCAAGATTTTGAAATACCACATTCTAATCTTGAGGACTCTGATCCTCCCCTTTTTATTATAGCATACATCAATCAAACCCACATTAAAAGGGTTGTGATTGATGGAGGAGCTAGTACCAACATTATCTCCTCCAATGAATACAACCAACTTCAACTACCCAAAAATATCATCTCTAAAAGTATAATATTCCTTTGCTCCTTCAATGATACCATGGCCACTACCTTAGGGACTATTGTCCTCCATATACACTTGGGGCCTCATGTCATTCTTGAGCTATTTTATGTAATAGAGAGAGAGATACAATATAGTGTGTTACTCAGATCCCTTCCACCTTACACCACTATGTCAAATTTGAGCATGAAGGACAAGTTGTCACTATAAAAGCTAATCCTAGTCCCTTTTCCTCTTGTAATATGTCATACCAACCTAATGATTCTCTCATTCCTCCTTCATCTACCTCACAACCAAATTTTAATGAAACCACCCCACCAACCAAAGCCATCAACACTTTCACTTATAGCAATGATGAAGCATCAACTAGCTCAACCATTTCATCATCCCAAATTCTAATAAAGTAACCTTTTCAATCTACATTTCAACATCTCTCTTCAAGGGAATATTGAATTTTAGCCTTAGATGGTTTCCCTGCCCTACAAGAGTATGACAATCTCAAATATGACCCTTCCTAGAATCTCAACATCAAAACCATTATCCCTTTTAGGCTCCCTAATAATCAAACAAATTTCATCTATGGGGGACTTAATCAACCAATTCTCACTCCTTCCACTATCCTGTTCATCTGACCATTCATAGCTCATTTTTCCTGCTTGGAAAAACTAGCCTTTGCCAAAGCCTACCTCTAATAGTATTCTTAGAAGGAGTTTGGTCTTAGATTTTATGAATAGGTATCTCATGAGTTACCCATAATAAAAACTTAGAAACCTCATGGATTTTGGCCTTGGGTTTGTACCACTAGAAGAACCCACCTCACCAAAACCCCATGCCTCCATTGATGAATAACCTCCAACCCCATCTCCCTCCAAATTTGAGGACTCTAACATCATCCCATCTCACTTTTTTTTAATCAATACCTTTAGTTTAGGTCCCCCTAGCTTACCAAAAGGATGAACAAATTAAAATCTTTCCTCTTATCCATTCTGAAATGATAAATGAGACTCTCCCACCATAAACACCATCCAATGTTAGGATGATGATTCCATTCTAACCTAACTCTTTAAGGGGGATTCTTCCATTCAAAACTACCTCCCTCATAAAAACCAAACCATGTTGAATGAATCCCCCATTGATGTCAACTTGGGTACTCAAGATAACCCCTGTATCATCAAAATTGGCCAATATTTAAATTCCTCGAAGCTACAAGACTACCCTTCTTTCCTTTGAGATCATAGCATAGATTTTACATGGTCCTATCAAGATATATCAAGGATTTACCCTTATATCACCCTCCACAACATTGTCACTCATTCTAAAGCAAAGCTAGTTTGGTAAAAGCTTCATAGAATATATCCTTGCATAGCCCTCATGGTCAAAGAAGAGCTTTAACCTCTCTTATCTATCAACTTCATCTGACCCATTGACTACCCACAATGGGTTTCTAACATCATTATTATTACCAATCCTATAGGTAGACTTTACCTTTGTATCAATTTTTTTGACCTCAACCTTTCTTTCTCAAAAGATGACTTTCTTCTACCCAACATTGACTAATTTTTTGATCTTACAGCCAGTCATGAAATTTTATCTCTCATGGACAATTTCTTATGATATAACTAGATCTCAATTACCCCCAAATATCAACATAAAACTTCCTTTATCACCCCATGGGGAACCTTCTATTATAGATTCATCCCCTTTGGATTCAAGAACATTGCATCAACCTATCAATGGGCCATGACCTATATCTTTCATGATCTGATCCATAAAATCATAAAGGACTATATGGATGATCTCCTTGGGAAATCCAAACACTACAAGGATCACCTACATGTTTTCACCATCATCTTTGATCACCTAATTCATTATTATGTTAAGATCAACACCCAAAAGTGTATTTTTAGGGTCTTATCAGGTAAACTTTTTGGTTTTATCATCTCTCTACATGGAATCAAAATAGACCCTAATAAAGTTAGATAAATATTGGAGATGCCTCCTACTAACCTTATGTAACTCCATAGACTATAGGGAAAACTTCAATCCATCTATCATTTTATCTCCTAGTTATTTGATAAATTCCAACCCTTCCACTTCCTCCTAAAAAAGGACATCTCCTTTAAGTGGACCAAAGAATGTCAATAATCCTTTGATTTAATTAAGGATTATCTTCTCTCTCCACCTATCCTCACCCATCCTAAGGAAGACAAGCCCTTTTACCTATATATATCCACCACTGATCATTCCCTAGGGGAAATACTTGTTCATCATGATGAATAAAATAAAGAGCAAGCCATCTATTACATTAGTTGCACCCTTATTAAGTATGAAACTTGGTATAAACATCCCAAAAATCTCTACCTTTCCTTAGTTTTCATGGCCTCAAAACTCCATTACTATCTTATCAATCATAAAACCTATGTTATCACTCACACTGACACCCTCAAGTTCATGCACTCTAAGCCATATCAAAACCAATATATGGATAAGTGGTTCATGTTTATAGCTGAATTTGATCTTGAATTCTTTCTACAAAATTTCATTAAAGGGCAGGTCATCATTGACCATTTGGCCAAATCCCCTCTACTTGATAATAAACCTCTTCCTCTTGCCTTTCTAGACGAGTCTATTGTAACACTTTCTTAGGAAGAACCCACCTACCAAATGACCATGTTTTTTTATGGCTCTAAATGACAAAATTGTGGGGGTGCCAAATTTATTCTCATTCCCCTTAATGGGTAACCTCTTCCCCTTTCTTTTAAACTTGACTTTAAATGTACCAACAACATAGCCAAATATGAAGCCCTAGTCATAGGCCTCCAAACTACCTTAGCTTTGGGAGTCAAAACTATCAGTATCTTGGGTGACTCCTAACTAGTCATCAACTAAGTCACATGATCTTATTAATATAAAAATGATGTCCTCTTAAAGTATAAACAACTCATGGATATACTCTTAGTAGCATTTGATCATTACATTATCCAATTTATTCCTTGATCTACCAACAAATTTATAGACATGATGGCCTCCCTTGATTCTAAAATTCCATCTCAACCTATCAAATCTAAACTATTCATCACCATCCACCACTTTATCACACCCTCATATATTAGTTATGATCTCCCTACCATTTGTAGTTTGGAGACTTCTCCTTCCAACATTTGTTATGATCAATATTTTGACTACTTTAACCTTGGCATCATTCCTCCCAACCTTTCAAAAAATGCCCAAAGAGCCTTTGTTAAGAGTACCTATCATTATACCATACTAGGGGGAATACATTACAAACATGGCTTCGATGGCCTCCTCTATTGCTTGTGTAGTGAGGAAGCTTCCCATGCCGTTAAAGAAATGCATGATAGAATCTATGGGGGATACTTTAATGGCCTAGATATTTCTAAGCATATCCTTCACCTTGGTTACTATTGGCCCACCCTCAATAAGGACTATTGAGACTATGTAAAAAAGTGTGTCAAATGTCAACAACATGCTAATCTAAATCATGCACCTCCTCATAGACTTCAATTATCTACTGATTATTTTCCCTTCTTATAATGGGGTCTTGACCTTATTTGGGAAATCAACCCCCATTCTTCATAATGACATTAATATATCATTACCACCATTGAATATTTTATCGAATGGTTGGAGGCCATCCCTCTTATATCCACCAAATCCAAAAAAATTATCAACTTCATCAATCATCATATCATCTGTCACTTTAGTGTTCCTCATAAGATCATCACTAATAATGGCAAATATTTTAAAATTTGAAAATTCCAAGGTCTTTTCAATGATTTTAGCATAAATTTAAGCTTTTCCTCACCTTATCATCCTCAAGCCAATGGACAAGCAAAAGCCTTGAAAAAAAATTTCATCAAGATGATCACCAAAGTAGTAAGTGATTCAGGTTAGGATTGGCATGTGCATATTCCCTTCACTTTATGGGCCTATCACACTAGAATTCAAACTTCTATGGGTAATACCCCCTTCTCTCTCATATTTGGAGCTTAGGTAGTCTTGCCTCTTGAAGTGCAAATTCCATCCCTTTGCATATCTTTACATGAAATCCTTTATAAAAGTGACTATCATCAAGAATACATCATGTATCTTGAATTACTTGATGAATATAACCTTTTAGCCCTTATTCATCTTCATATCTATCAATAATTGATCAAGCACACATACAACAAAGACCTAAAAGAGTGAGAGTTCAACATTAGAGACCTCGTACTTAAGGAAAACCAACATGTAACTAATATGGAGAAAAGAAAAAGGGGCAAGTTTTATTTTAATTGGCTTGGACCCTACATCATAACCCATAAGTATGGATCAGGAGCTTATCATTTATCCTCTCTTGAGGGAAAACTAGAACCTAAGCCTCTCAACACTTTGCATTTATGTCCTTTCTATTATTGAAATAGGGATCAAACTCATTTTTGTATCTAACTTAAGCTCATCCCTTGGTTCATGATATTTTCCCTACCTTTCACATCCTTAAATCCTTTAGGAACAATAAATTACAACATAGACCCATGTGATTATCCATCATAGTTATGGCCTAATCTTAAGTATGGGCACTGGCTCTACCCATGGTATGTTTCTCATGGATACCTTTCATCTTTAATTAGATAGAATCTCCTTGTCAATTGTCTCTCAAACCACTTTCGCCATTTAGCATTAACCTTTTGAGCTCAAGACTTACCTTTATAAACGTAAAATTTTGAATCATAAATAGACTTGTCCATGTCTAACATGTATTCAAAATTTCACTTGGATTTCAGACTGTTTCCCTTGAAGGACAACTACCCAATAATTAAAAGTTACTTAAAAATAGACTACTCCCTTGAAAGATAGCTACAAAATCCAATCCTAGACCTCTCCCTTAAAATATGGATACAAAATAATAATTTGAATCTTCTCATCTTGATCAACTTCAACAACTTATCAAAATAACAAAAAAATAAAATGATCCTATGTAAAAATTAAAAAAGTAAGCCACATTCAGTGCTTATAAGTATCATTTGTAGACTTTATGCATCAATCAATCTACACATTATCCCATTACGTCATAATTACCTCCTATATATGGCATTGGTATACTTCCCACATTGATCAGTCTACATCTCATATTAAGTCATGGACTTATCTATTATGGTTCTTTGGTCACCTATAGAAGGGGCAAGTTAACCCACATCAGGATACCATTTCACCCATTTCTCATTAGCCTATCTACTTATCACCTACTTTCCTTCCACACCTCTTCTCAAGGTATTATGAAATTAATTGATACAAAGTGATCAAGACCCCCTCTTTCTCAATCAAATCATGCTCTTGTGAAACATTTGATAGGTTTATGTTCGCTAAGTCAATCTAACTATGGTTTCTCATTGATACATCCTTGTCAGCTAGAAACATCATGCCTTTTTCTTACACTTTATTTATTAGTTCATGTGGTCATATGTCTCACATTTAGTTTGTTTTCTATAACTAAATTATGTTTTTTCATCCCCATTAGCACAATCATGATATTATGCACTAGAAACAAGGCAAATATAAACCAAACACATATCCTCTCCATAAATAAAACATTAGGAACCATAACATTATAAAGATTGATAACATGCCATTATAAAATTATTAGATCATCATCAAAATCATCCCCACAACAAACTATAATTCTATCTATTGAACACATTATCACAATCCTACCTAACCATAATCTCTTAGTCACTTATAAACAACATCATCAAAACCTATCTATCAAATGTTCAACCTAAACCATATAACAATAAACATCTCAATAAAAATCAAATGCATCATCATATACACAAATAATCATCATCATATCCATAAAAAATAACCTATACTAAGAATTCAACATCATGTGTATCATCCCTAATCATGCCCATCATTACATCATAAATATAATACATAAATATATCATCCACAAAACATCATAAACATAATATAATCAACATAATAAAAAACTAAGCATCATATAAATCAATAAGGAAATGAATGTTATAATATATTAGTTAGTCACTCTCTCTTATACATCTCATGTCATTGGCATGTAGGTTGGTATCAAAATAAAAATCATGTAAATATCACACCTCTCCTCTGTCAAGCCCCTGGGGCATCAAAACCACTATCACCTACACCATTTATGCGTAGACCTGAACTACCATCTAATGGTGCCCCCTTGACAACCTTGCCTATCCCATTATCAAAGCTCACTTCCATAGATTATCTATAAATGGCCCACTTGATAAACTATCCCTATACTCCCCATATCTCATCTCTAAAGGCAGTTGCACTAGCACTATCACCTCATAATATCTAAGATCTTTAATAGTGGCTAGGTATCATGCCCTTGGCACTATGTCAAGTGGTCCTCCTACTATTGCTACAACCACCCCTACTCTCTATCTCAATGAGTCTCTATCCTAAGTCACTAACCCCAAAAATATCCACTCCTAATCATACTCACCTATTAAAGTCACAACCTATCCCTATAAGGTGACAACCTATGCCTATAACAAAGCCACCTACCCTTATAACCCTATAATCTAGGCCTGAGATACTACTAGTGCTTATCTATCTGGCTCATCATCCTATACATGCATCTGTATAGGATCCAAATCCATTGGCTACTACTACTTGTCACCCTATCCAAAATACACTATTGCATACCTAACCTAGAACCATGCTGCATAACCATATAGAACCCATGCATTGTCTATAGATACTCTCACCAAGAGCTCCTCAAAATATAAGACAACCTTATGTGGTTGTGGCTCTAGGAGTGGGAAATCCACATCCTCTCTCTTGTATCAAGGAAAATTAAGGGGGATCCCCTATACTAGTCCAAACTATATTTGTACTTAGTCAAATGGGATTAGCTCAGTCTCCCCATCCCATTTCCCATATATCCAATGTTAACTCTAGAGTGACAATGTGTGGTACCTATGCTTGGCCCAAATAGGCTAATCTACATATGGCCTCTATACAACATCACCTAATGCAAATCCTTCCAAAGCATTCCTAAACCAATCAATGTCTCTGGCTCCTCCATAGGCACCTATCAATACATCAATATATCTCCATCATATGAAACCCACTATAAGGGATACCTAAGTGAACCCTTATCATAGTACCCCCAATGGTCTCACAACATGAATTTGATCAAATTCCCAGTAGTGTAGCATAAAACTGACACTAATACCATACTATTTGAGTGCCCAAAAGGTCTAGATCTCCCTATATATCTAGATTAGTAGCACTGGGGCCCATCCAAATATAATCCCCCAAGTAGCATCTCCACTAATACCCCTAGTAATAGGTATGTAAACCATTTTTGTCTTGAATCTAGTAAATTAAAACATTTGACTACCATCATCATCATCATCATCATCAAAAGGCATCTATCCTCTGGGGGCCTCTAGTGTAGTGGCCCAATCCCAAAACCACCTACATGCCATTGAACATGATCTCAATTAGCTCTATATATAATATCCATATAATAGTCTCTATCCTCACTCTTAATATGATAAATGGGCTCCCCTCATATGGGTAGCCATGTGATCCTCATCACATCCTCCAATAGGATGGTCATCTTACTAGTTAATAACATAAAGGTGATCATCACTAGGTTGCATCTCTTAATGAGTGTGATGATCATAGTTGCATCCCATGGTAGGTGTTGATAATGTATCATATCCCCTAAGCTAACCATCTCTATGTGCCTTCAATCCTCTATTGTCATCCTATCTTGAACCTTAGAAAAAATACTAAGGACTTGGTCCCTCATCTAAATCTAATCACGGGCCTACACAATAATCATATTCACATGAACATTTGGTTTTCCACATATCAACCTACATCTACCATTTTCAGCCTATCTTACACTCAACATAAACCTTTACCCTTATCTACACAACTTTTAAACACTTAAGCCATTCTATTTCTACCTACCTCTATTTAAACACATTCTTTTTCACCACCTGATAGGTCTGTTAACCTCACTCTACCTATCATCAATTTTCAACATCCCATCCTATCAAAACTAACTTTGACCTTTTTTATCACTAGACCCATCTCTTTTGAACACTTTACAACCTTTCACTTAACCTTTTCCATAACTTTACCACTACATTAACATATATTAATTTTCCATTCAACCTTTCAAAAATAATTACCCCTTTAATACTTCAACTTCTGATGGTTCTTTGAGCTGTTGATGGTCCTTTAGGGCCCTTTTTACCCCTAGGTCGATTGACAATGGTCAAGTCAAACCACTACCAGTCACTATGTGTGATAGCTCATGGTGAAACCATACCTCCTTCCTCCCTAATACCACTAAACTCACCTAATAGTAAAATTAATGTACCTAATATTATTTTATAGTCCATTACCACTATAATTCACTCTTTCCCTTCTTATCTACCTAGCTAAATAGACTAATTTTATCCACCTCCAAAAACTAGGGCATCATGGCCCAGGGACATTTTTACACACCTTGTCCCACTATTTTAAACTACGTAATATAGTTCTACATCCCCAAATTTACCTATACTATAAATTTTAAAACAACCCCTACCTCATTCCATGATCATTTCCATGTTCAAAGTCCTTATGCCACTGCTTAATCATGCCCTCATCCATGATCCATATCATTACCATTTAAATCATCTAGACCTATTGTCATCACCTACTCATTGTTCTACACCTTAGTACAATCCATGATAAATCACCACCAAAAAAAATTCTCTCAGCACTCACAACCAAAAGTCAAATAAAAGACTTACCACTTTACTTTTTACATCCTAAATTTTTAGGGTTTTCCCTAACCATTTATAGTTAGGGTAACCATCGATGATCAACCTTGGGAAATCTCCTAACCATCATCGATTGGGGTCCCTTATTATTTTGCTATATTTTTCAACAACCCAACCCCAATTAAAAATTGACATTTTTTTGAAAGAACTACATTTGGCCTAAAGTTATTTTTGGACTCCTATCCATGGAACTATGTAGGTAATGTCCAATTTCCTAGTGCATCTAGAGTCAACTTGGTCATCCCCTTCTAAACCATACCCAATCAACCCACACTTTCACCACATCTACCTTGACATTGGCATATTTTGACCTTGATCATTTGCATGTTTTATGATGAATTTACATTGGTCCTTTTGATCTTATCAACCAACCTTACCATGTTGTACTTTTAAACTTTTCACCACCTTATGCATAACTTGACCTATTATGTTGTTTCATGGGAGAACTTCCTATCCTAGATACTTGTGACCAGTACCAACCCTATCTAAATATCTTAATAGGCCTGACCTAATCATCTATGACCAATGCTATGGACCAATCACCCTTATCATGTGTCCTTCTAGGATCAACCTTATTTTTACCAAAATTAGCAACTTTAGGCTTTACATGATCTTGACTATCACTCTTCATTGCATTTTATGTGCATGATTACATCTCAAGTGCCTAACCTTTTTATGTCACCAACCTCATGATTACCAATTCACCATTTATCAAACCTTGACTTGATTTTAATTTTACCTCATCTACTCTTAGTTTGAGGAGGAACACCTCCTCCCATACTTAGGGCAACCAGACCTTGACCAATCATCTATTTTTTTTATGTAGCTTATAAATCAAATTTACAAATAAAAAGGGGTAAAATATAGACACTAAAAACTACAAATAATAGCTTTTAATGTCAAACTTCCTCTTTAACCCTCATTTAACCTTGCATTTAGTGGACCACTTAGCCAACTAGACTCACTTACTAACTTGACCCCTAAATTAACAAATTTAACACATTTATTTAATTCAACTTGATTTAACCTATTTTCATCTGACCCCTTGACCACTAATGGTTGGCCTAACCATCAATGGTTAGGTCCCTAAACCTATTTTAAAGTATTAAATCAATGAAAACATTATGTGAGATTAACATCTCCTTAAATGTAAACTTAGTTTTAAATCTTGCTTTTAAAACCTCTTGAATAGGCACATTTATCCCCTATCAAATTAGTAACTTCTTCCAACCCAATTAGCAACATCATCTACATAAGGAGAAGAGGAGGAAGTGAAATGGATACACAAATGAATTTGTGTCTAGGCTATTGTATTTTCTTGTGTAGGTATCCAACATCCCTTTAACAAGCAAGTAGTAGCATTGGAGACCTAAACCTATATTTACATGAATTTCAAAGGCTGAAGTACTATCACTCTAGCCAAATTGCCTTATCCCTCCACCATTAAGTTATAGGTATCTTGTGCTTGTTTTCATTAATTCATCTTATTTCTAAGATCCCTACCCCAACTATACCTATTAACATCTTACTCTCCATCCCATAGGCCTATATCAAAACCCCTACCTACTTATTCATCATTATAAAACTCCCCTTTAATATCCTCCTAGAACAAACAAGTAACCATCAATGGTTATCGCAATCACTAATGGTTACCTCAACCATCACCAATTGCCCAATTGTCATTGGTTACACTAACCATAACTGATTAACTTGACTACCACTAGTCACTATGGCACAAAAATCTAACAAACAATTTTTAGCCCCTTACCCTCAACCAAACACACTTTTTTTATTTCTAACTAATAAAAATAACCTTTCAGATTTTATAAACCATGCCTTGACCATTTTAGTGTACTATTGATCTACTTTTGTTATTTTTAATTGTTTTCTTTAAACAAGCATTTACTTTCTCTTTCTTGCATGTATTTAATTTCATACCATTGAATGCAAGTATCTTTTCTTTTCATTTTTACTAGCTTAATTTTTATAATAGTGGATTGAAATCCTCCTAGTAAGCACTACACTTCTTGGATCTAGCTCACGTTAGGCAATCCACTCAACCATCCATCTAATAAACCCCTTTTCTAGTGTTTTTTTTCTTATCTACAGTATTCCTTCCTAGCCAAAGAGGAGTTTCCACTATCATCTAGATTTACATGTACACTTTACCATGTATTTTTATACACACCCTATTAATATTTTCATTACTTTACTTTTAAACTAAGAAATGAGTGAAAATTAACTGAAACACTCACAAATTGACCTGTCTAGTTTAGATGAGACAGTGAGATATAAGGTCATGAGATTTGTCTCCAAGAATAATATTTTTCATTTAAACATATGATATTTTTATATTATAATATTGTATTTATCTCAAGTATCATTTAATTTCATAATAATTCTTTGAAATTGGTCATACAGCTGTTGAAGGTTAATATCATCATGACTATGCTTTAAGGTAAATTGGTAGTTTTAGGTAATCAAGTTATAGGAATAAGTTTGAGGATATAAGACATAATTTGAAGTATTTAATACACATGGTGTTGTTTTTTGAGATTTATATGTCTTATCCATTCTTTTTATAAGGTTTTATATTAAGTGAAAGTGGTTAAAATGTTGAGGCCAAAATGGTTTCTCTGGTTTTAGTTTGACTGTGTGTAGTGAGGTCAGAAGATTGGTCTACAAGAAAAATATTTAACATTAGAACTTATGATTTGTATTTAAGAGTGGTATAGATATGTCAAAGCATATTTTTAAAGTATCATTGGTCATGGGAAATTTTATTTCAGGTGTTGAATATCAAGTTATTCATGACTAGGTTTTGGAGTGTTCTGACAGTTCTAAGTAGAATCTTTATAGAGAAGTGTTTGAGTCCTTTTTCCCTAATTTTTGAAGTATAAATAAAATAGTGATGGTTTTAAGGTCATTTAGTTTCTTTAAATTTTATTTTTTTCCATGGTTGTGTGACTAAATTATGTACATTCTTTAGTATTTTTGGCAGACTTTCTATAGGTTCATAGGCCTAATTGTGAACAATACTACAAGGAGTGTTCATGAAGGGGCTGGTGATAACACATGTTATGTAAATTGTAAGATGTTTATTGGGGTATATTTTATAAATTTATAAAATTATCTTGTTTTTAAATTAAGGTAACATTGTTTCAAGAAGAACATAGGGTAATGTGTGCTAATGAAGACCTAATTGAATTAGGTCTCCTTAAGGCCTAAAGAGATTTTGGTCCTATATGCTATGACTGACATATTTTAATGATTTATTAAAGTATAAAAAATGTTATAATACATATTTAAAGGTTAATCCAAGTGTTTAATTATATATTTATGACCAAGAGGGATATGAGTAAGAGGCTTGTATATATACAACGCAATTTTAGGCTTATTTAAAAAAAGGTAGAGTGAATGCAAATGATATAGCACATTAGTGAGGAGAAGGATGTCTTGTATACCATAAAATTAGTGTATAGGATTTTTCATGAAGATATGGTATTTTTTTTGCATATGAATATCAAGGTCGTATGACCTAATTTGTCTTAAAGAGACCTAATTGAGTAAAGAGGCCTAAAAGGTAGGTTGAGAGGGACAAGAGTGTGAAGAGAAAAAGAGGTGGTCATCATTATTTGGTTAATAAAAAAGGTTTTTTTAAGGTTATAAAATCAATCAGGTGGCTGAGTTGGTGTTGAGTCATCTAGGGGTTTGGTGCCTGCTTATAAGTTGGTACTTTAGGAAGCCTTGGTGGGTTGGTTCTTAGCTAGTTGGGGTTAGTGCTTCACTAAATTATGATATTTTGAATTATATTACTATATTCCATTTTTAGGGATCAGAAATTTTTCTTCCCCTTAAGGGTTTCCCACATATATGATGTGTTATCTTGTGTAATCTTGTTTCGTGCTTGTGTAATTGATTGCTTATGCATTACTTGATCTATATGTTGATGTGATGGTTCATGTATGCTAAGGAGGAATTAAAATAATTATTTTAAGACACTAATTAACCCCCCTCTTAGTTATTATGATTATAACAAGTAATTATGACACTAGGGCTTATAATAGTGATAATTAGAGGAATAGGAGTAGTAACTAATGAACTAGGAGTTATTGGGATAACATGGATTGATACAGTAGGGAGTAGAGGAATAGAAATACCTATAATAATAGGGGAGTACAATGAGTCATAGTTTTGAGCTAAGCTAAAAGGTGAGAAAATTTACTATGGTGTTAGGCTTACATAAGTGGGGATAACTAGCTCATATGACACATAAGGTTGGACCTCTATGGAGCTCTACTGAGACTCAATACCACTTGTAATATATAATGTTTTCTTAATGATAGGAAAATTTTCTTGAAATGATTATTTAGATAAAGTATTATTGGCTTATGAATATGGGGGAAACATTAGGGGGATCTCATACAAGATAATGGATTTATTCCTATCACTTGTCCTTTGGATGTCATCAGCTAGCTGAGGTTTTATAGGTCTTTCTTTCATGACCTATTTTTCTAATTATTATGCCTGAAGTGCATTTTCAATGTTTAGATTTATAATCAACTCATCATCATTGACTAGTTATAGGTGATACAAATCATCCTCATGAGATTTGTGATGATAGGTGATGTTCAAACTTTCCCTTGGTGCTTCTACATGCTTGTGAACATTCACATAAGGGTCCCATTGCATGTCATCATAAAATGGCAAGTTGAAATATGATCTATGTGTATCCATAGCTACCAATTTTATAAAATTATTATACTCATGATGGTCAATAATGAGGGGAAATAATGGGCATGCATTCTTCCTTCTAGTAATAAAATGACTAGTAACACCATTGGTATATTG